>CM053786.1:494740837-495248337 GCA_028749045.1 Cupressus sempervirens | reverse complement strand
ATCCTAATAATTCATATTAAGATTTATTAGAACCTATAAAAAATAGTATGACCTATTATGACTCCTATGTCCCCTTAAGACACACATGTATGGATAACGTATTGAAAAATGCAGTTGACATAAGTGATCAAGTAATGTGTTGTTTGGTAATGTAAGACTCATTATTACCTGACAATACCTATTATGTGCTAGTAAACATATGAATACCTATTACAACCTATAACAGACGTAATGACCTAGTAGGAATCCCTAGGTCCCCTTAACATATATATGGATAAAAATACCTAAAAATGTATCATGAGGTCGTTATGTGTCATTTGGTAATGTAAGAATAATCATTACCTAATAAGACCTATTATATCTTAATAATACATATTAAGATTTATTAGAACCTATAAAAAATAGTATGACCTATTACGACTCCTATGTCCCCTTAAGACACACATGTATGGATAGCGTATTCAAAAACGCAATTGACATAAGTGATCAAGTAATGTGTTGTTTGGTAATGTAAGACTCATTATTACCTGACAATACCTATTATGTGCTAGTAAACATATGAATGCCTATTACAACCTATAATAGATGTAATGACCTAGTAGGAGTCCCTAGGTCCCCTTAACATATATATGGATAAAAATACCTAAAAATCTATCATGAGGTCGTTATGTGTCATTTGGTAATGTAAGAATCATCATTACCTAATAAGACCTATTATATCCTAATAATACATATTAAGATTTATTAGAACCTATAAAAAATAGTATGACCTATTACGACTCCTATGTCCCCTTAAGACACACATGTATGGATAACGTATTGAAAAATGCAATTGACATAAGTGATCAAGTAATGTGTTGTTTGGTAATGTAAGACTCATTATTACCTGACAATACCTATTATGTGCTAGTAAACATATGAATACCTATTACAACCTATAACAGACGTAATGACCTAGTAGGAGTCCCTAGGTCCCCTTAACATATATATGGATAAAAATACCTAAAAATCTATCATGAGGTCGTTATGTGTCATTTGGTAATGTAAGAATCATCATTACCTAATAAGACCTATTATATCCTAATAATACATATTAAGATTTATTAGAACCTATAAAAAATAGTATGACCTATTACGACTCCTATGTCCCCTTAAGACACACATGTATGGATAACGTATTAAAAAATGCAATTGACATAAGTGATCAAGTAATGTGTTGTTTGGTAATTTAAGACTCATTATTACCTGACAATACCTATTATGTGCTAGTAAACATATGAATACCTATTACAACCTATAACAGACGTAATGACCTAGTAGGAGTCCCTAGGTCCCCTTAACATATATATGGATAAAAATACCTAAAAATGTATCATGAGGTCGTTATGTGTCATATGGTAATGTAAGAATCATCATTACCTAATAAGAACTATTATATCCTAATAATACATATTACGATTTATTAGAACCTATAAAAAATAGTATGACCTATTACGACTCCTATGTCCCCTTAAGACACACATGTATGGATAACGTATTGAAAAATGCAGTTGACATAAGTGATCAAGTAATGTGTTGTTTGGTAATGTAAGACTCATTATTACCTAACAATACCTATTATGTGCTAGTAAACATATGAATACCTAACAGACGTAATGACCTAGTAGGAGTCCCTAGGTCCCCTTAACATATATATGGATAAAAATACCTAGAAATGTATCATGAGGTCGTTATGTGTCATTTGGTAATGTGAGAATCATTATTACCTAGCAATAACTAGCTGTTAAAATGAACATCATCAATATCTAAGTGTGGTTCATTCGGTTAGTAGAGGGCCTATGTTATGGTTAGAATGTGGTATGGGTTATGATTGTAGTTAATATATGGTTATGTTAGAAGGTGTATTTAATGTCAAAATTAATTTCAACATAAGATATTATTGTTTCACCTCTAGATCCATTAGGTTATGTTAGAAACTGAATAATGTTCCCTAAAAGTTTGCTACATTTTTTACTAATATGTTTACCTCATAACCTAATATTTTTCTATATTTTAACCTAATGTTTTTCCTAATGTTTTTCTATATTTTAACCTAATTTTTTTCTACACTTTTAACTAATGTTTTTCTATATTTTACCCTAATGTTTTTTCCTAATATTTTTCTACACTTTTAATTAATGTTTTTCTACGTTTTTATCTCATCTTTAACTACATTTTTGCTAACAAATTAATTTAAATACCATTCTAAAATAATCTAAAATAATTTAAATAATTTAAACATATTAAAAAATAAACAATTTAAAGCATTTCACTCACAAAATACGTCAAAAAAAACTATTTTAAGTATGATTAACATCTATTAATCAAAAAATATGTTTAAAAACTATTAAAAAATGGGGAGGAAAAAACCACCAACCAGTTACGGTCGAAACCCTTAACCCGCTCTCCAAACATTCAGGAACTACAATAGTAACAATGATAGCCGCTAGAGGTTTGCGCCGAGTTTTATTCCGGCTCGGGGTTTCGGCCGGAACACTTTCGGCCAAATCGGTTTCGATCGAAATAGTACGCACCACATAGGCTCACGAAACTACCATGTGTGTACGGCCGGATTTGTTACAGCCAAAACCATTACAGCTGAAAGGGTTTCGGCCAAAATGGTAGAAGATATCACAAACGGTGACAGAGCTTTGTGCTTTTACCCTTACCTTTGTATTTACCTCTGTCTCTTCTAAATATTTTTGCAATAAGTGCTTCAAGTTCATCAAGCTCATCATCATAAGTGTCATTTCCATTCTTCACATGTTTGCCTTTTCTTTTGCTAAGGCCAATTGTGACTTACATGAAGATTCAATAATAACATGTGTGTAGTTATCAAAGTTAAACATCTCAAAAGCAATAAGTCTACCAATTATACCTTCCAAAGTAAAAGTGTAACCTAAAGCACATCTCAACTCTTGTATTTGCATAAATTCTAATGACATATATAGGGAGTAGAGTCCTCAACACCTTTCTTATCACTATTTCATCTTTGATTTCCCTATTTGCACCTTGAATAGCATTAGCAACTTCTTTGATTCTTATGTAGTATTGTACTATGTTCTCACTTTCCATCATTGTCATTTCATCAAATTTCCCTTTTAGGCTTTCTTATTTGGCTCTTAGGTAATTGTCATCTCCTCCATATATGGTCTTTAGTTTGTCCCACATATGTTTTGCACTATCACATTCTTTTATATCACCAAACTCGACATAGCTTAGGGCTGAAGAAATCTCCAACATTGCTCTATTATGTTATTTTTTCTCTTTTATTTGTTGGGCAATTAGAGGAACATAAGTTATCCTCACATATTCATTGTACACAAAATTTATAACAACTTCATCAATGTTTTCCATGTAGGAAATTTCTCATTGTTTAGCTTTGGTACCTCCCTTTTGTGAGTCATGATCTTTATCTTTGAGTACCTTCAAACTTCTCTTATAAGCACCAAAGCTCTGATACCAATTGTTAGAATGCTTATAATAACTTTGGGGGGGGTGTGAATCAGTCACTCAAGGTCCATAAGTACCATTTGAACAATAAAAATTTTAAATATTATTTGTTATGTTTATCCTCTTGTAACTTGGTCTCTATTTTATTCTGATAAACAATATTACTAATAGTTCATTATCCTAACATTACAGACTTTACTAGATGTAAACATGTAATTGTAAAACACCATAAAAAATTCAACACAAGTTTGACTCTAGGATTTAACGTGGAAACCCAATTTGGAAAAAAACCACCAACTACATGTCACCACTTTTTAACTCTTTTGAAGTGATCTCTATTAATAACCAACCTTATTAAGGTTACAATACACACCTTTAAATGTGACATGGTTAGAGGATTTAATCACCCTATTAGGAGTGGTCTTGTAAGAGGACTTTAGAACATTCTAATAGAATGTCACATTGATAAAGGATTTATACAGACTATCAAGTCCTTCAATGACTGTTGGGTCAACCTTTGATTAATAGGATTTCAATAAAAAATGTTTACAATGATTAGAAAGAAAATATTAGGGTTTTTATTTGTATGATTAAAATTCACTTTGTAGTTTCAAAACTCTATCTATTTCATGTGATGATTCCTTGATATGCCTTCCTTGTCACCTCTATCCTTGATTCGCTTGGCAACCCTTCAAGCAATCACTCTTCTCTCGTTAACAAACTTAAGCCTTTTACTTAGATTTTCTTATCAACCTCAACAACTTTGTTCCATCTAACTGGAAACACATATATTTGTGTCTTCACACTATTGGTTATCATTTTGTCTCCTTATCTCTTTGGTTCATACCTTGACTCTTAACCTACCTAATGGCCTATGGAGGACAAAGAAGTTAACAATAGAATGGGTCGATATAATAATTTATCAAGGACCCCTAAATTGAAAGGTACAACTCCCTTTTGAATGCAAGATATGCAATGAATTTTGTTTTTCAAGTTGTATGCTCTTAACCACAGAGCAGAAGAGGCAAATACCAAGTTTCTCAACATTTTAAACAACTTAGGAAATTGAAAGGGGGACTAACTCACAACATGAAATCTATTATGACTTAAATGTAATGAATGGAAACATGCATAACTAACTATGATAGTAGGAAAGAGGAAGAGATGGCAAAATTGGTAATTTTTGGATTACACAATTAGCAACCCATACCCATATTGTCTATCCCTCGACTTCTCCACATACCAATTTTTGACTTGATTATTCAACAAACTATACTAAACATATAGACTACAACATACATTAGAAAGAACAAAGAGATTCTTATGCTAAAGAAAATAAGACATACAATCTGTTGAACAAATGAAACAAAACCAAGTTCATTTGCATTCATCCAATTATCAACATTAGCACATTCATTCTATACACTAAACTAAAACTTAATGAACAAAAAAACTAGATATGGACTTAGAGTCACACATAGTAGTCCCAGCTAAGGGGGTTTTTCCAACAATATTTTTTCTAATCTCGATAACTTCTCAAAAGGTTACATTTATAGTCCTACTAAAAATGGTTGATTATACTAAATGATTTATTTGTAGAACATCTCTAAATAGCATAGACTAAAAATAGGATAATCTTAAATCATTTTTCATTATAGAGACTGACATAATGCCATGAATGGCTACAATTAGGAAAGAGAAGAGGGAGAATGATAGATGTCTAGAAAAGCATCAAAACATCATGCCTTCTTAGGAGTAACTAATTTTTCTCTATAGGATTTCATTTTGTCAATTACATTGTCCAATTCTTTGACATATGGAATGACAATGATGTTAGCTCAAACCATCCAATAGTCATGCATCTCTGTCAATTCATCTATTTTGGCAACCCTTAACTAGAACTTATTTGATTCTCTCTTTATGATTTCATCCGTTGCTAAGAATTCCTGGATCTTGGATACTTGGAAGTTGAGCGGGTCAATGACTTCATCAAAAATTGTCTAGAACTTTGATTTCATTCTCTCAATATCCATGAGCTTGCTATTAGTGGACAGAAAGGACTCTGTATGCAATATCTTCAAATATTGAAACAAATTCATAATGACCTTCTGTACTAGGTCATGCACATCTTTGAACTCATTTGCGAGCCTTATGGAACTTTTAATAACAAAATCTAAGCATTTTTTCCAGTGAAATTGTAACTCTTTACCCATTTTGAGGATCTCATGAGTAATAGCCAAATTTGTTTTCATGTTAATGACCTCTTGCAAAAGGGCCAACTACTTTGTCATCTTGTCTTCTGCCTTTTGTATGGTGGTCTAATGATTTGAAGTTTCCTCCTTGAGCTTGTGAGCATCCAACACTAGGCTTCCCAAATTTTCAACTAATGGAGGAGCTTGAGCCTTCATCTATTCAACCCATGCTCGACCAACCTACTCGAATTTCCTTTCATATTGAAAGTTTAGGAGTAGATTTTTGTTATCCTCTATATTTAGGTCAAATTGACATGAAGAAGTTCTTCCACATGTAGACCTTATTTACTCCACCAATTCTCTATTTGAGGCTTTCAAGATTTCCTTCTCTGCTCTAAGCTCTTCCAACTTATCTTCAATTTCTCATTTTTGGACTTCCACTTGTTCACCATGGAGTCGTGAACTAGGATTCTAAGATCCACCATTATGATCTAGAAGTCAACCTTGGAAAGCCCATGAAATTTTACTTACTTTTGTGGCTCAACAATCTCAACTAGCATATGACCAGTTGTTGAATCAGTAGCTAGTGTAGCAATTTTCTTCTACTTCTTCATCTCCTTGAATGGTTGATACAAGTTGACTTGTGTAATAAAGTTCTTTGATGTATTTGATTCCTTGTATCTCCTCTTCTTCCTATCAATGGTCTCTTTGAGCCATGACTTTGTAGAGAGCACATTGATAGCGAATTGCAAGGCAATGGGATCAAACAATTTCCTTGGAATTAAGGCAGTTTTCTTGCTCTGAGAAGCAATAAGGAAGGCATTGATCTTAGTCACCAAGAGAGCTAAGGTATCCCCTTTTTGAGATGTATCTTGTTCCTAGCCATCCATGGGGTTTGTTTTACCATCCAAATTGATGACTTGGACAAGGGAAGATGGCTTGGCCACTACTTTTTCTTGTTCTTTCCCTTTATCCTTGTCATCCTCCTTATCCCCAACTTTCTTGGTATTCAAAAGAGAGCTAGCTCTACAAGTAGGAGTGATTGGCACATTCTTCTCTAGAAACTAGTCTCCACCTTAACCAATGGATTGTAATGTCCTTGTAGATATTGATGTAGTAGTTGTGGTGGTTGTTGTTGTGGTTGATTAGGTGGCTCCAACAAATAATCCACCCATAGAACTAGTGCTCTCAATCCTCTTCTTCCTCGCTCAAGTCCCCTCCACCCATTTACCTATTCTTTTAATTATCCCCTTCATAAGAACCTCCATAGTTTCAATGACTGGACTTGCAAGTGCAGTAGATAGAATTGGGGTGCCTTTGATCTTCTCATAAGATGTGGGATGCATGCAGGCTCCATCATTCGCAAGGTCAAAAACATCAACATAATCATTATACAATTTAATCTCATTAATTGTTAACCACAACCAAAACCTCTGCCAATTTTGGTACTCATTAAGACATCTAGACCAGAAGTCTTCAATATCTAGAACATGCCTGTAGGCATATCCCAACTTCAAGTGATCCCTTACAAAGTTAACTACATTATATTGAGGCTTGAGTACCTCATAGTCTAACAATTTAATTTTTGTCTCAAAGATCTTCACTAGAATGCAAGTATCCAATTTGGAAGCACATGAATATGAGCCAACCACTACAGGGAAGTGGATCCCAACTATCTTCTTTACATTAGAACACAAGGTGTTCACTTCAAGGATCTATCAACATAGTTCAGTTAGAACCACCTAATCTTCTAGATACCTTGGCAACCTCTTAGAAAATTCATCATAATCTCTTATTCGTAAATAGGAGAAACTCAAAAACTAGATGAAACAGCATTTGAATTGGCTTATGGCTGAAATTGCTTCTGGTGAAAATCTCCTTTCAGGACATCCTTGCAATTCCTGGAAAAGCCTCATTGTAAAAGCATCATTAACAACCACATACTCCTCAAAAATTCTTTGCAATTGTATACTTGTCATAGTTTGAGATGCTAGGGAGGTCAGGCCACAAGTGGTGAGTTACAAAGGCATAGATCAAATATGAGGACATGTAAAATTGCCTAAATCCTTTGGCCGAATTCAACCACAAGGTGAGATCATCATAGATGATCTATGCCCAGTTGATCTACATATCCTTAGGAAATATTGCTTGTACTAGGAAGAAATGGTGCTTGATGAACTCCAAAATAGCCTCTTTTCCATTTAGTTTGAGGAGGAGTGTGGGGATACCCATTATCTCTCTTTTCAAATTTGTGCCAAATAGGGTCTTTGACATTTTTCTCTTCTTTGAGCAAGCAGTCTAGAACCATGTCCTCTAGATATCCTCCTATCTAAGGATCTTCTTTTCATTGAACATGGATGAGGAAGATCTGAAATCAACATCAAATACTGCTCCTTCACGGGAATGTTGAACGCTGACTACATCACTCCCTTGTTGATCAAGATGAGGATAGATTGCTTAGGAAAAAAAATCTTCTTTGTTTCTAGGTTGTATCTCTTGATGCATTCCCTCACAAGCTTAGGTGCATGAACTTCCATTAGAAAACAAGTTGTCTCAACAAGTCCACTCTCCTTAAGCTTTTGAGTGATTAGATGAATGGGTTGAGAATCAAGATGTCTATGAAGATCACCCAAATAATATAATTTGAAAGATGTGTCTATTGGCTCTTTTAATTCACTCTCCAAGCCTATTAACCTATTATAACTAGTAGCTCTAATTGTCATTCATTATGATCTCATAGGATATAATTCTCAATAAATAGTTATTTTAATACACTTGAAAAAATCAATTGCAAGCAATTCTGATGAAATAGTTTTAGGAATTAGAACATTGGCACCACATGAACAAAATTGAGTTTGGCCAATTATTATAATGGGAGGATTTGCATTTAATTCAATGAGTAATGACTATTTAAACTTTCCATTCATTTGCATGTAAAATATTAAGTTCCTAAAAGCTCTAGTACTTTACTTAAAGTAAAGTGGTAGACTAAGAATCACTTAACAACACAAATGCTTTAGCTTTACAAGAAGTGCCTTACTTTGCTTCAGAATCTAGAATATTGATTTACTTGATAATATTAACTATTGACTTTGTGATCAGCACCTCCTTCAAGGTTCATGACATGGCTTATGGATTTGGGTAAGTCTTGTGTTTGTGACATTCATTGATAGCTTGAGCTTTTGGTGCAACAACAAACATACCAACAATTGGTATTAGAGCCTTAGGTCACAAGTTCAAATCTTAGGAGGTCTCCTTCATTTTGTTGGTGTGGAACCCTTATTTGGTGCTGAGGGGGAGATTGTTGACTTGGTGGTCAGTACTTCCTTCGGGGTTTGTGACATGGCTTAACCACCTCTCATGGATTTGGGTAAGTCTAGTGTTTGTGATGCTCATTGATAGCTTAATCTTTTTGTGCAAAGACAAACATACTAATAATTAACATATGTGGGAGAGAGAGAGAGAGAGAGAGAGAGAGAGAGAGAGAGAAAGTTAGCTTTTCTATAAACCCAATTTCCTTCTATTCGAGATTGTGGCATGAAGAGTGATCCTCAAATGGCTTGCACACTTCATTCTTTTACTTTTCACCTAAATCTTTTAACACTACATTTTCTTTACATCAAGGTCGCATTCCCACTACTGACTTCTCCAGAAGTATCCTTTAAGCATCTCTAAAGAATATTCATATTTTTAAAGTTTCTTATGTTTCAATACCCAAATCCTCTAGATAAGTAACCTTTTCCATTACCTTGGGATGGAAAACCCCTTTCTCAGCAACATTTCCCAAACGAGAGTATAGCTAACATCATTTTACTTTAGCTTTAATCTGATGGCCTCAAAGCTAGGTCTTGAGCATACCTCACTGATGAAGAACACATAGTTGTGCTTTCAACATAGTGTTTACACTATTTGATCATCGAGACTAGGATTTGGCTCAAGTTATTACAGGTTTAGAAGTTGAACAAAACAACTTTGTTTCCTTGAGTATGCAGTAGAAAACCCGTAGACCCATGTTCCCTCATAGCACTTGATTTACCTCTACAAATTTGAATGGTATTTATTATGGCTTCAATCCATAGCTTCATAGGCCTTTCTATCATGACTTAATCATATTCATAACTTTTTAATAATTTTCATGGCTTCATCATTCGGATAAGCACTTGATATAGTTCACTCAAGGGGAAAATTAGCTCAAAAGCTCAAAATTTGTAAAGAAAGGAATGTTGAGAAAATACAATAGATTATAAAACATGAATCACTACTTCTCATTAGAAAGATGCTAGAACACATCTGAACTGTGCCTAGATTACCGAAACCCCTTGCACACCAAAAAAATAGAAAACCCGAACAACATGATTAGGAGACTTGGAAAGAAAAGAAAGTGAGGTACTTAGGAAAGATGAGAAGTAACCTAAAGGACACTTAGACATGACACCTACACACAAATTCACTCTCATACAAGTGACTTCAAGCTTTTAAGGGCAAGACTAAAACTTAGGAACGCACACATCATAGGTATATCATCTTCTTCATGTGCTCACTCTATCATACACTTCTCCTCTCTCTTTCTCTCACACTATAAAGTTCAGCTTTGTACCTCCTTAAATAATTAATTCTAGTTTATTATTTTCCATGATCACTATAAATCTTAGGGTTTGCAATCTAATTTATTAGGTTCATTGGATCTTTCCACCTTCCTTCTTTTCTAGAAACTTCTCATCAAATTTTTTTATTAGGTATGATACATATCCTCTCCTTGAATTAAATGATCCAAGTCATTAGTCTTATCTTTAACATGGTGTATATATCCCAAGAAATCATGGATTCAACTAGAAATCTTGATTCCTCATATGCATTCAAAAATATTGTTACTCAACCATTACTCAATTCTAACACTCATACTAAATTGTTTGGCCACTAAAGAACTTCTAGCTCAACATCATCTTGCTTTCTTAGTCTATAGTGATGTTTGGTGAATACTAAATTAGTTTGGCACTTATTGCTATCGGTTGACATTAGCATCACTCGATAGTTCTTACTCTTTCACTTCATTGATTGGTCAGGCTTTACATAAGTGATATATCTTGACTTTTACTTTAAAGACTTGAGCATTAACATGATTTAAACAATCACTTTGTTTTGGAAAATTCTAACTAATAAAATGTCCATTATAGTTTCCTTTTCATAACTCAACCTTTCCTCTAGGTGCTTTTGTTTAGCATATGTCAAGTCTCAAAGAGGGAAGCTATTACACTAGAACTCCTACCAAAATATTGTTGAATATATAGACTGATCCTTGGCCTATCCACTTAGGCATCTAGATTAATAAAAAAAACCTAAAGACTACATATGTTTATGGTAGAGGATTTTGAAGCTTGCAACATAGATTATTTGTTCACAAACAAATCTATAGCTAGAGTGAACTATTCTATTTTTTCCAAAAAGAAAACATAATGTTTTAGACAATTAAGATATCCTATCATAGACAATGGTGGCTTTGGCTATTGTAGATGCACCTGAATTCTATAGTAGTTAGGGACTCTGTCCAATGGAATTATGAACTAACGATGATCTTCTGAGCCAATGACAAGGGAAAATATTTTTATTTTGTATGGCTATAAATGGACAATTTTGTGGTGGTAATCCTACTTTGGTAGGGAAATACTTCTTTTTACCTCAATACTACTAGTTGTTATCGTAATAGCTAGCATTGTAACCTAGCTAAATGAAAATTAGAAATAACTACCATGTTTTCTTTTCCAATCACCTTTTTTTCACATGAGTGATGTCAGTTGTGTGATATATTGCATATATCCTAAGGTTTATCCCAAAAGAAAGTTTTTTCACTAATTATTTCTTCTATCTTGTCTAAATTTTTCATACAAAAATTGTTTATCTATTGTATAGATTTCTTGTGCTTGATGAATAAATTTTTTGCTTTGATTATAATAAAGAGCTCTACATCAAATTTAGGTTGAGCAAATAAATTTTTCAAATTGAATTATATAATGACGTTATACCCTTGAAAATTAAATTCCTTGTGAAGACCTATATTATTGTTGATGATTTGGTACAATAGGAAATATGTAGCCCATGAGGAGGCTTACAATCCTTAATTCTAAGAAAGGAGTATCAATCAGAGGTTTAAGGGTGACCCTTCACTTTTCCTTTCCCTCTTTTCTCAAAAACCTTGCCTTGTTTCTTCTCATTTCTCTTGTTATGCCTAAAGTCCATAAAACCATCTTTACCTTAATATCAACATCACAACCCCTCTATTTACCACAGCATCTAATAATCTCCTTAAACATATATTCTAGCACTTGGGTATCAACACCTTAAAGTTCAAACCCTTAGGTTTTAACATCCTTCAAATTATTATCCCTGTCAGTATTAAAGTTAAGGACTATTTTATGCCTTTAAGACCACCCGAAACTATTCCTAGGGGTAGATTTAATGTGTAGCCACCCTACCAAGGAAACCATGAGAAATTAGCCTAACTTTACACTATGTTGGCATAATAGCTTTTTCTTAAACATTAAAGGAACATTAAACAACACCAATGCAGAAGAAAACATAGGTTAAGATAGTATCACTAACATATGATAAGACATTATACTAATATAAATAAACTAAATAAACAATCTTGAGGGTTCCTAGATGCAGTTATGTATAAGTTAACTAATCTAGTAAGAACAATTCATCACATTATCACATGATATATTTTACGTTTGTTTAAAAAATACAAGTTGATGTATGATCTAGCTCTTTACTTATTCACAATGAACATAAAATACATTAATATATACATCATATCTGAATAATATAATATATTCATTATATCAATATTTTAGATTAAGGTAAAAATAAGTTTTGAAGGGACCTGAAACCCTTTAACAATAGCAGAAGGTCAGCATTAAGTACTACCAGGTTATACAAGGACCTAAAACATAGAGAGTATCAAAAACCACAAAAACATAGAACCAACAAAACCACACAAACCAACAACTAGTACTCTAGAACCATGACCAACACCTACAATAGCTCTTTAATGATCTTCTCCACCTCCTTGCCTACTTCTAAAATACTTTGGATTATATCAACTATGGTAGAATCAAGAACCTTAGGAGCTTCAATAATCTTTTTCCTCATACTTTGCCTCATTCTCTTACTTGGCCCTCCTAGACTCCTCACCCCAGCTATATCTGGAGACATAATCTCCTCATTGCTTTTATTTCCTAGACCGGTCATCATAGCACACAAACTAGAAGTAAACTGCTCCATTCTCTTCCCACAATCCTTTATTAATTGATGGATTTCTATCTCATACTCCTTAATTTTTCTAGGAATGTTTCCAACTTATCTTTTTAGATGAGGTCTCATAGCATGTTCATGGTCCAACTCTTTCTAAATAACCCCAAATTTTTTCTTGAGCACCATGATCTTTTTGTAGAGCCAAGAATCACCTTGAAGGGATGCCTCCACTTTTAGCTTGGTAGTATGAAGGAAAGATGACAAAATTTGGTGAGACTCATCCCTACATGCTTCATCAGTCCTATTTTTAGTGCCAATAGTAGTATCCTTGTTTTCTATATTGACCTGGATCTCAATATCCTACTTCTCATTAAGCTCCTCTTTATTCTCCTTACTTAGGCTATGTTCTTTCATGATAAGGACTTTCCCCTCATTATCTTTACTTTGTCCATGTCCATTTTCTCCTCACTAGAATTCATTTTAGGAGGGGAAAGGTGAACACTTTTTTTCCCCTCATCATCCCCTAAAGCTTCAAACCCTACATTAGACTCAATTTTCCTATCTTTACTACCCTCCACATGATTCTTACTAGTTGACATGCATTTTCTCCCAGAATAACTTTCCAAGTTTGAGCTAAGATCCCCCATTTCCATTTTATTATCATCCTTAGTAGAATTCTCAGAATTTGTAACTTCCTCTACATTTTTCTTTTTAATCTCCCATTTTTTACCCTTTTTAGTACTTTTATTGCTGCTAGTGCCTTCCTCACTGTTAACCTTTTTCTTTGAGTGAGGTTCATTACCATTCACTTTATACTTCTTCTCCATAATCAAAGAGGGTTTAGTAGCCTTTCTTTTATAATACTTTTCAATAAGTAAGATTAAGCCCTCATGGAGCATAGGATGTGACTCCTTCTTCCTATGGGCTTGGAGACTTTGAATCAAAGAGTATTTCAAAAAAAATAGGAATGAGATTCTATTTTTATTCCTAAAATGATTTAGGAACACAAAATGAAACTTGTGGACTCTCTTAGCTCTACCATCTAGGATAAAATACTCATGATGCATGATAAAACATCCCTCTAGATTACCTTAATGTAGCTCAAGTCGTAGAAATCATCATTCTTCTCTAGCTTTTTCTCCTCTTCATTAGTTTTAGGGAATGTCCTGAAGGCCACATTCAAAATACTGGTCTCCTTTCTAAATTTAAGACCCTCCATTGGAAGACCTATAAACTCAATAATAAATTCCTCTGACAGTTTCACGATGACCCCATGTAGTGTAACCCTATCTTCAATCCAATTTTTGAAGAAGGACTTAGTAATGTGGCACTTACACCCTTGAAGTTTCTTTATATATTCCATGACTTTAACTTTTTTTCATAATATCCCATACATATGTATTTGCCTTCCATTCTTTACAATTATTCATCTCTTGCTTTCTTGGTTTCCCTCCCATTTCATGTTCAGCTTTGCACCTACAACTAGTCTAATAAATGGTAACCAAAAAGGAAAGTAAAGTGTATTTAATCTCCAAAAAATATTTAGCCTTGCATATTTTTCAAGTACAATCCATAGTTATACAAAGTTACCACCTAGGGATACTTAGAAAATCTTCCATAAACCCATCACTTCGCTTAATAAATTCCTCAATATTGCATAATCTTTCATTTGCTAGCATCTTTCATATCATAATTGACAAAATCATTATATCAATTTTTTAATCAAAGATATATATAATAAGAAATAAGTGGTACATCATGACATACATAAATCATACATCTTCCACTATAGATGTTGTAGGAATCACAATAATGAATGAAGTTTCCAATATAATAAAAGTGCATATACATCTTTGAAAGGGTATCTCAAATAAATAAATGATAGAATAGAAGATATACGTCTCATGATGATGATAAGAAAGTCTCCAAGAAATTAATCGTAAACCATTATATACTAAATTTGCATCAATAAATATTAAAAAAATAAGGGGTGGTTACTATGACATGTGAAGTATATGTTGGAATTTTAGTGAATTGAATTAAGGATATTGGTGCTGAAAATAATTACTGACAAATAGGGTAGACCATTACACAATTCACTATAATTATACATTTAGCCATACTCCCGCTACAATTGGGATACATGTTGCATCATTAATTATACACAATTCCTAAGATGTCCAACTCCATGCTTATTTAGTGCACATTTAGTGTGTGTTCATTATTTCATGCATCATATGGTCTTTGCTATGACCATAATCATAGGTGTGCCTCTTATATTATTTCTTTTCATTTATCACCATTGCATACATAGGCCCTATTTTATTAAGGGTGGCCTTTTGTATTTATCTTGATATAGAACCCTAGTTTTATCTCTATTTTCATAACACCCTATCCAAATTAACCCCTAAATCAAACTAAACTTGGGATTGTTAGTATAGGGTGAATGGTTTAGTATAGGACAAGTCAAAATTTCCCTATACTTCATAATTTGGGCCCAATTTTGAATAGGATAAAGGTCTTGGATTTCTAGAAGGATTCATAAATCCTAGTTAGTCTTCTTCAAGTTTTGATCTCCAAAACATCTAGGTGAGGTAAAAAAAAAACATACCTTCCTCATTTTTGCAAGCACACTTGGTGATAGAATTAGTATAAGGTGTAGTTAGATGATAACACTCCTTGGATATGCTCTACCCACACAAAGATTAACTCTAACCACTAAGAGATAACTTGCAAATAGACCAACCTACCAATTTAGGCTTACTTTACTAGATTGAAACTTCTTTTTAGGCCTCCCTATGACTTTTCTTGTTTTGCAAGGTTTGGAGTCTTTTCCTAGGGTGTATAGGCCAAGATTACATCCTCTCCAAAAAAAGAGAAATCTTTTCTATGCCTAATAACCCTCAATTAGCCCTCATGTTGGACTAAAAATTTGTTTATCTTAAATTTTCCTTAACAATGCTCCCAAATAATCATAGTTTTGGATACCCTTTTCAAAGACCCTGAGGATTTGTGAGGTCTTGGTTTCCCAAGGTTTACTAGATGCCCTAACCCAAATTTCAAGGGTTTGACAGTCAATGGAAAATATGACTTCTCACTCACTTGTGACTTGTAGCACCTCTCCTTGAAACCATAGCACCTTTACTCTATGCTCTCACAACCCAATACACCAACTCTTCAAAAATGGCTTACCCTTGCAAGATATCAACATTCCCTGTCTCAAATTCTAGTCGAGAATTGCCCAATCTTCCTTAGGGCTTCCAAGGAAAATTCATAGAATTTTGTTTCTTGCTTCATCCTTGATATGATACAAATAATAGGGTTTCTACTACCATTTCTCAAGGTTTCAAATGTTTCCAACCATGGGGAATGTTGGTAGACACCATTTTGTGAAGTCTGCCCCAGTTCTGGCCAGTAAAGAGGTAGTTCACAAAAAGATTTATGGAAAACATCAAAATATTGCTAGAAATATAAACCCAATCAAGAAGTAAGTTATCAAAAT
This sequence comes from Cupressus sempervirens, assembly GCA_028749045.1. Classification (NCBI taxonomy): domain Eukaryota; kingdom Viridiplantae; phylum Streptophyta; class Pinopsida; order Cupressales; family Cupressaceae; genus Cupressus; species Cupressus sempervirens. Next base: position 495,231,900 of record CM053786.1, on the reverse strand, counting down.
TTAGATACTAAATCACAAAAATAGAAGACTAGTTGAATAATATTCACATCAAATCCATTCTTTTTTATTCAAGTCTGTCAGCATTTCACCATTAACTAACTGGCATCCGTACTCCTTACACTTCCAAACTCTTCCATTTTGATTTAGAGGGTTTTAAAATTCCATTTGGAAACTGAATCAACCAACTCCTACTCATTGATAACCTCTTTTTCCTCTCCAACCACTTTTGCAACTTCTTTGACAAGAAAATTGCAAAATTGTCATTCTGCAACTTTTGCAATATTAACATTTTTTGCATTTTTTATACTTTAAGATCTATGAAACTAAACACCTTGAATTCAAATGAAACATGGAAGTTATTTAGACCATGATTAGGCAATTTCCACTCCTATCTACCCTCCTACTCTAAACTAACCCTCTAAGAGAACTTTTAATAGTAATTGTCCTAATTGACAATATTTTGACAACACAACATTTTGACAACACAATATTTTGACACCAAGTTGTCTAGAATGCATTACATTGTTTCCTCACATGCATAAGGATCCAAAAAGTAAGGAAGGAATATTCCTAATTCTCTCAAAGACTCTTTTTTTCTTTTTAAACCTAAATCCTAGGTACACCTACACCACCTAGAGAAACACTTAAGCAGTGTAAGGTTAATGAGAAACCAATAAAATATATTCACATTGATACTCATCCATTCAAATTTCAAGCATGGAAGAATGTTAGAATCTAATAAAACATATTTAAACCATAATAAATGAAAGAGTTCTATTAAATAATTAGAAATAAAATGGACATAATAACAGTGTTAGATAAACTTGACGTAAATGCTTAGACGCATAATAACATTAAGAGAAAACTCCAATATCCAATATCCCAATATTTCCAATATGTGTTATATACCCATATGCATTATGCATTATACATGATGCTAAATTCCAACAATGTAGCCTTTTTATATAGGAAAGAACCAATAGAAAGCATAGACAACATTGACACAAGTGTCTCAACCTTGAGGAAGCAAAGTCCTAATATAAAAAAATAATATCCTTTAGAAGAGTTAGAGTCCAAATTGAACTCAACTATGTCATAGGAAGACTCAGTGATGCAGGAGCATCCTTGTGATGTTCATGGCAATCTTACATCCCCAGAAAGATATCTTCTTTGGTTTTTGTTTTCTAGCTATCTTCCTAATAGTTTGATTTGGAAATCACTTGATTTCCCTTTTCAAATTTTACGGGTTTGGATTCTTATTATGAACCTATATTAGATCATCATCTTGTGTTTGTAGAATTTAATATTACACTTGGTTGGTTTTTTGCACCATCTTCTCGAGTGTTGATTTCCTGTATTATTAATCATACAACACGTGGCATTTATTTTAGAGTTGTTCTATATTTAAGAGTTATCTTACATGCTCTTGGATCTAGATGATTGGATAATGTGTGGACCTATATCTAAGGTTGTCAAAGATCTTATAATGTATTATGTATTTTCTTATTTATTCATTGAGGGCTAGCCCTATATTGTATGGCATGTTTCCTATTATCAAAGATTATGATCTCTAAACCCATTTGTGTGTCCTAATGGATATATATGTAATATAATTGAGTCTTGAATGAAATCATGGTGAGTATTATAGCATAGATAGAGAGAAGGGATTGGTAATTGAGGCTCAAATTATTGGAGTTGATCTATAATTTGGAATGTAGTAGACATAATTGAGAAGGCCTTACAACCCAATATGTGTGTGGTTCATTTGATGTAATTCGATATCTTTTGTTAGTAAAACATAATTTTTCAATTTTATCTTGTTATACTTATATTTTGTTGTATTTTTTGGGGGTTCATTCATATCCTTTAGGGACACACCATCCTTGTACTATATCAGATGGTATTAGAGCCAAGGTTGATCTAATTGGTGACTTATCTTAATGTAGTTGAGCTTAATAGATTTGTCAAGACTTGAACTTCTTGGTTGTGAGGTGTCATATCGTGGTTTTGGCTCACAATTAAAGAGGGCTTGCACAAGTTGTGTTGATAACTTTCTATGAACCTATTGACTTCTTGTTGGTGGAAAGATTGCTAAAGATTAAGGTAGTTACACCTTGTTTTAATTTAGTATGCTTCCTAGAAGGATGAATCCTAGGAGGTTGGAACATATGTTTGAAGAAATCAAGGTAGAAATGAGGAATGAAATATGAAATGTCCTAGATGGCTTGAGATATAATCCTAAAATAGAAAGGGAATATATAGAAGATACTAAAGATCTTAAAGTACCTAAAATAGAGATCATGTAGAAGAAGAAAGGTTATTGAGAACCACAACACAAGTTTGTAAGAGTCATATAATGGAAGTATCAAATTATTATGGTTATTTAGAACCTAGGGAATTGATATATTGGATTAATGAACTTGAGGATTATTTTGAGCTTCAAAATATTGTAGATCCATAGAGATAACATCAGGTTGCCACAAACTAAGTTGAAAGATCATGTTGCCTTATGGTGGAAGGAACTATAGAAAGATAGAGAAAATAGTGATGAACCTAAGATTAATATATATAGAAACCTGTGGTTTTTAGATTAAAGGCTAAATTCATCTCTAAAGATTATGAACTTGAATTATTTAAGAAGTTACAAAACTTGAGACAAAAGGATATGTCTATGAAGGAATACATTGAAGAATTTTACAAGGTACAAATCAAATCTAGACATTGTGAATCTTCTAAGGAAAAGGTTTGCAAGTTATTTTAATGGTTTGAAATTTAATATTTGGGATGAATTGAGTATGTTGAAACTTAGTTAAGTTGAAGATGCTTATCAAGATGCATTGAAGAAAGAAGATAAGTTAGGAATAAAACAAGGCTAACAATTGATGAGGGTAAGTGAGTAAACTCTAACAAGAAATTTGTGTTCAAACGTACTTTTTTTAATATGGTAAAGGACATTGAGCTTTTGAATGTCCTGGTAGAAATATTGATAAATAAAACTTGGTAGTATAGGAGGATCAAAAAGAGAAAACTTATGGTGTTGATTTAACTTCACCAAGAGTTGGAGAATCTCTTTTGGTGAGAAGAATCATGTTGTCTAAGCATGATGAGAAACCAATTAAAAGAAGGAACTTATTCAAAATTGATTGTAAGTGTAGAGGTAAATTTTGTAATCTTATTATGGATGGTGTTAGTGTTAATTTCTAGGATTGTTTTTGCAAATGTAGAATCATAGCCATTGTTATTAATGATCTTCCAAATGTAGATTTGAGGACTCATAAATATGAGAGGAGACATCTCTCTATGGTTAAACATCACTAGTTAACATATTTATATAATAGTAATATAAAGAACCATATGGATATGTAACTCATCTTAAGTAAATATGTAATATTAATATGTTAAACATATATGTAGTATATTATTATATTATTATATTATTATATAATAATATATAGTATATAATATATATTATATTACATATATAATATATTTATCTTAAAGATGATTTACCATCAACAAGGTTTCTCATGATAAAATCAATCTGACAAAAGCTACAACCTTAACACTCCCTCTTAGCTAGGGAGGATTTATAGAACACATTATGCTCTCAAGAATATGAAGAGATATCATCTCAATATGATATTCAATTCACTATGAGGCTAAATTTCTCACCTTTCATAACACACAATTGAAGCAATTTCCATAACTTTAAAACACCACTTTAAGTGTGGTTTGTAGTAGTAACTATGGTATCTAGCAAGATCTAGCCCAAAGAACCATCACAAGTTGGTTATCATGGTCTCCAAAAAAAATCTAGCCCAAAGAACCATGATAACAGTTCTACCATTTATAAGATCACCACCTTACAATGGTTACCTTCTATTTTTTTGTTATCATGGTTTCCAGCACTCTGGGACAACAATTCAGTCTTTCATGATAACAAGCCTACCATTTATAAGATCATCATCTAATAATGGTTACCTTCAATTCATATATTTCAATGAAAAATTGTCACCTTTCATTACATAACATATGTGAAATAGTAACCACCATGAACCCAATCATAGGGTGGTACAAAGGCTTCCACCTTAAAAAATTCTCATAGAGAAGAATGCATTACAAGGAGTTTCACCTAGAACTTCTCCTCATAAAGAAGATATCATTCACAAAGGATTGCACCTCAAAAATTCTCTCCCTGAACAATGATACTGGGAATTCAGGTCTAGTCGTTACTCCCTTAGAGACTTTCTTCCCAAAGGATTCTTGTCAGACTCACTTTGAATCTAATATCTAATTTTCTAGTGATAAGTCATCAATTCCTCATGATATACATAGGATTGGGCCAATTAAAAACATACAATTACTCAAATTTATTTGTAGACTCCCTTTGAGTATCAATCTTCTAAGCTCTTGTGTTACCTTTAGAAGAATTTTTATACTCCCTCTTAATGTAGAAGAATCTCATAATCCCAATCATCAAAGATGTTTTCTTCAAGAGCCTAACTTTATCAATCTTGATCATCAAGGTCTTTGGAGCTACTATCATTAGCTTGAGTAGTGATTTGATAAGTCATGAAGAGACATGTCTCCCTCTTAATCTAAATCTCCCTCTCTTTGTTTCTTTTATCTTCTTTTTTTATACAAGAAAATTCTCGGAGGAAAAGATTAAGGAAAAAAACTCTTATAGAATGCATAAAAATACATATTAGAATGTTAATTAGGTAGATGGAAATTTAACTTTTTCCTATTAATCACAATAACACATAATTTCCTTAATCTTATACCTTTCATACTCCCTTATTGAATCTTATAATTATTATATCAAATTTTAAATGTCATCAAATGCATACATACATACATACATACATACATACATACATATATACATATATATATATATATATATATATATATATATATATATATATATATATATATATATATATATATATATATATATATATATATATATATATATATATATATATATATATAAAATTGTCATATATATCCACATATAGTACTTATCTAATTGTTTATCTAATAAGTGTTACCTTAACCTCTTGCATTGGCATTAGGCCATTTATATATAGAGAGATGAGTGGTGTCTCTATATAGGTATTATAGGTACTTAATCATCTTGTAAGAAAATATAAGGCTATCCTTGTATCCATTAATTAACTTAACTCTCTCTAAGTATCATTCTTAATTTAATACAAGATTTCTTAATAATAAATTTCTATGTTATTATAGATTTAGTGATAACATATATATATTATTATACTTGTTTGCCAATATCAACTTAAACATTTGTTATTACCAAATCTATAAAAACATATATACATTTAAGTATGTTTTAATTTTAGAACATAATATCAACTTAAATGTGTCTTACCTTTTCCTAACTATTTAGGTGTGGGTTCCAACACCCAACACCCTCTCTTCTAATTTTGATATGCATCGCTTGTATCTTTTGTGAGTGGTCAATGTGTCATTTAGCGATCTCTACAAGTCATTCTAATTGCTATCACTTGAGATGACATGGTTATTCCTTGTCATATATTATGGTTGATTACCATTTTTCCTAATTTTATATTCACTAATTCTAGAAGTAAACATTTTATTTAATGTTTTCACTAGTTTGAATCCCTTTAAGGCTTCAACCTCTGAGACGACCCTCTTGCAAGACTATGTCATCAATGAAACTAACTTTTTTCCCATTGATTCTTACATCTCTTCTAATTCAGAGGATGTCCTCCATTTCATCGATGTCTTCGGCATGCAATACTATAATTTCCTAGTCTTTGTAGACTTAGGCACATGACCTGTCTGCCAACAATACACTGTTAACCTTCAAACTTTGATCTACTAATGTCCTTTAATCTGATTGTATTCAATATTGATCTTGCACTTTAACTTTTGACAAAATTTCTCTCTATTCTCATTACATGATAAATTATGCCTGGTTATTTGCATCTATAGATGATATTTGTATGTTGGTTTTTTATCCTCTCATTATATGGTCAATTGACCATGTCATTAATGACATCACAAAGAAAGATCAAACTCAAAACTATCACCTTATGGTTTGAATTGTACATTTTGTGGGTGATAAAATAAGGGTGGTCATCTTCCAATCCTTGTCACCCTATAACATGATCTTCAATGTCCAATGATGTGGCAGTATAGTTGACTCAGTAGAAACATTTAAAATAGAGTGAAGCCAGAAGAATGTATTCTTTGTGTTATTTTCTAAGATAGAGATTTATGCATTGGTGTGATGTTTGCATATTTGGTTGTAATAATCTAATAAATACATTCACTATAATACTGGTCACTTATTTATTTCATCACTGACATATGTTCTTCTAATTATTATATTTCCATCCTACTCTAGTACCATTTTAATTTCTAGGATCATTTATGAAAATGTAGAATCATAGCCATTGTTATTGATGATCTTCCAAATGCAGATTTGAGGACTCACAAATATGAGAGGATGAGACATGTCTCTTGAATGGTTAAACATCACTAGTTAACATATTAATATAATAGTAATAATATTTAATATAATATATATTATTTTATCTTAAAAATGATATACCATCAACAAGGTATCTCCTGATAAAATCAATCCCACAGAAGCTACAACCTTAACAGTTAGTATTGATAATCTTGTATCTAGGGAAATGGTTAAGAAACTTGGATTGTAGAGATTGAAACATACTTCTACTTATTATGGTATCATTTGGTTTCAAGATGATCATTGGGTGCAAGTTAGAGAATAATGCTTGGTTAACTTCACTATTGGACCTCATAAGAATGAATTTTAATATGATGTGGTTAACATGAGTACTTGTCATGTTTTACTTGGAAGACCTTGGCAATTTGATAGAGGATCTATACATGACCTTAGAAAGAACATTTTTATAGTTGAGAAGGATGGAAAACAAATTGTTTTGATTCCTTTGAAGGATGAGGAAGGAGGAAAAGTGAAGGACCTAATTAGTTTCAAGACTTTCAATTTGAGGACAATAGAACTATGGTTAAGGTTAGTACTAATGAAGGTCAATCTGATTTGAGAAAGTTATTTGATCTTGTGATTAAGAAAAAAGGTAAAGGAAAAAAGACTTCTAATCAGATGACAAATGTAGTAGGTATGATTCATTTGATCTTGGAAGTAGCAGTAGTAGTTAATCTAAGATATTTGATTTAACAACTAGTTGGAGTAGTAAGTTTGGGCAAACTTATGTGTTGATTGTTGAAGAGGATTTATGGGTTAAGAATGAGCATGTGATTTATGATTTTAATCCTTTTAGATGGTCATAAGTCTTATAGAACATCTTTTATCACCTTGGGGGTCTGATGCAGGATCATCCTTAGACTATAGGCAATCTTCAATCCCCAAATATATATATATATATATAATGTTTTCCTATTATCTATGTGACAACTTAATTTGGTAACCACTTGATTTCCCTTTCTAGATTATATGGACTTAGTTTCTTATTTTGAAGCTATCTTGGATCATCATCCTATGTTCACTAAATTTAATATTACACTTGGTTGGAGTTATGTTTCATCTTCTTAGGTGTAGACTTCCTATATTATTAATCATATGGTGTGTGGTATTTCTTTTGACAAGGTTCTATATTTAAGAGTTATCTTGCGCTTTCTTAGATCTAGATAGTCGAATAACATGTGGACCTATATCTAAGGCCTCTAAATATCTTATAATGTATTATGTATTTGGTCATTAATTCATTTAGGGTTAGTTCTATATTGTAAAAAAGGTTTCCTATTATTGGGGATTGTGAACTCTAAGCCGACCTGTGTGTCTTGATGGCTATATTGTAAGGAAACTTGCAACCAAAAATATTTTCATTTCCACATAATCCAAAATAACTCTGAATCAAATAAGCACTAAAATCCACATGTAAGAGAATAGAAAATATACCCACAAAAATGTGACACAAGATATATACCCTAGGAAACCCTCATTAAGGGAAAAACCTAGTCTCCAAAAGCATCCATCACTATGTATTATTTAGTAAAATACAATTGCAATAATACCATGAAAGCCTTGAAAGCTATAGCCATAAAAAAGCAATCCATGTGAGTGAGAATGGATCCACACATCTCATTCCATAATTACAAGCTTCAAGATTGTTCCCTTAGCTAATCCATCTCACCTTGTCTTGCACCTACCTTGCTTGACTTACCTTAATAACTACAATTTTGGTTTCTTCTATAATAGAAAGCTCCCACAAAATAACCAAGTGCTATTGTATAAAGCATGTGCTACCAAACCCCCTTGACTCACATTTAATATTGGGAATTTAATTTATTTTTCTCCAATACCAAATAATATCACAATGTCACAGTACAATTCATCAAGTATATTCCATGGGATTTTCTCAATGGTGCATGTCCATCTTGGTGCTCCTAGGTGAAACATTACATACTAAAATAAAATAATACAATACAAACAATATTATGCAATGTGTGCAATAGACTTATCTCAACATATATATGTAATGCAATTGAGTCGGGTAAGGCATCATGGTTGAGAGAGAGAGAGAGAGAGAGAGAGAGAGAGAGAGAGAGAGAGAATATTGGTACTTGAGTCTCAAAGTATTAGAGTTAGTCTATAGTCTAGAATATATTGGTCATAACTAGGAAGACCTTATATCCCAACATGAACATGGTTCATTTGATGTAATTCAAGATCTATTATTATTAATAATAAAAAATTCAATTGTATCTTGTTTTTTATAAGAAAAATAGGTTTTACAAGGATCCTAAAACCTGAGAGTTAAAACATATCATAAGGTTGATAATAAGCAATTAAAGCCTAGCTAGAAAAAGAAGGCCAACCAAAGGGCAAGTTCAATAGATAGACAAAAAGAAAAAGGCTGATAATAAGTAGTTAAAGTCTAGCCAAAAAATGAAGGCCAATACAATAGACTGACAAACCAACTAGCCAAAAAACTACAACAATCTAATAGTCCAAAAGACAAGAAAACAAAAACCAAAGTTATTCCTCTGTCTTTCTCTCAAGTAGCTCCTACATCGCTTTTGCTGCTTCATAGGCTTTGTTAATCTCCTCAGCCATCTGTTCCTACTTCTGACCATCCTAATTCATGCTATTGAAGGTAATTTTAGTCATCACATCCTCTTCCATTATGGCTCTTTCTCTTTCCTTTTCCTCATTTTCATCCAGGAAACCTCTGGCATTTAGCATTCTAGTAAGGGATGAGATATTATCATCGATAGAAGTTAGAATGGATATCATCTGATTTGCTAGATTATGATTGTAGTTTTCCAAATTTTGGATTCTCTTCTTAGCCAAACTAAGTTGATCCCCTTGTTCATTCAAATTACCACAATTTGGCATCTTCCTTTTTCTTTCCAGCTGGCCTATTTTTTCTCTAAACTCCTCCAACTCATGGTAAAGCCATTTGATTGACCTAAATTTTTCAATCATGTTGTTTCTAGAATCATTAAGAAAATTCATGCCAGTCTCCCTTGCATTATCCGTTATGGCCACCATTGTTGGATCAATGAAATACTCCAACTAGAGTTGACTCTATTTTTCTTCTAAAATTTGTGGGTTCATAGCGTCTCTTACTATACCCATTTTGGAAGTTCTAACATTAAAGTTTCTCTAGGTCATGCACCTATCCTTAAATACCACCTCTCCTCCCTCACCATCTTTCTTCTTCTTGTCTTATTCTTGAGGATGAATAGGGGAAAGAGAAATGGTAGAAAGCTTTGGCTTTGAATCCAAAATCCCCTCTGCATCCTTCTCTTTAGACCTCCTCTATTTTTTAGCCACTGGCTTCGTTGTCTTAGTTTTTGCCTCCTCCTCAACTTCTTCATCAATTTTCATATCATCCCCTTCCTCATTATACTCTTCATCTCCCTAACCTGAAGATTTAGACCCATGTCCTCTAGGGCTCTTTCTACTTGGGGTTTTGATTAATGAGGGCAATTTCTTGTCTAAATCCTTGGCCTTCTTTCTAGGAATAATGTTCTCTTCACCCTTCAAACTAATACTTTTGACATCCTCCAAATTAGATGAGAAACTAGAGCTTCTCATATCCACAGAAGCATTTGCGCCCTGTAGGGGGGGTTTTCTTATGGTCTAAGCCTTGAAATGCTCATAAATTATAAGCAATAACCCCTCATGTAGGGTCAGATTCGTAGAGGGTTTCTTCTTGTGCCCAAAAATACTTTTACATATTGATGTATATAAATAAAAAGGGAAAAAAATCTTGACACCATAGAGAAAGTGATTGAGCAAAACAAAATGGTGTGTTCTTACTCTATCAAATCTAGTGTCCAAAGAAATGTACTCTATAATGGCCCGTAAAAAATACCTCCATAACTTCTTAATTGAATCCATTTTGTAGTAAGTTTCACACTTTACTAGTTCATTTCTCTCCTCTATATTCTTTGCAAATACCTTCATAGTGCTCGCTAACACCTTCTTATCTCTGTAAAACATCAACCCCTCTACTAGAATTTTAGTTACAAGAGCAATGACTTCCTTGGTGACCTGAAACCAAACCCCATCCACTTTAACCCTCCCATCCTTCCATGAATCAACCATACTATTAGTGATCACAAGGTCAAAGCCATGGAGTTTAGTAATATAGTTGGCTATACCTCCCTTCTCTAACTTATCCCAAACTTTAGTCCTTTGCTTCCATTTTTCTACTTCACCAACAAGTTCCTTCCTACTTCTTTCCCCAACCATTTCCAAATTTTCAATGCTAACTATTCTCATAAAATTTGACCTCTAATATCCCTTCTCCAACCTCTAAAAACCATGATGGCCGCATCTCTGATAATCACTTATATGTCTCTCTTTTCCCCAAAAATGGTAAAGAAAGAGAAAAATTGACCCAAGAAATGTGTCAATTTGATACTAATAACCTCATCTAACTACATTTTTCGTAATTTCCATAATTATAAATACTCAAACCCCAGATCTCATTAAATATCATTATAACAATTAGATATTCACTATACCACCTTGGATTTTGTCCAGTTCAATTAGGCTTTTAACTTCTTCTGGGATATTTTTGTTGAAATTCCAAATGATCCCCTTTTCTTGCCTAACTACTTCATTGGCAAGCCATTTTGCTATAGAATTTGCCTACTTGAATTCATGGGTGACATGGACACTTTCAAAATTTCCAAGAACGGAGTGGGTCTCTTCAATAATATTAGCTATGGACCATGATGGTTGGGTGACCCCTTTTATACAACTTATGATGTTATTTGAATCCCTCTCCAACCATAATTTTTTAACTCCCATGTCCAAAGCTAATTTCACCATGTGGCATGCAGCACTAGCTTCTCCAAAATGGTTTGTCTGATAACCCAAAGGATGGGAAAAATCTACCACCCCTCCACCATAGCTATTTCTAATGATACCTCCATAACCCAAAGCTCTAGGGTTTCCTTTAGCCACACCATCAAAATTTTCTTTATGCCATCCCTCAGGAGGGAGCGACCATTTCACCTTGTGTCTTTTAGCCATCCTATCCTTATCTTTCTCCTTCTTATTACCACCATTTTCAATATCTCCCCCCTTTCTAACTTGGTAATTTTCCTTCATGCTTCTATATATCTTATCCACCAGAACAAAAATAGGTTCCTCTCTATCTCTAAAGATTCTATTATTTCTTTCCTTCTAGATTCCTCAACAGAAATGAGGCAAAGACTGGGTACTTAAATTCTACAAATCTGTACCTTTAAACATACTATTATTCCATTGAACAAAGAAATTTAGTACATTACCTGGCTTGCACCAACTTACCCCAAGATTCTTGGTTAAGCTATCCCAAACCTCCCTTGAATAAAGACAATGGATAAACATATGATTTATAGTATGCATAAACATACTATTCCATTAAACAAAGAAATTCAGTACATTACCTAGCTTACACCAACTTACCCCAAGATTCTTGGTTAAGCTATCCCAAACCTCCCTTGAATAAAGACAATGGATAAACATATGAATAAATTCCATTTGATTTTTACATAGTATGCATCTATTAGGCATATAATGTCCTATTTTGATTAAATTATCCTAGGTAAGAATTTTGTCTTGTAAGGCTAGCCAGACAAAAATATTAATCTTTGGGGTTAGACCAGGTACCTAGGCTTTAGCCCAAGGGGCTTCTCATTCAAACTCCAAAGAGAGTTATATTGCAAAGCAACTGAGTAGCAACCATTTGGGTTGTCTCCCCATATTAACTCATCCCTCTTCTTATTAAGAATCATAGAGTTTAGCATTATCATAACTGGCTTGAGGTCATCTAAAATGAAAGATAGGTCTCTCCAACTTTGGTCAGTTCTATAATCACTAACTTTCAAACCAAATTGCCTAATACAAATATTTGACCAGTTTTCAAAGATAGGATTGTTTATAAGGGGCCCTTGAATCAACCAATTATCATGCTAGAATAGAATATCCTCACCATTACCCACTTTCCACTTAATCTTAGCTTTGGCCAAGTCCCTTTCCTTAAGGATTCCATTCCAAATGACAGACCCATTTAGGATGTCTTCATTATTGAGAAAGAACTGAATAGTAGGTCTTTTGACATAATTATTAACAAAAATATCTCTCCATTCCCCTGTACTATTAAAAATGTGCCAAATCTATTTAGCTAGAAGAGCCTTATTAAGATGTTTTAATTTCCTAACTCCCAGGCCCCCATAGCACTTTGGAAGATAGACATTATCCCAAGCCACAAGGGGATATCTCTTCTGACCCTCAAGGCCAAACCAAAGAAAATCTCTCTAGATATTTTCCATTTTGTCAAAAAACTTAATTGGTATCCCAAGTAGATTCAAGGCATACATCAAGATATTTTGAAGAGTGGATTTAACTATAAGACATTTGCCTACTTGACTAAAAGAAGCCCCTTTCCACTCCACCAGCTTCTTGCTGAACCTATCAAGAATCCCATTCCAGAAAGAATTAGGAGGTTTAGTGCCCATAGGGAGACCAAGATAAGTAGAAGGGAGCTTTCCCACTCCACACCCAAGAATCCTTGCTATTTTTCCTTTGTCTGTCCTCTGGGGTATTAATAAAAAAGATAGAGCTTTTCTCCCAATTAATAAGTTGTCCTAATCCTCTAATATATAGATCCAAAATATCCTTCATCACTTTTGCCTTCTTAATTGATGCCTCCCCTCCCATAATAGTATCATCCACAAACTGTTGATGAGAAAAAGAAGCACTCCTCAAAGATGGTCTGATCCCTTTAAGTCTCCCTTCTTGCTTATTCCTCTCAATCAACCTTCCAATACATTCAACCATGATAATGAACAAAATAGGAGAGATAGGATCCCCTTGTCTTAACCCTCTCGAAGGTTTGAAAAAAATTGATGGAGCCCCATTTACCAAAATTAAAAGAGAAGTAAAAATAAGCTGAGATATAAGCTTGCAAACTTTTTGATCAAAGCCAAAAGCCTAAAGCGCCAAACCAAGGAAAGTCTAGTCCACCCGACCATAAGCTTTAGAAAGATCCAACTTAAGAATCATACCTTCTCTTTTTCCTACTTCCATGGAATGAATCACTTCATGAACCATCATGATAAAATCCAATATCTATCTTCCAAGGACAAAACTCATTTGTTGTTGTGATAATTCAAAGTGAGAATTTTAAGAATTCTAGAAGTTAACACCTTTGAGATAATCTTGTAGAAAGAGTTACAAAGACTAATAGGTCTAAATTTATCCAAAGAATCAGCCCCAGGGACTTTAGGAATAAGGACCAAGAAAGTAGAATTGATCTCCTTTAGAATGCTTCTTACTCCAAATTATTCCTGAACAGCCTTCACCACATCTTTCATAACCACCTCCCAATAAGTTTGGAAAAATAAAGTTGGAAAAACATCCAATCTAGGGGATTTGTTACTAGGTAAAGAAAGAAAATCTTCTTTAACTTCCTACACTTTTGGGATCACCCTCAACATTTTGTTATGATAGGGTTGAACAATCTGTGGGAGACAAGAGAAAATTTCATTCGGGTCCACCTTCAATAACAAGAGATCCCAGAACAGAACAGAAGAGAAATAAGAAATAACCTTAGCAGAAATATCATTCTCTCTTGTCAAAAGATCCTACCCCTTTTTTAAACCTAATATTCTAATATTTTCTCTATGCTTAAGAGTAGAAATATGAAAAAACCTAGTGTTCTGATCACCCTCTTTAAGCCAATTGATTCTTGATCTTTGCTGCCATAACTTATCTTTTCTTATAATATTGTACAAGTCAGTCAAAATGGACATCTCAACATTTATATTCAAATTATTATACTTGTCATATCAAATAGTGTCCTGGATAGAAGTGAGCTTGACAGACAGCTACACTTTGTCCTAAAAAATATGGCCAAAATCAGTCTTATTCCAGACTTTAATCATCTATTTCATATTACTCAACTTCTTAGAAACTCTAAACATAGTTTTTCCTTCCACTTCCATACCCCACCAATAGCATATCCTATTCAATAAATTAGGATGGGAAGTCCACATCTTTTCAAATCAAAACGGGAAGTTCCTCCTAGGTTCAAGAGAGACAACTAAGAGGGATATAGGAGAGTGATCCAAACCAACTCTTGGGAGTAGGGACAACTTACAAGAGAAAGAATTTAGTTGGTCCAGAGAAATAAGAGCTCTATCCAACCATACCTAAATATAATCAATTCCAATTCTTTTTTTGGACCAAGTGTAAGTTCCACCCGAAAGATCCACATCCAACAAAGCCAAATTATTTATAAAATTGGAGAGATACATCTTGCTTTCCCAATCTGAGGTCAAACCTCCCAATTTTTCCTCATCTATTAGAGGAGTATTGAAGTCCCCCATAATAATACCTTTATTCAAATTACTAGTCTAAACTATATCACAAATCTTAGTCCAATAATTCTTCCTTTCCCTTTTAGAATTAGGAGCATAGATGTTCAAAAGGAACCAATAATCATTGGAATGCAAATGAAACACTTTACAAAAGAGAATATTACCATCAGTATACAATGAAGTAAATATGAACTATTTTTTATTAAAAAGAGTAAGCAAACCTCCCAACACACCTTTAGAGTCCCCTGTCTCACCAACCATATTATTGCTAAAGGGAATCTTACCTAGAATCTCCTTCTTCATTTTTGTCTCTTGAATCATCAAAGTATCAGGTCTCTGATCTCTAATCATATTCCTGAGAATTTCCTACTTTGGACCCCATTAAGGCCCCTTATATTCCAAGAAATTATGTTCATTTCAAATTAATTAGAAGTACATTCCAAATTAGTTCTTTGGCTCCCATTTGCCAAACTCCTTCTGGCCTCATCTTAAATGACTTGACTAGCAGGCCTCCTTCCTACTGACCTTGACCTCCCTCCCACATTTGGTCTTTCATGACTCTTGGTCTATGCTGGAGAAGTCAGGGAGGGCTCCTAGCTATTTTTATTTTTAGGCTTTTCTTTATTTTCCTTCAAACAGTCATCAACCCTTCCCATCTTAATCAGAGATAAGGAGTTGTCCTTCTCAAATCTCTCTTCCAAATTACATGAAACAAAATGGTCCTTCCTGGAAGAAGAAGGAATTCCCAATACTTCATCTTGATTTTCCCTCTCTAATTCCCCTTCATTTCTCTACTCCCCCTTTCTCTTCAATAGACTTTCATTCTCTATCATATTCTCCTTCATCTCTACTCAAGATGAAGCCAATACAACCACCTTAGCTGGGGAATCCACTTCCTTGACTTTGGGGAAACCAGGGTTCTTGACTAGATCTTCCACCTCACTTGACTTAGATCTAGACAAATCCTTATCCTCTATCTTGTCTACTCCTATGACATGGTCTTCCACTAATTTGATTGGGTCTTCCACCTCAATAATCTTTGGTCCAGACAAGACCTTCTCCACTATCTTGTCTACCTTTCGTTCATTCTAGATTGGTTTGTTCTCTCCTATGAGACCTCCTCTGAAATCTCTTAAGTCTTCTAGCCTTCCTTAATATCCTTTCTTTTCCAGATCTTTTTCTCCTTTCTAGGTTTAAAAAAGTTGGAATCCTTTTCTTTTGAACTTTAGCCTTAGGACATTGATTCACCTTATGCCCAGATTTCAGGTAGTGAAAAGAAGCAAAAGGAACACTTTCATAATCCAATTTCTGAATATGTGTTCCAAGTTTTGAGTGAAAACATATGACTTCTAGCATATTGATCTATTCCCTCACTCCAATATAGATCCTAGCATACATTAGTCTCTTTCTAGAAGCCACTATTGGTTCTATGGACAAAGTCTCACCAAAGGAATTTTCCACCCCCACAAAGACATCCTCATTCCAGAACTCCAGAGGCAACTTTGGAAGTCTTACCCAAATAGGTGCTTGCACAAAAAATGAGTCATTCAAATCTAGCTTGGAAGACCACTTTTGGAGCACCAAATTTGAGTGACGTATGCTCCAAGACCCTTCACACAGGATGTCTAACAAGTCCTCAATGCATGAGAAATCAAAAGATAGGAAGCCTTTTGCCATCGTCATTACATTGACATGTCCTTTAAGGCTCCATTTCTTCTGAGTGAAAGATCTTACAATATCTATATTTAGCCTTGGCCCAATAAACTTTCCCACTAGGGTTGAAGCCATGGAATCAATGTTATGATCTATCAACTTCTCCAAAATAGCAATCACACAAGAACCCTTCTTCAAGGTATATAGTATTTTAACTGAAGGAAAGGAAGACTTACTAGTAGGTTTAACTTGAAAAAGAGAAGACCATTTTGTCGAAAGTACCCCAGACTAATCCACCTTAGGTGGTGGAAAAGGCTTGTCTGGACCTCTGCACTTGTCACGTGGGTCTCCATCTTCATTCTCTATTGCATCTTGGATTTCTACTATTCGCTAACACTCTACAAACCCCTCCTATGTTCCAGGCTTTTGATTCCCTCCTCCCTAAGTAATTCCACCCAGGACAAGTTTCAAATTTGTAAAAGGTGTACTTCCCCATCCTCTTCACTATCCGTTCCCACTTGCCATCTCATTTTTCAATTGTATCTTGTTATACTTCTTATGTGTTGTATTTGATGGGGGTTTATCAGTTGGGATACACCATCCTTATAGTGCATCAATTAGAATCCAAGTAGGACTCAACAATGTCCTCTAAATAATATCAACCTAATAAAAATAAATAAGTCCATATCAGTAAACCTAAATAAAGATTAAAATGAAAAAGGACCATTCACTCTAACGCCCCCTTAAGTGCAACTTAGGATGAACAATAGTGTGTAGTACATAGCTAATGGGTCCTAACAAAAAACCAAACTTAGGTACCCATGTACTACTATAATGAAACCTCTAAGGAGAAAAATCCAATGGGAGAAACTCCTCTCCAAAAGTGAGAGAAAAATAAGAAACTAAAAATCTCTAAAAGAAGGAGATACCTATTACACCTCATGAAAAGCACATAAGTGAATAAAATTTCTCTTAGTAAAGGGTTTGGTGAATATATATGTAGTATAATATGATGTCTAATAGTAATGAAGGGTTGAATTCATATATGCTAATAAATTTTGGTCCATTTTTCTTGGTTTTCCTATTGATTAGAATAAAAGGCCTAGATTTTCATGGAGTGATATTCTTGTTGGTTATGTTGAGTCTTTTGATTCTTATCAGAATAGATTTTGGTTTATGCTAACTAGTGAAATTCTATAGCTTCTTTGGAAAGGCAGGAACAAAGAGTTGTTTCAACTCATTAGAAGATGCCCTACTGAGTTTAATCTTAAACTCATCCATTTGTACATAATTGCATATGTCCACATGTCTTTGGGGATCCCTAAAAGAAGATTCATGAAGCTAATATATGAAGAATCCATGCTGATTTCAAAAGATGATGTAAAAGCTACCAGCTATATCAACTAGTACCAAAGTTTTCTCACATAAGAAGCAATTGATGACCTTAGAATTTTAATGGAGAAGTGTCATCTTGATTCAAATAAAAATAGAGGGGAATCTAGTCATCACTACCAAGGAATAAGTTACCAGAGTAGACTCATTAATCTAGGGATTGCAAGTTTAATGGTGATTCTCCATACTACTTAGCACAAAGTGGCTAGAATTAAGGAAAATTCATTCATGCATTGTTTATATGTGAAGGATATAAATGCCTTTTTGTAATGCTATAATTAGTATATTCTCTCATATAGTCTCCTCCCCCAATTTTGTAAATGTTCATATTTGTGGGGGAGCTGAGTTTCTCTCTTCTTGCCATATCTCTAGGCTTTCTATCTTTATTCCTTCTACCTAAATTTTTTTAATATAAAAAATTAGTAATGAAGTCTAAGGACATGATCGTTAATGATTTCTTGAATGTATTGCACATGAATCTCAATGTGTTTGGTTCTCTAGAGATGAACTAGATCATAAGAAATTTAAATATCAAGAAAATACATAGGTTATCCAATGAAGATACCAAAATGTGACTGAGTGATTTCAATCCCTAATAAGTAGAGAAGGCCTAACTTAAACATTAATATCCAATCATAAAGTTTTGTTTTCACTTTTGTGATGTGGAGTGAGTGACAAGTTGTGATCAACAAGTTATCAACATAGAGAACAAGGAAAATTAGAGTATCATCCTACTATCAAATGTAGATGTTCAAATTAGAATGGCATCAAGTGAATTTGAGTGATAGAAGGATGGAGGTTGTATTAGAATACTATAATTGAGGGGCATGTTTAAGGCCATAGAGATGCTTTCAAAGGAAGTAAACAAATGAAGTATCTTGAGTGAACCCTTATGACTACTCTATAAATATCTCATCTAAAGAAGTCACCATGAATATGAGTACTCTTCACATCCATTTGATGAACTTCCTAGCAATGGGATGCAGCAATACCAAAATTGAATTAGATGGAAATCATCTCTTCAACTAGTGCAATAGTCTCAAAGTTGTCAATCCCAAGAACCCCCGGGAACTTGAGAGAATCCTTTAGTGACAAATCAATCTTAATGATTATCAACCAAACCATATATGAAATAAATTATTTGATAGATCCTCTTGCATCAAACAAGTTTCCTTCCCTTAAGAAGAGGGATTGAATCCCAAGCATGGTTCCTTTCCAATGAACTAAACTCCTCTTACATAGAAGCATCCCACTTAGGGATACTAAACGCTTCCATAAAGTATAGTGGATTAGAAGATATATAAATTAAGAGATGTGGACCTTTCTCAAACTATGACCTTTTTCTCTTCTCGTCTAAAGGATCACCAACCCAACCACTTGATGAATTCAATGTCTAATGAGCTTAAAGAGGCCTAGTAGGTAGAGAATTTAGAAAATATATAGGAGAATCATAAGCCTCTAAATTGTGAATAAGAGAGGAGGAAGAGGGATCTTCCTCATCACCACATCTAAAGTGGAAGTAGAAAACTTAGTAGGATGAGGAGGATTAAAATTCTTAGAAGAACTATCATTATGTGGTTACAATGTGTCCATAGGGATGGATGATAAAGATGTGGTAAAAGGGTAAATGGAGGCATCCTTTTGGTGCAAGACTACCCTATAAATTTTGTTGTGAAATGGAATTAGTGAGTATAATAAGGTTCAAAGGAAACAAATATGGTGAGATTGAGCCTAAATGAATCCATTTTGGTTTGCAGATCTTAATTAATGGCATTACCCAGTCATGGGGTCTTGAGCCACCAAGGGTGATCCTTGCGAACAAAAAAAAATTGTAGGAAGGTAATTTTAAGGTGTTTCAAGGGTTGTTGAATGATTCTAGGTGATTTGAACTACCTAGGTGAAAAATTGAGTCATAGGTTTGCAAAATTATAAAGTTGCATAAAAGTGACTTTTTGAAAAATGTTGTGAGAATACAAAAATAAGCTCAAAAAATAGTTAGTTGGGAATGAGCTAAACTAATCAAAGAAAACATAGAAGTCCTGGAAAAATAGTTTTGAGTTCATTTAGATCAATTGAGGTAAGAAGTTAAGAATTTTCTTAGTTTTTCTTTATTTTTAGCACTTTTACGTACTGCAACGTATACTTTAATTGATTAAGAAAAGTTTAAAATAGAATCTTAAATTGTAGTGTTTTATATTTTATTTACTCTAGGTCTAAGGTCTTTATGTTAGGTGTGTACAGAGAGTCATGGTTTTGAGTCCATGTAAGCTTAAAACCCTTAAAACCTACAGTTTGTACATAAAAATACATTTCCCTAGAATTCCATGGTCAAAACTTAAATGTATTCTTAGAATGATAGGTATGTCTATATATTTTATGTTTTTTCCAACATTGGGCTTTGCTAAAGTTGATTCACTATTTCTACACAAATGCCCTAGGCTAGTCACTAGGTAGTGGTGAGCCAAAAAGAAAGGTTGATATTGTGATTGCAATGAGAAGGAGGTTGAATGATTAAAACTAAAGGTGTAATAGAATCCCTTAACCATGTACAAACCCTATTCAAGTGATTGGACTACAAGATATTTTCTCTGGTAAATGTTGTAGACATTGTTTATAAAAATGATTTATACTGGTTAATAAGCTTACAAATTGTTCAATTTGGATTAGGTTTCTTAATGGTCAAACATAGGTGAAATTTCTTGATTTTATATAGAGATCCCAAATGGATGTTTGGAACTAAAATTATATGTTGGGTTTAATCATATGGTTGAAGAGTTATAGGTTAAATACCTTATTTATAAGGCTAACTCAACTAGGCCTAACTAGGTCTTAGCTTATAACAACTTGCGAAATCAAGAAATTTTGAATAGAACCCATTGTTCTTTTGGATAAGAGGTTTGAATCCCACCTATTTTAATACCATGAAGGGTTTTAGAACTATATAGTCCTGGTTGGTGGAGAAATTTTAGTATTTTTCATTTGGAAGGAGCAATGTGCCAAGTGGTGGAAGTTGGGTTGCATAGCAACTTAGTATTTCTAGGATCATCATCAAGAAACCCTTAAAATGTGAGAAAAATCCTTAGGGTGACCTTTTCAAGGCCCCTTAGATCATTATCCATTGGATGGTTGTGTGACCAAGCTGGATAGTGTAGCCTTGTTGTGAGCTTACCACATTTATTTGCATCATATTAGTATTACGGCCAATATCAAAGTAATCAATTTGGTGTGTGTTACATAGCCAAGAGTTAGTATTCATAGAAGAATACAAGGTTGGCACAACTCCTAAAAAATTTAATCTAGAGGCCATTAGGAAGTTAGTATTATACATGATTAGGAAATTAGAAAGGTAAATTGACTAAATGGGGAGATATGATTGATTAAGAGGATAAAGAAAAAGCAAGATCCTCTATAGAGGTAACTATGTCACCAGCATTATCTAAATAATATAATATCTTCTTGATGCTTTCAAGTCCACTAAAAAGGACCATTTTGAAGAGTCTTCATGCTTCCATGGTAATCTAAATGGTGAAGACTCATTGGATTGGATAAATTCTATATACAATTACTTTAGTTATAGAAAGGTGTTAGAGGACAAGAAGGAATGTTTTGCAAAGAATATATTGAAAGGGTCTATTCTAGTATGGTGGAATACTCTTTCTGTGTGTGTGTGTGTGTGTGTGTGTGTGTGTGTGTGTGTGTGTGTGTGTGTGTGTGTGTGTGTGTGTGTGTGTGTGTGTGTGTGTGTGTGCGTGCGTGTGTGCGTGTGTGTGTGTGTGTGTGTGTGTGTGTGAGAGAGAGAGAGAGAGAGGCCAAGAGAGAAAATTATCACTTCTTGGGAAAGAATGAAAATTACACTAAAGACTCAATTTCTACCTGTAGATTATGCAGTGTAGATGCATGGGAAGTTGTAAAATATTAAGAAAAGAGACCTAGATATAAATTCTTACATTGAAAAAGTACATAAACTTAGTCTAAGATCCAAGAAGCAAGAAAATAAAGTGGAAAGAACGGATATGTATTTCAATGGATTGAGACAAAATATTGAGGATGAGATAATCATATTAGCTCTTAACATTGTGCACAAATGCTTCCAATTGGCCTTGAGGGATGGAGACAAAATCCATAGAAGAGGATACCAAAGCCAAATAAGTAAAGGTAATAGAGGTTATAGAGACAAAGGATCCTTTGGTAGAAGCTAGGGACCCAATAAAGATGGAGAAACTTTTTTGAAAGAAGGAAATGGATAAAGTAGTCGTAGAGGTACATTCTATATGGAAGGTTACAAAGTAAGGAGTAACTCTAGGAGTAGATTTGGAAACCAAAATAGTGGTGGTACTATATTCAGTAGAAAATATTACAATTGTAAATGAGTAAGTCATAAAATGAGTGAATTTCCATAAAAGACTTCTAGTCCTCATGTAGGAGGATAAAGAACTCATATAGTGCAAGAAGAAGATAGTTATAGTATGATTTCACTAATGGGAAAGGTAAAACTAGTTCTAGATGGTGAGAAAATCATGCTAAGAAGGACCCTATTAGAGGTGTGACAACACAAGGAGCCTCCATGAAGAAAGACCTCTTCATAACCACATGTAACTCTCACAGAAAATTTTTAAAGTTATAGTTGATTTAGGGTCTATTGAGAATATTGTAGTTCCTTAGAAATGGTAGAGAGGTTGAAGTTAAACATATTACCCCATACTATTCCTTATAAAGTGTCATGGTGTAACAATTGTCAACAAGTCCTTATGGGTGAACAAAAATGGATAAAATTTGAGATAGGTGACTATAGTGATTGTCTTTTGTGATATACTTCCTATGGATGCATGTCATTTTTTACGAGGTCACCCATTGCAATATTATGTTAAGTCTATACATAATGGTGGATAAGGATATGTTATCATGGTTACACCCAAGGAGGTGGTGAAAATGCAGTTATGACCTAAAGTGACTACAAAAGTACAAAAGTTTTTAGATCGGTATAAAGACATAGTAGTCAAGAAAATACTAGATGCATTTCCACCTATGAGAGGTGTGAGCCACCATATAGACCTAATACCAAGAGCTATCCTACATAATAAGGCTTCCTACAAAATGATACCTTGAAAAAATGAGAAGATAGGGAAATAATTGCAATAGTTGTTGGGGAAAGGGTTGATAAGGAAAATCCTAAGTCCTTATGCAATACACATAGTGCTAATACCCAATAAGTAAGTGGAGAATATGCATTTATTCATGTGCTATAAATAAAATCACCATCAAATATAGGTTTTCTTGGCTAGGATAGAGGACATGATGGACTACTTGGGTGGAGCATGTTATTTATCTAAAGTGGATTTGAAATTAGGCTATCATCAAATAAGAATTAGACCAAGAGATAAGTGGAAAATAACTTTCAAAACTAATGAAGTGTTGTATGAGTGGTTAGTGATGCCTTTTGGGTTTAAAAATACACCTAGCACCTTTATGTGTTTGGTGAATGAGGTACTTGTTAAATTCATTGGCACTACAATATTTGGGGTTGAATTCCAATGCCAATTTGTTATGATGCTACCATTTGTGTGTGATTTTTTTGTTTTTTTTGCAAGTACCCCCGATGTCATGGTAATACCAACAATGTCATCATTATTTTGACACCCATGTGATTATAAACAAAAAATAAAAATAAAAAGTGGCTCATTGCTAATTTTCCCCAAATCCCAACTATGCATGTGAAGAGGTGGGGGTCACATCATGAGGGAGAAGTCAAGCTAGATAAGGATAGAAACATGCTACCTCTTGTTCTTTAGTATGTTCTTTATCCAGTCATTGCTTTCCTTGTTACAATGTTCATCTATGGTCTACAATTTTTGTCTAATTTTTGATGAATCTCATAAATATTTTCTACTAAACTTGTAGTATCCTATTTTATTTGTGGGTTTGTAGGAAGATCCATTAAATCAACAATTCTTTTAGGATTTATGCCCTACACAATTTGAAATATAAATTTCCCCGTAGATTTGTTAATGCTAAATTTATAGGTGAGTTTAGCTTGAAATATAAACCTTCTCAATGAATCCATTTCATATGTACTAAAAAATGCAATATGTGCCCTTTATACGCTCCTCATTGAAGTTTTACAGGGATGTGAGAGCAATGACATTCTTCCATCTGAATTGAGGACTCTTATCTTCAAACTGGAAAAAAAAAAATTCAAAACCCTTTTGACATTTAGATGGATAAATAATTTTACTAGCAAACAACAACATCTCCTATGTGTATTTTCTATGATATGTTTATGGGATGGGCTATTGACACCACCTAAAATTCAACAATTTTCAATATTCTATTCAATACTTATAAAGCCTTCGCAACAAGTATTATGCATTTCATTGTGTGTACAATACTTGACAACACCTTGGAGAAAGATGACAAGGAAAATCTGTTGGTGAGCTTCAATGTATCGGATTTAGTTAGATTTTCTAAGCACAAGGTATCCTCTATTTTCTTCAATCTAGTCCTTTCAAACCCCATTCAATGTTGTTTTTGTTGGTGTCACTAAGAGATCAAAATGTGAAAAATAAATCACAAACTCAAAAAAGTTGCTTGGCACAAGAAGGTGTCGAGTGACAGTTTTCTCGGCACACAAAGGATGCTAAGTGAAGGATTCAAGTAGCTTAGTGCTAGGGGCAACTCAGCACAAGGGTGTTGAGTGAGCTTGGTCACCAAAGAGATGATGGAGCCCAGCTCAGTGGTTACCAAGTGAACTTTGTCAACAAGGATACCTAGTGAACTCAGTAGGAATGGAAGAGAGAACTCAGTTAAAGAGTAAACTGAGTGAGCTATTTAACAAACTTATAGTCTAGACATTTCTACCACTAAAACACAAAGGGGATAACTTCAAAACTTGCAAGTATGAATATCTTAAATGAAAACCATGTAATGTCAAATAGAAGGGAGACAATAATGAGCCAAGTATGCCTACTTGCTTGCTTTCTTGTTTTCTATTCAACTAAGTTAAAACTAATACAAAATCAGGGAGCATTCGGCTTCAACCAGAAAACCCTAAAAACTTCAAACTTTTAGACTAATGGCTAGATACAACAATGCCTAGAGAAATCATTGCTTCATAGGAAAAGTCAATATGAACTTATAGAATAACAAAAGGATTCAACATGTGTTGGTGCAAACAAAAAAACTAAATCTTCCTTCTATCTTCTAAACTTTCTACTCTTTCTTTCTCTGCTTTGATCTATTGATCTACTTCCTTTTTGCTCTATACTTTTCTCTACACTTCTCTTTTTCTCTTTTCAACTTTTTCTACTAACTGAATGAATCAAATTCATTCATTTTATCTTTTAGCAAAAATGTTTTCCCTCTCATTTTCAAATTTGAACTCATCTACTGAGTTGAATGTTGTCAAGTGGGTATGTGGGCATTTGGCTCCAGGGGAAACTAACCAACTACATTAAATTTTTGACACTCCCCCTTTATCCTGAGCCAAACAAACTAGGGATTTCTCCTTATCCAAATCAACTGCACCAAGACTCTCTCTTAGGTGCACAAAATTTTAAATGCCTAAGGGCTTAGTAAATATGTCTGCTAGCTATTGTCTAGACTTGCAAAATTCCATTTTGATATCCCCATTCTCCACCAACTCTCTGATGAAGTGATATATGATCTCTATATGCTTGCTTCTTCCATAGAATATTAGATCCTTAGATAGTGCAATTGAGGAGATGTTGTCACAAAATATTGTCGTTCCATCCTCTTGCCTTTCATTCAAATTTGTCAAGATCCTCCTTAACCAAATAGCTTGGCATGGTACTACATTCACTTCTATATATTTAGCCTTTTTTTTAGATTGAGCAACAATAGGTTGCTTCTTAGATGCCCATTAAATTGCACCCAATCCCATATGGAACATGTTTTCAGAAGTGTTCTTCATATCATATAAACTTCCAACCCAATCATGATCTGTGTAACCAACCAACTGGAAATCATTTTCTATAGTATACATAATCCCAAATCTCTTGGTACCATTGACATACCTTAGGATCCTCTTTCTCGCTTACCAATGGGAATCCTTTGGTGTTTCCATAAATCTAGAAATTAAACTTACTACATGCATCATGTTTGGCTGAGTTGTAGTCAAATACATCAAACTTACAACCATACTCTTTTATATAGTATTGGATTCACACTTTTGTTGCAATCTTCCTTACTTAAATTTAGAGCTATTACTATTGGTGTTGGGATTGCCTTATTGTTTTGCATTTTGAATGTCTCCTAGATCTACCTCGCATATTTTTCTTCAAAGATAAAGATTCCATCATGCATTTCTTTTACTTCTATGCCTAGAAAGTACTTCAAGAGACATAGAGCTGTCATTTCAAATTCATTCTTCATAACCTATTTGAACTCATCAATTAGGAAATTATCATTTCCAGTGAAGATTAAGTCATCAACATACAAGATAACAATTAATGCATTACCATTTTCTTCCTTGATGTAAAGTGTGGGCTCACCATCACTTTTACTAAAGTCATTTCTCATCAAATATGAGTCAATCCTATTGTACCATTCCCTTGGAGCTTGCTTGGGCCCATAAAGAGATCTCTTCAATCTATACACTTTGTGTTCTTCACCTAAAACTTCATAACCACATGGCTGATCCACATAAACCTCTTCTTTCAATACACCATTCAAGAAGGCAGACTGTACATCTATTTGATATGCCTTCCTGTTGGGCTGCAATTGCTATGACAACATGCATATTTTCCATTCTTGCAACTAGGGCATATGTCTCATCATGATCTCTGCCATATTTTTGCTTGTACCCCTTGACCACTAATCATGCCTTATGCCTACCTATTTCTCCTTCAGTATTGCACTCAATCTTGTAGACCCATTTCACTCCAATTACTTATTTCTTGGGAGGCAAAGTAGTTAACTCTCATGTCTTATTTCTTTCAATGGCATCTATTTCCTCATCGATGGCATTACACTATTTCTCTTCATTCACAACTTCCTCAAAATAATTTGGATCACTATGAGAAAATAATGCAAAATTTACACTCTCATCATAATCTTCCTCATACCTTTCTTCTTGGTATATCTCTCTTAGACTCTTAGTCTTTCTTGGCAATAGAGAGGCAAAAGTGGGATCTAAATTTTCAGTATTATTGTTGCTAGTAGTTTTTATACTAACTCTGGGTTGTGTTGAAGTGCTTAAAGTTGTCACTTAGCATGTTAAGGGTTGCTTGTCTTTTTGCCTTTTTCTACAATCCATATTTGCTACTCCATCTTCTTACTGATCACCAATGTCTTCCTCTTCCTCATCAATACTAAACACTTTTCTTGAAGTGCTTGAAGATACATCAACCAATTCATCCCATGAATAATTTTCAAGAAACTCCACATCTCTTGAAATGATGATCTTCTTGGTCATTGGATCATATAATCTATAAGACTTTGATTCTGAGTTGTACCCCATGAAGATACACTTCACACCTTTTTCATCTAGCTTCTATCTTTGTTCCTTAGGCACATGTGCATATGCTACACTTTTGAACACTCTCAAGTGCTCAACTATCCCTCTGTTCTTAGAACAAGCCTCAAGAGGTATCTTGTCATGAACTAACATTGTACGACACCTGTTAACCAGATATATTGCTATTGCTATAGCCTCTCCCCAATATTCAGTTGGGAGTCCCTTTTCTTTCATCATATTTCTTGCCATTTCAACAATGGTCCTATTCTTCTCTTAACCACTTCATTTTGTTGCAGAGCATAACTAGTTGTAAGCTCTTTCCTTATGCCATTCTTCCTACAAAAATTTACAAATATTTTGGAGGTATACTCCCCTCCTCTATCTGATCTAAGAACCTTAACATAGTGTCCATATTCCTTTTTAGCTAGGACTTTAAATTCAACAAATTTATTAAATGCTTCAAATTTGTTCTTCAAAAAATACACACATGTCCTAAAACTCAAATCATCTATGAATGTCACAAAATAAGTACTCCCCCCAATAGAAGTAGTTTTCATAGGGCCTACTAAATCAGAATGCACCAATTCTAATGGTGCTTTAGCCCTTCTAGAATTTTCAAAATTAAAGTGAAGCCTATGTTGCTTATCCAAAATACAAGCTTCACACTTGTCATATGAATCTACTATGCTTGGCAAACCAT
Organism: Cupressus sempervirens; assembly: GCA_028749045.1. Classification (NCBI taxonomy): domain Eukaryota; kingdom Viridiplantae; phylum Streptophyta; class Pinopsida; order Cupressales; family Cupressaceae; genus Cupressus; species Cupressus sempervirens. The sequence goes on along the minus strand of CM053786.1, from coordinate 495,203,800 downwards.
CTACCATCCTTTTCTTGGGCAAAAAATTTAAACCAAAAAATCCAAGATGTCCATACCTGAGATGAAAAAGCTTGGAGGGATCTTCAATCATGCTCCTAAGAGCTGATTGCTGATGTACTATTATACATGCATACTTGGGAGGTGCAACACTAACTTGAGAAAAGAAACATATATCGATCTTTAACAGGAACATTCGGTTCTTTTTCATTTAGACTTTTGCAAGTAATCTATTATTCCCATCCTTCTCATGAATATCACACTTGTCATTTTCCATTAGCACCTTGTATCCATTTTGAATGAGTTATCCAACACTCATTAAGTTGTACTTCATACCAGGGGAAAAATACACATTCTATATCCCCTACTTCTCACCTTACTTGGTGTGGACCATGATAGATCCTTTTCCCACTATGGGAATGGTTCCATTATTTCCCATCTTAATCTTAGACTTAAAGGTCTTGTTAATGAAAGAAAATAAACTTTCATTACCACTCATGTGGTTGCTACAACCATTGTCTAGGTACCATACCTCAAGGCTACCTTCTTCACCAATGTTACACATGATGAAGGTTGTGGGATTGATTGCATTTCTCATGTTCACATTAGCCACATTAGCATTCTTCTTTGACTGATTACCATGCTTCTTCCATTATTCACTTGCATAATGCCCATACTTATGACAATGGTAGCATTCAACATTTCTCTTATTGGAGTTGTAATTCTTCTTACCTCCTCTAGAGCTATTTTGAGAGGTGCTTGCTCCCCTCTTGGTTACTTGCTCATCCTAAGCTTTTTGCACCAGCATTCCTTTGACCATTCCTTCCATGACCTCTACTTTTTGAGCCTCTACTGGAGCCATTTCTTCCTCTTCCCTTGCCTCTTGAATTCTCTTGAGCCTTGAAAGATTGCTCTTGGAAATTTGTTGATGATATGTTTATTCGGTGCTCATGGGTTTGAAGAGTTCCCATCAACTCATCCATGGCCAATGTGGTGAGGTTCTTTTTTTCCTCAATAGTCATAACAAGGTTGTCATATTTTTGAGGTAAACTCCTCAATGTCTTTTCTAAAATCCTCTATTCTTCATAATCTTCTCCATTTGACTTGAACTAGTTTATCAAAATGGAGATTCATGAGGTAAACTCCGCAACAAGTTCATTGTCCCTCATCTAAAGGTTCTCAAACTCTCTTCTAATCATCTATAGCTTCACTACTTTGACCTTATCAATCTTCTTGAATTTTTTTTGAAGGATATCCCATGCTTCCTTTGCATAATTTGTTGTTGCAATCTTGGGGAAGACTGTCTTTATCATTATTGCCTCAAGCAGACTTAATGTCTTTGCATCATTTCTCCTTGACTCTTTGGACTGAGTCTTTTGTGGTTTGTGAGGATAGCATACACTATTGGTATTGTAAAATCATTAAACCCATTGATCACAAACTCCCACAATTCATTGCAAACCATTATGGTTTTCATCTTCTTTGTCCATGTATCATAATTCTGTCCATTAAATGATGGTGGTTGCTGCCATATCTTTCTTGCATCTTCTATCATGTCAAATATTCCCATAAAAATGCCCTAACTCACTATGGATTTGGGGCCTCAAAGCTCTGATACCATGTGAAAAATAAATCACAAACTCAAAAAAATTGCTCGCCACAAGAAGGTGTCAAGTGACAGTTTTCTTAGCACGCAAAGGATGTCAAGTGGCAAGTAGTAGGTGCTAAGTGAACATGATACATGAAGGAGCTGAGTAGCTTGGAACTAAGGGCAACTTGGCACAAGAGGGTGTCAAGTAAGCTCTGTCACTAAAGAGAAGATGGAGCTTGACTTAGTAGTTGCTAAGTGAACTTGTTCAACAAGGATACCTAGTGAACTCAGTAGGAATAGAAGAGAGAACTCAATTAGAGAGTAAACCAAGTGAGTTGTTTAAAAGACTTACAATCTAGACATTTCTGCCATTAAAACATAGAGGGGACAACTTCAAAACTTGCAAGTATGAATATCTTAAATGCAAACCATGTAATGTCAAATAGAAGGGAGACAAAAATGAGCCAAGTATGCCTGCCTACTTGTTTGCTTGTTTTCCATTCAACAAAGTTAAAACTAATAGAAAATTTGGGAGCATTCAACTTCAACCAAAAAACCCTAAAAACTTCAAATTAATAAAACTTAAACTTCAAACTTTTGGCACTAATGGTTGCATACAACAATACCTAAAGCAATCACCACTTCATAGGACAAATCAATATGAACTTAAAAAATAATAAAAGGATTCAACACGTGTTGGTGTAAACATGAAAACTAAGTCTTCCTTCTATCTTCTGAACTTTCTACACTTTCTTCCTCTGCTCTAATCTGTTGATCTACTTCCTATCTACTCTATGCTTTTCTTTGCACTTCTCTTTTGCTCTTTTCAACTTTTTCTACTAAGTGAATGAATCAAATTCATTCCTTTTGTCTTCTACAAAAAAAAATTTCCCTCTCATTTTTTGATTTTAACTCACCTACCAAGTTAAATTTTTTCAGGTGGTAGGTGGGTGTTTGGCTCTAGTGGCAACTGACCAACTGCATTAAATTTTTTACAAAGGCTCAAGGATACTAATTAATGCATTCCATGAGCTTGATCCTTTATATGTCCAACACTTGAAAACTTTGACCTCTAAACCAATTTGGACAATAGGAATTCTAAGGCATATTCATTCCATGAAATGACATCACTTGGTGAGCAAGTGTAAAAATAGTTCTCATGCACTGCTTATGCATACATCTCCATTGTGATAGTTGCAAGTACATCTAAGTGAAATCCCTATTTTATTTGTGTTTTTATGAATGTTCATAACTACACCTGCTAGTTACGTTATCTTGAAAGGCCTTTTCAACAAATCCATTTTTGGGTTATACAATTATCACTATAGCCCAAGAGGTGAAATATCTCCGAGGGTTTTTATCAAACTATCAAAGAGATTTAAGTGATATGAGTCCATTGTTAAAAATAAAGTTGACCAACTGTTGAGTACACTACCATTACAATCATATGAGATGCTATATTAAAATCAATAATAATTTTAACGAAGAGTTGAAATATATAGCTAACAATTGAGAAGAATTTTGACCAACTTGTCAAAAACATTAGTTTAGGTAGAATATATCCAACATCAACATAACCAATTGAAAATCTATAGAGATTTGACAAGAACCATCTATTATCATAATTTACAAATATCATTACAATATTCCATTGGTTAATAACAAGAAAATCTAATCTTCTAAACATGTATCCCCCTTCTTAAAAGGAGCTCCAAACATATGTTCTATACAAAACATCAAGGGGTAAAAATATTAGAGAAGTGTATTTCCACCCTACTAAAAAAATGAAGCTTACTTTACATGTTTGTGGGATGTGCCCATAATTTATTGCAACATCTAAGGATTAGTTGAAGTCCATACATTTCCTAGACATTATTTTCATTATAAACTATCTGACTAATTCAATATCAACAAAGATTTAATTAGAGGATCTGACCTACAAAGTCTTAAGTTGTATCATTTATTTTAAAATATACATAATGTAAAAATATATTGAGATATGTATTTTAGAAAGTAGTCAGTAATCACTTATAGGAGCACAATCCAACAATCTTTATCAGAGATTAACACCTTAGAAAAATGCATCTATGATTATGCAACCGAATAAGATAGCTTCATATTAAGAACTTAGTATACTAGACTAAGTGAAATGGCATAATGTGTTGGAGTATCCTAGGCTTAGCTCACATCAATAACTTCTCATGAAATTTATTTTCATATTGTGTTATCTAATTTATTCCCCACCTTTAGAAATTTAGTTTTGAACATACTCTTTACTTGATAAATAGGAGATATCTTCCACATTGAGTCAAGTTGTGATATTGCTACCAAGATTCAATCATGTAATCTCAGAGTAAGACACAAGAAGCCATATCCCATAAAAATGAATAAATTTCTTAGTGCCCAATCTAGGTGATACTCATAGGTAGAACATTATGTCTTCTAGAGAGGTCACCCATCCTAATACCACTCGAACTCAATGGTGCAGGAGCACACCTAGGCTACCTCCACTATTTGAAAGATCTTTGGCATGTACTTGGCTCTAGCCAAGTCAAGAACATAGAATAGTTTTCTTTTAGAAGGTCATTTTTGTTGTTATCTAGGTGAGTTATTCATTAGGACTAAGGTCACACAAATAGCCATTGTTAGTTGTTATTTCAATTTCATAAGTGTGTAGAGGAAATAGTGAGATGTAGTCTTTAATGTGTCTTATGCACATAAGTGTTGTTAAGGTAGTTAGTATGATGCCATAGGGCCATTAAGCTATTTGGTTCCTCAGAATCTCATGAGGATAGATGTCCTAAGAAATAGGATCATGGCTTAATAAGAAGTTTCCAAATGTTGTAATGACAACATTGGCAATAATTGCAAAAGTTGCATACAACATTTTTACCCTCAGATTCCATAAAGTATAGGAGATGGTGCTTGACTAATAGGCCCTAGAATGATGGAGATGGCATCGTATATTAGCAAAGACTCAAATATTTCTTTAGGAGAGATATTGTGTGTGGAATAGAATTGTGAGCAGTGTTACAACAACTTTTTGAGTTTTTGTGATCACAATGCCTTAAGATGGATTGAAAGACTCAACTTGGTGACTGAATAGTATTCTAGGTTTAGTTTTAATATTTTTTCATTCAATAAAAAAGGTTTATTAGAGTATTTTTGAAAGGTTAAATAAATTGTTTTTGGTTTTGAGAGTTCATTGGATCTGTGCTGACTAGTTTGTAAAGAAATGGCTCCCCCGTGAAATCTAGCCATGGGAAATACCTAAGGGTAGATGGAAAAACTAGGGGAGGCATTAGTGTACGTATGTCTAGGATTAGGATTTTTGGAAGTTTGGGGAACTATTTTTAATGCTAAGCCCTAGGTGAGCAAACAAAGACTAGTTAGAGGTTTAGGACAGGGAAAAAGAAGATTTATTGTAGGAAAAAGAGGTATAGTATGGAAAAGTATAGTTCTAGGCATGGCATGAGTACATCTTGGTATGATAAGAGATTTGAGAGGTTTAACAATCCATTTGAGAGGATTTTGAACAAGTTTATAGTCTAGTCCTAGGAAATAGGCCTTTTAGCCCTATTAGGCCTACATAATAGGAATCACCTATACAGACAACTTAGGATTATAAGACATATAGAAACCTTTAGGGAATTCAAAAGGGTGTTCAAATATGGAGTTTATTTGCTAGGTTGTTTGGAGAGTATTTGCAAGAAAGAAGAATTAGTCAATTCCAAGGGTTAATTGGTATTACACCTAATTAGGCTTCCTAAAGACAAAACCTTGAAATCAATAAGGAAGATGTCTAGAGATATTTCTATATGGACTCAAATGCAAGAAAATGGAGTGATCTCATGTCTATGGATGATCCTGCAATGAAGGATGAAGTTTGTGAGCAAGTTACACTTAGAGATCTCTAAGTGAGTGTGGAGAAGTTTACTAAAGTAGTGTGTTAGTCTTCTAAGGGTAAGAACAAAGGATAAAACTCTTGGAGAAGAGTTTGTATTGGTGTTAGTTAATTACCTAAGCCAATCAAGGACCTAGGTGGACTAGGTTCCTAGAAGAGATAAGCTAGGTCTCTTGAGGAGTAGTGCAAGCACCCCGTGGAACGCTTACACAATATTGGTATCAAAGCAAGAGTTTTGGTCAAGCTTGTGGTGGATTTTATAGTCTACTAAATTGGTGGGAGAGAATACACCAAGTGGAGAAATAGAAGACAACACCATGGTGAATAATATTGAGTTAGCCAAGAAGGTTGAAGAAAAAGAAGAATACAAGAAGTCATTAAGAGAAAGACTAGCTCAAATGGAGCAACTCTTGGGTGAAGTCCAAGATAAAACTGATAAGGTCAAAGAGAAAATTGACCTAAAGGAAGAAAACTAAACAAGGAAGAAGGAACTAGAGTTGGAAGAAGAAGAATAAATGCCTGACCCTGTTCTTCATAAGGGGCCATTTGTGAAGGCATTAAAAGCATTGAGTGGCAAAGCTTTCAAAGAAGTGTCAGTGGGAAAATGGATTCAAATTCAGTTGTGGATTGGGTTGATAGCATTGAGAACCATTTGAATATGGTGGTATCTTTGAGGCACAAAAAAATTTAATGGCCAAGTCTAGGTTAAGTGGTTTAGCTCTTACTTGGTGGAAGTTTGTGCAAACTTATATAGAAAAGGATAGAAAAGGTTCTAGAGTTACATGGAAGGGTATGGTAAACAAAGTTAAGCATAACTATCTTCCTGATGAATATGAAGTTCAGCTTCATAGGAGGAAACAAAATCTTAGACAAAAAGATTTGGATGTCTAAGCATATACCAAGGAATTTCAAAAATTGTGTTTGAGGTCCAAGATAGTTGAAGAAGAAAGAAACAAGCTTGCAAGATACTTGAGTGGCCTCGAATGGTCTATTCAAGAAGAGATGAGCATGGTAAATTTCAAAGCCATTAGGAAATGTTACCAAATGGCCTTGAAGATTGAAGAGAAAAGAAAGAGGAAGCAAGAAACCTTTAAAGGTAAAGCTAAGAGGAAGGATAATAGAGGTGAAAGAGGTGGCTATGGTGGGAAAAGTTCAGATTCAAGGGATCAAGGTGGGGTAAAATTCAGTGAACAACAAGAAGGTGGCTCAAATAAAGGTGGTAAAGGAATAAAATATAATTCTAGAGGAAGGAGTGGTGGACAAGGAGGAGGAGGCAACTACTTTGCCAATATGAAGTGCTACCATTGTAATCAAATGGGGTACCCTGCTTATAGATGCCCAAAGAAAGGTGGTTCATCACAAGGAGGTGACAAAAGGACAAACTTAGTTCAAGATGATTCCAATATAGTAGAAAAACATATTGAAGTACTACTTAATTGAGAAGAAAGAGAGAACCTTATGATGAGGAGAAATTTGATCAAAGAGTTAGTTAAGGAGGAGCCAAGCCAAACAAGATCTTTATTTAGAATAAAGTGCAGAATGATGGGTAAAGTGCATAGAGTCATCATTAACTCAGGGTCTATTAACAACATAGTGTTAGAGGAATTAGTTAGCAAGATAAAACTAACAAGGATAACCCACAGTAATCCTTCTAAGGTCACATGGCTAAACAAAGGCCAACTTGTGTTAGTAAATGAGCAAGCATGGGTGGAGTTCTCAATTGGAAGGTTCAAGGATAAAGTTTTATGTTATGCGTTACCTATGGATGCATGTCATTTGTTCCTAGGTAGACCATGGAAATATTATTGCCAAGCTATCCATGCTGGGGAAAGAAATCCTATACTTTTAAGAAGGACAATGTGATTTTCAAGATATAATCATTTTTGGAAGAGGCTAAAACAAAGACAACTGGTCCAAATGTACTTATGGTGAGTGAAAAGGAGTTCTTACAAACCATGGAAGAAAGTGAAGATGTAGGTTTTGCATTGGTGTTGAGACCAAAGGAGGGAAATGAAGGTAAGGAGACTAAGAGGGCAGAGTTACCTAAGGAGATTCAAGGAATCCTACAAGCTTACCAAGGTATGTAAGTAATGGACAACCATCAATCTTAACCCCCTAAAAGAGCCATAAGCCATAGGATAGACCTTATCCTAGGAGCTACCCTACCTAATAAAGCAACCTACAAGATCACCCCTCAAAAAAATGAAGAAATAGAAAGACAAATACAAGAACTCCTAAACCAAGGCCTAATTAGGAAGAGTATTAGTCCATGTGTCATACCTATTGTACTTGCACCAAAGAAAGGAGGAACTTGGAGGCTTTGTACAGATTCAAGAGCCAAAAATAGGATAACCATTAGGTATAGGTATCCTATCCCTAGGATTGAAGACCTAATAGAATGTCTAAGTGAAGCCAAGTACTACAGCATGATAGACTTGAAGAGTGGCTATCACCAAATAAGGATACATGAAAGAGATGAGTGGAAAACAACCTTCAAAACCAATGAAGGACTATATGAATGGCTTGTTATGTCATTTGGCTTGTCTAATGCCCCCTCCACATTCATGAGACTCATGAATGGAGTTCTAAAGGACTATATAGGAAATTTTGTAGTTGCATATCTAGATGATATACAAATCTATAGCAAGACAATGAGTGAACACATAGAACAACTTGACATTATTTTCAAGAAGCTACATGAGTTGAAGTTGATGATCAACTTGGAGAATTGTGAGTTCATAAAAATAGAGCTAGTGTACCTTGAGTTTGTTTTAGCACATGGTCATCTAAAAAAGGATACAAGAAAAGTGGAAGCTATCATGAATTGGCCTACTCTAAGTTAAGCAATAGAGGTAAGAACTTTTCATGGTCTTGCACAACACTATAGAAAATCCATAAGAAAATTTAGTGCAATTTTTGCTCCTATGTTAGATACTATCAAGGGAGGAATGAAAACTAAGATTGTATGGAATGAACATGCTAAAAAGAGCTTTGAGTTACTAAAGGAGAAGATAGCTACTCAACTAATTTTAGTGTTGCCAAGTTTTGAAAAGATTTTTCACTATTGAGTGTGATACTAGCAATGTGGAAATTGGGTCTATTCTAAGTCAAGTGGCAAAATGAGTAGCTTTTCATTCTAAAAAGTTGAGTGACACTAAGAGAAAATACTCCTCATATGACCTAGAAATATATGCATTGGTCCAAGCTCTAAGAAAGTGGAGGCATTTTTTTCTTTCCAAGGAATTCATTGTGCATTCAAATAACCAAGCACTTAGTTTCTTGAATTCACAAGAAAATTTATGTCACAAGCACATGAAGTGGGTTTAATACCTACAAGCATATACTTTCTATATCAAGCACAAGAATGGTATTCTCAACAAGGTGGTAGATGCATTGTCTAGAAGAGCACTCACACTCCAAGAAATTCAGTTGAAGGGTATGGGGATAGATCATTTCAAGGATCTATATGCATATGATGAGGACTTTTTTGACATATATAAGGTATGTGTTGAATATAATAATCATTTTCATAGTAATTATGCTGTTGAATATAATAATCATTTTCATAGTAATTATGCTGAATATACTTTGCAAAGTGATCTCTTATTCAAGGGGAATCAATTGTGTGTCCCTAGAGGCTCTATTAGAGATAATTTGATACCAAAAAAGCATAATGGAGCTCTTAGTGGTCATTTTGGGATCACTAAGACTCAAGACCTTGTTTCAAGGTTTTACCATTGGCCTAGAATGAATCTTGTTGTTAGGAGGTATGTGGAAAGTTGTGTTATATGTCAAAAAGCCAAGGGTACTTCTACAAATACTAGTATTTGCCAACCACTACCAATCCCTACTAGGCCATGGGAATGTTTAAGCATGGATTTTGTAGTTGGGTTACCAAATACAAGAGGAGGCATGGATATTGTGTATATGGTGATGAGGATAAAATATGGTCTATCTTGTCATTGCATTTTTCATTTAATTCTGAAACTTTCTAAAGACTTTGATGTCCAAGAACATGATGTTTATGATGATTTTAGACAAATGTGTGTGTAATTAGTTTTTAGGATCAAAATGAATATGCTATGGAAAGATATGTTATTTAATTACAAAATAGTGAGAATGATGTTTTTTCTTCCTTAGCTAGGTTGGGTAGTTCAACTATAGCAATGTGACATAGGGTAAACTAATTTAGATAGAATGTTTTGAATAAGTCTTGATGTATGTTATTGCTTTGGAATTGCTAATATTTTTTAGATATAAAAGTGAGGTCAACTCAACCAAGCGGGAGTCAAAAGTGGTTACTCGCGTTATTAGACCAGCCCTAAGCAGAGGAAATTCATGGTCGTGAGCTCCTAGATTATCATTCTTTTTGGTGCCAAAATTAATGCACCTATTGTAATAATAAATATTGTCATTTTCTTCAATAGTTGATGAGTTAAAAATCTAGGAATTTTGTTCCTAGTTCATGTTTTTAAATAACTAGAAGTCTGTGTTCCAGGAGTGTTTAGTCATTTTTCAATAGAAGAAGTTGTTGAATATTGAATACAATCTTGTTGTTCATCAATATGTACGTTTCATCATTGTTATGAATAAAAGGAACATTTTAAGTTTTCATCTCTGAGTTATTCTACTTCACTTCTTTGTGGGGGCCCAAACAGGAAGTAAACTAATTAGTTAGCATAGGATTTACATTCAGTAAATAGAACCAAGATAGACTCTATTGTTCCTACAACCACTAATAATAGAATTAGTGGATTTTTTTGGTAGCATAGGTAGTTGAAGTAATTCTTAGCTATATTTTCATGATTTGTTAAAATAGATTTGATTCTTAGCTTTATCTTAAATTTCTTGTAGCTTAAGCATTTGAATTTCCTTAGAATAGTTCTTAAGTTGAGATAAGTTTGAAGCATATATTTTGCAAACACCATTTCAAGTTTATATCCCTGGTTGATAAATTAAATGATTCCAAAGGAATTGGGTAAGAACCACTTGATATTTCCAATCTTGGGTTAAGAAATCTATTGATGTAGGATTTTGATCCCTTTCTTTGATCAAGCATTTTTGGTGTCGTTGTCAGGGATGGTGTTAATTCAAACTAGTCTTTCTAGTTGATAGAGTTTAGTAGTAAAGAAGCATGTTATGCATAAAAGAAGAGACCACTTAAGGAGATTCCTTCCTCATGATAATTAGGAAGAACCATTCAATGATTTTCAACCTGAACTAGATGAACCCCAAGGAGAGAACAACGAAGATGGACCCTTTGAAAAATCATTTGCTGACAATGATGCCAAATCAGAAGAATCACTCCACTTGAATGAACTTTTTGATGACCCTAAATATTAGGATAATCCACTAGCCATTGTTATCTATCAAGCAACACCTCTTCCTTAGTAAAATGGTTGTGCCTACCTTTCCTTTCCCTATCCCACCTCAACAAGGGAACAAATTTTGAAGAACATACCTGTTGCTGCACTTCCAAAATTTTATGGCCTTATTACAAAAGACCCTGAAACCTTTCTCTTTGAGTTTGACATTCTCTGTAGGAGCTATAACTACAAAAATAATGTCCATAAGTTGAAATTGTTTCCCTTTACTTTGAAGGATGTTGCTCTATGATGGTTCATGGGGTTGGGTACAAATGTTGTAGCAAACTGGACTGGAATGAGTAATTTGTTTCTTCAAAAATATAAAGAATATTATAGAGGTCAAGATATGAAGGGGGATGACATTTTTAAAATGTCACAAAAGAAGGGTGAAACTTTGGAAGACTATGTTTCTAGATTCTTGTTTAATGTGCAATGAAATACATAGCATAACCTAAATGAAGAATCTAAAAAGCATCTTTTTTTGAGAGGTGTGCAAGAAGAAAGCATGGAAGCCCTGGACCTAATGGATGGAGGAGATGTTACAAAAAAGACCTGGAATAACATCAAGGAGATATGTCAAAACTATTCAAGAGCTACTATGAAGAAAGGTAGAGGATTGAGGAGCCTACCACGTAAGACCAATGGTGGGCCAGGAGTGTCAAAGATGGAGTTATCTAATATACTATCTAACTTCAAGCAAGATATCATTAATGATGTTGCTACTTAATTGGATACCATGCAAGCTCAAAGGACAAAGGATGAAGTTGATGCCATGTCGACTGAATTCTACTCTAGTTGCAGAGAAAGAAAGAAGAACTACACATGCAAGACCATTACAATAGTAAATGCACAACCAATTCACATTTACTTTAAAGCAATTGATGAGGATACAGGAGAAGTGATTTATGTTGGTCAAAGGTGACCATTGGCTTAGAGACAAGGTATGCCTCAAGACCCTCTGAATAATTTTGGTTATAATAATAATCAGTGGCAAGGTAATATTCCCCCAAGTTCTATCCCTTAAGGACAAAATTGGAATAATAATTGGCCCAACTAGCAACCTCAGTATAATTAAGCCTACCATCAACCACCTTAGTATCCCTAGAAAAATACTCAATGGCCTCAACAAAATAACTAGTATCCTTAGTGGGGGCTCTAATCAACAACCTCTGTACTAAGGGAATTGGTAGCAACCACCTTAGTGGGGGCCAAGTCAATCACCTCATCAACAAGCCCTAATGCCTTTGCCTTAACAGCAAGCCCTGATGTCTCCACCTCCTCTACCTAATGCTAGCCCATAGAAGCAACCACAACTTCCTACTCAACCAACACCAAATCCCAACAATAAGAAACAAGCTTATTCTCTACAGGTCAATGATATTCATCTCAGGTTCGAAACCAAGTTGACTGCACCTAAAGGACCTATTATAATTGAGTTCACTAATACTAAAAATAGTCCAGCAAGTCAACTAGTTAATGTCCCAATTTCCCCATCTATTTAAGCACCTACTCCTCCATTTCCACAAAGGTTAGTTCCTACAGCTCCAACCAAACTAAAACCTGCAGCAACTAATCTCCTAGACTAGCTTAAGCAAATGACTATATAGATTCCCTTATTGGATGTGCTTAAGGAGATTCCCCTTTACAATAAAACTTTAAAGGAAGCATGTGTCAAGTAGTCTACTAGAAAGAAAAAGGACATTCCCACCATCCATGTGTTGGGACAACTTTCTGATTTAATGTTGAGCAAAGCCCTGATGCCTAAATATTCTAATCCAGGAAGTCCTATTGTTACCATACATATAAATGACATCCAACTTCAAAGTGTTTTGATTGATTTAGGGGCATCAATTAATGTCATGACCAAAGAAGTCTTGTTAAGACTTAGCATTATTGGATTAAGGGATACTCCTACAATACTCCAGTTAGTAGATAATTCAACTATCAAACCTGATGGTATGATAGAAGATATCATTGTAACCTTGGATTCCCTAGATTTTCCTTTAGACTTTGTTGTGTTGTCACCAAGAGGCACCCCTTGGAGGATATCCATTAATCTTAGGAAGACCTTGGTTGCCTACTAAAAGTTCATGCATTGCATGTCAATCAGAAAAAAGGACAATATCAGATGGTACCAACACTAAGAAGTTAACTTTGTACTCTCCTGCACAACCTCAACTAGATCTTGACCAAGTTTCTTGGCTAGACCTTGGTGATTATCTTCTATAAGTTAATTTTTTTCAGTAGCTCATGATGCTAGAAAGAAACCCATTTTTTATGTCCCAAGAAGAAGATGATATACCGGCAGTAATCCTTGCTAATTAGTATGATTTTGGGGAGTCTACTTCTGAAAATCCTACTAGATCCATGCAAATTGTATTGCCTAAATGTGATGCACCTCAATCTCTTGTAGCACCTAATTTCCTTCATATGTTATTACCCCATCAAATTAAATCCTCATCAATAGAAAAGATCTTAATGATGGATAAAGTGAACAAAGTAGAGATTTCTATAGGAAAAGAATTGAATATCAATAATGAACTTAGTGCATCTCAGATGACAAGTACCATTAAACTATTGCAAAATAGTCAACAAGCCTTTGCATGGGACTATACTGACATGAAGTGTTTATATCCTACTCTTTGTATGAATAAGATATTTATCAACTTGGAATGTAAGCCAGTAAGACAACCTCAGAGGAGGGTAAACCCAACGTTAAAAGATATAGTCAAAGAAGAGTTACAAAAAATTCTTAATGTTGGATTTATTTATCCTATTTCTAATAGCCAGTGGGTTTCACCTTTAGTTATTGTTCCAAAAAAGGAGGAAAATGGAGAGTATGTGTCGACTATAGGAAGCTTAATAAAGCTACTAAAAAGGATCACTTTAGTCTGCCATTCATTGATCAAGTACTGGATAACTTAGTAGGAAAAAGATATTTCTCATTTCTAGATGGTTTCAGTGGCTATAATCAAATCCAAATCTCTCCAGAAGATCAGGATAAGACAACTTTCACCTATCCATGGGGAACATTTGCCTACTCTGTCTTACTATTTGGATTATGTAATGCACCTGCAACTTTTCAGTGAGCAGTACTTAGCATATTTTCTAACATAGTTGTTGATTGTGTTGAGATTTATATGGATGATTTCACCACTTATGGTGACACATTTGAGCAAGCTCATGCTAACTTGGAGAAGGTGTTAAAAAGGTGCCAAGAATACAACCTTTCTCTTAATAGTGAGAAGTGTTATTTCATGATGGAAGAAGGAGTTATTCTTGGGCACCACCTTTCCTCTTTTGGAATTCAAGTGGATTCTATAAAGATTGTTTTCATTACTAATTTTCCAATGCCAACCAAGCAGACTGATGTTAGAACCTTTCTTAGACATGTCAGATACTACAGGAGATTCATCAAAGATTTCAGTAAGCTAGTTGCTCCTTTGTATAACCTACTTAAGAAGCAAGCTGAGTTTGAGTGGACACAAGACTGGAAGCAATATTCCAACAATTGAAGGATGTTTTGACAACAACACTTATTCTTAGAGGACCTGATTGGAAGCTACCTTTCCACATTCATTATGATGCATCCAACACTACTTTAGGGGCAGTTCTCAAACAAAAAGAAGGTATTGTTGAGCATGCCATTTACTATATTAGTAGGAATTTACAAGGTGCTAAGCTGAATTATATTGTCACTAAAAAAGAATTTCTTGTTGTTGTGTATGCACTTAATAAATTTTAGCATTATATCACAAGCTATGAGGTTTTTGTATACACTGACCACTCTGCTATAAAATACTTGATGAATAAACCTGCTATCTTTAGTAGATTAGCATGTTGGCTACTCCTCATGTAAGAATTCAATGCAAAGATAATAGATAAACTAGGCCAAGCTAATGTATGGAGCTTTAAGTATGGGAGATGACAGTTTTCCTAATGAGCATATGTTTTCAATAGAAAGTTATAACCCATGGTTTGCAGATATAGCAAATTACTTTGCTACAGGAAAAACCCCAGCACACTTTTCACCTAAGCAGCATTGTCTCTTGGTAGAAAATAGTTTTTATTTCTCATGGATAGCTAGATTGATGTTCTACACTACACCAGATCAAGTAACTCACTAGTGTGTAAGGGAAGATGAAACTTATGACATCCTATGGGCATGCCAAGGTGAACCATGTGGGGGTCATTTTGTAGCAAAAAGAATAGCCTATAAGATGTTAACAACTTGATACCATTGGCCTACTCTACAAAAAGATGCAACAAAGTATACAAGATGACCTGATCAATGCCAATGCATGGGGAGGCCCACTAAAACTAATGAAATGCCCCTACAGCCACAAGTGGTAGTCACACCTTTTGACAAATGGTGTATTGATTTTGTTGGTCCAATAGAGCCCTCTTTTCATGGTAAATTATACATCTTAGTATGTACTAATTATTCAACTAAATGGGTTAAAGCACAAGCTATGGAACATGCAAGAGATCACAAAGTAGCAGATTTTCTATGTGAATGCATTTTCACCAGATTTGGAGTACCTAGAGAGATTGTCATGGATCAAGGAGCTCAATTCACATCAAACTTGATTATAGAACTCATGAAGAAGTACATGATCCATCATGGTACATCTTCCTCATACCATCCTCAAGCTAATGGTTAAGAAGAAATCACAAATAGAGAAATAGAAGCCTTCCTCACTAAAACAGTTGCTATTCACAAGAGGGACTAGGTCACCAGGCTTTCTAAAGCAATTTGGGCTTACAAGACTACATGGAAGAGCACAACTGGATTTACCCCATTTGAATTACTTTATGGTAAATCTATTTCCATGGCTATCAAATTTGAACACAAGACTCTAAAAACTACTTTAGAGCTAGATGTTGATCTTTCCAAGGCTCAAGAAGATAGGTTACTATAGTTGAATGCCCTTGTTAAGTATTGTAAATCTATTCTGCACAATACAAAGATAATGCAATAGTAGTGAAAGAAATGGCATGATAAGTTCATCCATGACAAGAAGTTTTATGTTGGAGATTGGGCCCTCCTATATGATTCCTATTATCAGCAAACTCCAGGAAAATTCCAAACCCGCTGGCTAGGATCATGTGTAATCATTTTTGTGTTCAACAATGGTGCGGTAAAACTTTCTACCATTGATCTTGTTCACTTCAAATTACTTGTTAATGGATATCACTTAAAACTCTACCATAAGCTATCTAGTCATGAAGAGTTCCTGCAACAATTCCAGTCATCTTCTGATCCTACAATTCCTACAACAACTGTAGATGAGTTTCTCACTCATTTTGTGTCCTCTCTCTAAAAACATTTCACTCATCATAATAAACTACTTTCTTTGTGAAAGTATTTTCTCTGTAATAATTCTACCTCAATTCAATTTTTCTTGTCTTGCACCTTGCCTCACCCTTCATCAACTTGCATGACGATATCAAATGACAATGCAACTGAACATGCCCCTATACATACTCAAGTTTAAACTTTTTCTTAATGTGTTGTTCTATTTTTTGTTACCTTTGTCACTAGCAATTGCAGGAGCTATTGCCAAATTTGGTTGGGGGGAGGGGTATTATTATCTCATTCATTTATTTTTGTGATCATTAGATGTTCATTATTCTTTATATGTCATCACACGATAAAAAGAATAATGTGATGTGACTGCTATCTTTATGTCGCACATTTTTGTGAATCAATATGTACTTAGTGCAAAAATAAGTGATCTTTAATGCTAAAAATGTCAGCTTCTTAAAACAAGTAATATCACTTGTTTTCTTGTCTTGTTACAAGTTTCTCCATTTCTAATATTACTCCTGTAATCACGTTAGAGGAACAATGGGGAGTGGCTTGTTAAGAAGAGAACCAGCTAACCATACAACATTGTTAGGAGACCCAATTTGCCTGCCTATATTTCAAGCCAGGGGGTGGACGAATTACATGTTCAAAATATCTACATGGAATGAGGAGCTTGCCATAGAATTCTTGTGAAAGTTGAGGGATGGTTTTGCTAGTCATAGGAGTAAGGCTTCCATTTTCACCTAAAATTGCAGTAGATATAATGGAATTGCCACTGGTAGGAGAACAATTTTTAGATGATTCGATGCAGTGTTGGCTAGAGCCTAATTTACAGTGCACACAGAGCCATGGCTTCAGATACACCAAAAATAAGGTACAGTCTGCACATCTTTACCACAACCATTTAACGAATGTGCTATCTATGTTGTGAAATATTTTACTTGTGAGTGAAGGCATTCATATTTGCATGCCACACATTTCAAATTTTTGAGTTGCCTAAGACATGTTGATTGCCCTTTGAATGTTCCTCATTTTATGTATCACATTCTATTAAAAAGAGCCACTGCAGTACAAAATGGAACTCGAAAGATGTTTCACACCACTATTTTATTAAGCTCATCATTGAAAAAGCCCTTAGGGAACAACTTGGGATATTTTGGGATGATTTTGTTGAAAACAAAGTGCAAAACCCTGTTAGGCAACCTATGGAGCAAGTTGAAAAGGAAATAGAACCTTAGGAAACCCCTTAAACTTGGCTCCAAGCTCTTCCTAAACTAGACCCAGGAGGTCACAAAGAACCTCAATTTTTACTCCCATGGCTTCTGCCTCTAGGTCGGGTCCAAAATCTAATAAGGGTAAGGAGAAAGTTAAAATTTTCCCAAATGTTGACTCTTCTACAACTCCTACGGTTCATAAGAAGAAGAAAGAGAATGTACAGGATACATCTTTAGAACTTCCTATAGCTTCAAAGGCAGCAAAAGTACCCTTCAAGTGTAGAACTTGAAGTATCCAATTGTCTATAAAACTCGATGAAGGTGTGTCTTTTCAATCCCCTATGTCTAAAAAATTGGCTAAAAAGAAATCCTCTTCTTTTGATAAACATAAGAACATCATTAAAGAAGGTGAAAGTGTAGAAGGAGTACCTACAGCATTAGGGACATCCTCTGACCGACCAACCATCAATTTCATAGATTCAGACAATGATGACAATGTATTTTTTGGAGTTTCAGATTCTCCTCCACCTCAAAAGGAAAATTTTCATGAAGAAGATGTGGGAATAAACTTTGATATAGTTGATACTATTACTAGATAGATTCTCTCTCAAGGACTTGATGCTTTAGCATCTGTAGCTTAGCAAACTTATCCTATGGATCCTTCATTTGAGACACATGTCACTTTCCATCCTAGTTACACTATTTCATTTTTAAGAATTATTTCATAGTTATCTAAATAGTTAATTCAAGAGAGCAAAGAATGGAGAACACACACACACACACACACACACACACACACACACACACAGAGCTTAGAAAAAGCTATCTTTAATCAAACTCAGGATTTGACTGAAAAGGATGAGGAGATTGAGAAATTAAGTGGTAAACTTACAAAGGTCATTGCCATGATTCTTGAATTAATGTCTTGTTGCTCTCCTTCCCCTATTTATGCTCTTTTTTTGAAAGAACAATTTGTCAGTTATCAAATGACATGTGTAATACAAGGTAAGAGTTTAACATTGAATACTCCTCATGAATTCTTTCAAGCCTTCCATACTACCCATGTAACTATCAAAAATTTTCTCTATGAACTCTTTTTACATAATTTAGCAATCCCTAACAATAGAGACTAGAACCCTCTGCCTTATATGGGTGATATTCAACTCAGGGAATTAATGTCTTGGATCCAAAATGAAATTAGCAGAGAACACTAGGCCCACCAATTTAGAGAATTAGAATATGAGACTCCACTTCTTCTCAGGCCTGAAGCCAAGGATGCCAGAACTCTGTGCTATGAATGGATGAAAATTACTTACTCAAAACTTGGAAGCCAGATTATTCCTCCTTTAAGAGATGCAGCCTATCAAGAATATAAAGCTATGGCAGAAATAGATCTCCCTGCAGCAAAGCAAGGGAATCAATGGCGCTAGATAGGATTGAATGAAGACTAGTAGAAGAAAGAACCTCATTCTCCATTGAATTTTATCATGGCTACTCGGTGAGCACTCTGGTATATCAAGTTGGGGGAAGAAAGGAAAAATGATTGGATTCCTTTAACTTTTTAGCCTCCATTGTTATTGTCCCCATTTCTTGCTAATCAGTAAGATTTAGAAACAATTGACATGATAGAAGAACTTCACATATGGGAAAGGTACAAGGAGAATAAAGGTTTTTATTGGAACATTGCTACAAGAGGTAAAGGGTAGAGTATTGCTTCAAATTTTAGGATCGCTAAAAGGGTGAAAAATTTTATGTTTTCTTGAGGACAAGTCAAAGTTTTAGTTGGGGGGAATGATGAGGCCAGAATATGGTCTATTTTGTCATTGCATTTTTAGTTTAATTTGCAAGCTTTCTAAAGATTTTGATGTTCAAGAACATGATGTTTATGATGATTTTAGACAAATATGTGCGTAATTACTTTTCAGGATCAAAATGAATATGTTGTGGAAAGATATGTCATTTAATTACAAAATAGTGAGAATAATGCTTTTTTCTTTCTTTGGGTAGTTCTCCTACAACAATGTGACATAGGGTAAACTAATTTAGATAGCATGCTTTGAATAAGTATTGATGTATGTTATTGCTTTGGAAGTGCTAATATTTTGCAGATATAAAAGTGAGGTCAACTCAACCAAGTGGGATTCAAAGTGGTTACTTGCGCTATTAGACCAGCCCTAAGCAGAGGAAATTAAGGGGTCATGAGCTCCTAGATCATTATTCTTTTTGGAACCATAATTAATGCACCTATTGTAATAATCAATACCATCATTTGCTTTGGTAGTTGATGAGTCTTAAATCTAGGAATTCTATTCCTAGTTTGTTTTTTTAAATGACCAAAAGTCTATGTTATGAGAGTGTTAAGTTTTAGTCATTTTTCAATAGAAGAAGTTATCGAGTACTAAATACAATCTTGTTGTTCATCAGTATGTACTTTTAATCATTGTTATGAATAAAAGGAACATTTTAAGTTTTCATCTTTGAGTTATTATACTTCACTTCTCTGTGGGGGCCCACACAAGGAGTGAACTAATTAGTTAGCATGGGATTTACATTTAGTAAATAGAACCAAGGTAGACTCCATTGTTCCTGCAGTGACTAATAATATAATTAGTGGACTATTCCTACATCATAGGTAGTTGAAGTAATTCTTAGAAGTATTTTCATTCTTTTTTAAAATAGATTTGATTTTCAACTTTAGCTTAAATTTCTTGTAGCCTAAGAATTTGAATTTCCTTAGAATAGTTCTTAAGTTGAGATAAGTTTGAAGCATATATTTTGCAAACACCATTTCAAGTTTATATCCTTGGTTGATAAATTAAATGAGTTTGAAAGAGTTGGGATAAAAAAACTTGAGATGTCCAATATTGGGTTAAGTAGTCCATTGATGTAGGATTTTAATCCCTTTCTTTGGCCAAGAATGTGGTTGTAGATAGGTTTAGTAAAATGGCTCACTTTGTGCCATGCAAGACTATTAGTGATGCCACTCAAATAGCCTCCCTATTCTTCAAAGAAATTGTGAGAACCCATGGATTACCTATCAGCATTGTGTGAAATAGGGATACTAAGTTTATGAGTCATTTTTGGAAGACTCTTTGGCAAAGATTGGGCATCAACTTGTCTTTTGGATCAGCTTACCACCCCCAAATTGATGGTCAAGCCAAGGTTGTTAATAGGAGTCTTGGGAACCTTCTAAGACATTTGACTAAGAACTATGAACAATAGTAGGATCAACTAATTGGACAAGCTAAATATGCCTACAATGACACCATGAATAGATCTATAGGGAAGAGTTCATTTAAGATAGTTTATGGACTACATCTTGGGGGTGTCTATGAATTGAGAGATTTGAAAGATGGAATGAAGGAAAGAGTATGCTAATGATTTTATATATGCCATGAAAGAAGTTCGTGAAATAATGAGGAAAACATTGACAGAGAACACCATGAAGCATAAAGCCAAGGTGGATGAAAGTAGAAGGGTAGTTTAGTTCAATATTTGTGACTTAGTCATGGTGCATCTTAACAAGTCCAGATTGAAGAGGGGAGTCCCTCACAAGCTATGGATGTAGAGAATAGGACCCTTTCCTGTATTGGCTAAGTATGGTGATAATGCCTTCAAGGTTGAAATACTAGAGGAAAGGGGACTATCACCAATCTTCAACATTATAGACTTAGTCCATTATAAAGGACCACAATAAGAAGTGGATCAGACTTTTCATGAAGTGTTCAAAGATGTAGAGGATCTCTAATTACCTATTGCTACAGCTACAAGACCAAACATCATACTAGACACAAGAGTTTATGAAAGACTAGAACCAAGGGATACAAGGAACACTTGATAAGGAAGCATGGATAGATGGATGTTGATGTAGTATGGATAAAGGAATTATAGTTCAAGAAGTTAGGAATTGATCCAAATATCCTCAATCCAAGGGTGGATTGATCTTTTCATCTTGGGGAGAATGGTGCAAGAGGACACCTAGGCTACCTCCATTGTTTGAAAGATCTTTGGCTTGTACTTGACTCTAGCCAAGTCAAGAGCATGGAATAGTTTGCTTTTAGACCTTAGAAGGTCATTTACATTATTGGCTAGGTGAGGTAGTCATTAGGAATAAGATCATACAAATAACCATTATTAGTTGTTATTTCAATTTCTTAAGTGTGTAGAGGAAATAGTAAGATGGAGTCTTTAATGTGTCTTTGATGGGGTCAAGCCAAATAACAGAATGGACACAACAAGAAAGGGAAATTTTCATTAACTGTGAAAATATGCTAGTACACTTAGTGCAGAGAAACAGCTCCAAAACATGCCCTATGGGCTTACAATAGCATAAATCTGGAGATAAATTCTTCTCCCAGTACCTTCTCTCAAACTCCACTCCGAACTGCCTTTTACAATGCCAAAAATGTTCTTAAATAGACCCCAAAGGGTTAAGGATCAGGAATACATTCGAGAAAGTGCTAGTTGGCATCCACCGACCAAATAGAAGGCTCTAGAAGCTGCGTTAGAAGTTGGCGCAAAATTAGAAGAATCTAAAAATGGTAACTGAACTTTCGAGAGGCATAACTTTTGAACCGTAGCTCCGATTGGCGAACCATTTACATTTCCAAAAAGCTCTCGAAGTGCTCTATAGCCCTATGGACCAGCTTTTCTTGTCCCCCATTTTTTGGCCCTGTTCAAGGTCATTTAATGCCCCTAACCTGACTTTGAAGCATTCTTAGGAGGTCTCCAAAAACTGAAAAACTGCAATAACTTTCAAATTGTGGGGCCTTTTGACTTGGTTCTTTTTCTGGAATGCTCTAAATTAAAATTACATTCATTTGGCCAATTTACACCCTCTAATTTACCAAAATTATGGCTCAATTACATACTCCTATTTTTTTAGCATTTACACATATCCCAAGGTGCTCAAATACTCTATCCTAGAACATTGATAATGGAACTGTGAGAGTTGGAACCTTTATTTGACCCAAATGGGTATCCAAAAATGAAAATACATGAAACAAAAACTAAGTCTAAGTATGTATTTTTGGGTGACACAGGATTGCCCTTATACCTCTGGATGCTCCTGCATCAGTCTTAGGCACATAAGTGTTGTTAAGGTTGTTATTATGATGCCTTAGGTTCATTAAGTTAATTGGTTCCTTAGAATATAATGAGGATAGAGGTTCTAATAAATAGGATCATGGCTTAACAAGAAGTTGCCAAATGTTGTAAAACTGTTGTCATGACATCGTTGGCAATAATTACAAAAGTTTCATGCAACATTGTTACCCTCGAATTCCCTAAAGTCTAGGAGATGGTGCTTGACCAATATGACCTAGAATGATGGAGATGGCATCATATATTAGCCAAGACTTGAATCTCTCTATAGGAGAGAGATACATTGTATTTACTTTGTGTGTGGAATAGAATTTTGAGCAGTGTTACAGCAATTTTTTGAGTTTTTGTGATCACAATGCCTTAAAATGGATTGAAAGACTTGACTTGATGATTGAATATTACTTTAGGTTTAGTTTTAAGAGTTTTTCATTTAGTAAGCAAGTTGATTAGTGTAGTTTTGCAGGGTTAAATAAACTGTTTTTGGTTTTGAGAGTTCATTGGATCTGTACTGACTAGTTTGTGAAGAAATGGCTCCCCCATGAAATCTAGCAATGGGAAATACGTAGGGGTAGATGGAAAAACTAGGGGATTCATTAGTGTACATATATGCCTAGTATTAGGAGTTGTGGAAGTTTGGGGAACTATTTTTAATGCTAAGCCCTAGGCGAGTAGACATAACCTAGTTAGAGGTTTAGGACAAGGGAAAAGAAGATTTCTTGAAGGACAGAGTGGTACAGTATACAAAAAGTATAGTTCCAAACATGGCATGAGTATATCTTGGTATGATAAGATATTTGAGAGGTTTACCAATCCATTTGAGATCATTTTGAACAAGTTTATATTCTAGTCCTAGGAAATAGGCCTTTTAGCCCTATTAGACCTACATAATAGGAATCACCTACACAAAAACTTAGGAGTCTAAGAACTATAGAATCCTTTAGGGAATCCAAAAGGGTGTTCAAATCTGGACTTTTTTTTCTAGGTTGTTTGGAGAGTTTTTGCAAGAAAGAGGAATTAGTCAATTCTAGGTGCTAATTGGTATTAGGCCTAATTAGGCTTCCTAAACACAAAACCTTGAAATCTATAAGGAAGAAGTCTAAAGATATTTCTAAATGGACTCAAATGCAAGAAAATTATTGATCTCATGTCTATGGATGATCCTTCAATGAAGGATGAAGTTTGTGAGCAAGTTGCACTTAGATCTCTCTAAGTGTGTGTGGAGAAGAGTACTAAACTAGTGTGTTAGTTTTCTAAGGGTAAGCACAAAGGATCATGCTCTTGGAGAAGATTTTGGATTGGTTTTATTTAATCACCTAAGCCAATCAAGGACCTAGGTAGACTAGGTGCCTAGAAGAGACAAGCTAGGTCTCTTGAGGAGTAGTGCAAGCACCCCTTGGAACACTTACACCACTCAAGCATGCTAAACCATGGAGCTTCTTGCAAGGTTAAGCCCACTTGATTTCTAAACCATTTGTAAAACCTTCAACAACGGTTATGCCTTATGAAACATTTGTTAAAGAGCCCATTTTAGCTCCTCAATTGATGAAATTGATGAGTGATACATAACTTCTACAACAAGTTAAATTGTGATATTTCTATCAAGATTCAACTATAAAGTTTTTTCCACCCATGTTTCATGACTAGAGATTCACATAAACCCATCTCTTCACTTCCAAACATCATAATACTTAGCAGAAGATTCCATATATGTTAACAACATAACACATACTCTCTGGTCAGCAAATACTATCTCCTCATAAGCATACATATATTCATTAAAATTATATTTTCATGTTAAGAAATTGGTAATCTTGGTCTTGGAGTATATGTTATTTACAAGTTTTAATTACCAAAAAGTTTGAAGATTGATGTTGATCACCCACTATGAAGTCAAGCTATTGAATACAAGAACAAGGAAAGTGATGTTAATAATAATATGATCTTTTGTTTTGGACTATCTCTATTGATAGAACATAAATTGTACCATGTGTGTGTGTGTATTCAAGAGTAGTTCAAAACATTTATTAAATACTAAAAAGTAGTCCATATACTAAAGTCTAAAATATTGTGTACTTTTATTTTTTTAGTTGTGTTCCTTTGTTTGTGTATTATTATTATGCTTGCAAGATAAAGTTATAAAATTGAGCCATGTAAACTTTTAAAATGAGTTGAAATAAGTAAACTAGTAGTTGAAGTTAGGCTTCACTACCATCCAAATGATATAAAGTCAATCCAATAAGAATGCAGTCATACCAAAGAGGAATCTTACCTTATATAACTTTGCTTTCAACTCATTGAGACCTTTTGACACCTATTATCAAGGTCCATTTTCTTAATAATCAAAAGCTAATTTAAATACATCATTTATAGTTCATTGAAATGAATAAGATTATTCAGTAAAATGTCTCGATAACATACTAAAAATGGCATCTATAATTGAGACCATAATAATAACAATGTGATGGCATGCTAGTAGCACATTTATTTACACTTACAAGATTTAATGAGGACATGTTTAAAGTAATGCAGCTTGTGGATTCCTTTTGTGATATATCCTCTTCCAATGATTCAAGGATAGTGGAAGGGAGTTGAGGTGGAGGTACATAAAGCACTCTCAATTTTTTTCCTTCAATAACCTTATTGGGATCTTTGTTGAATAGGAAAACATAGGCCTTTGCTTCAATTTATTTTTGACATTAAAAAAACTTCTATCAATAAGTATCCATCTATGAATAATTCATCATCTTTTATGGGTTGTTTTATTATTTATGACTGTATATGTGTCATTACTATCAGCAATATTATGAAATTTGAACTAATCAAAAAAATTATAACTGAGACCAACTACATTTAGATTCTAAAGTTTCCTCTCTATTTCTTTCCTTTCTATCATATCTAAGGATCTATCAAGGATAATAGTTAATTTAATATAACTTAACTTGTTGCAAATTATATTGAATCTTTGAGAGAAATAATAGTAGAAATTGTATGCTTTTATGACTATTCTGATTACAAGTATGTTTCAATTATCTTATTATCAATGAAACATGATCCGATGTTGGTAGTAGAGAGATTGGAGATTTGAGATTTCTTTTTAGTGAAGCTAGTGAGGAAGCTCAATCTGAAAAAAGATTAATTTATAAATAGCAAAGAGGCTGACAAAATTTGTGGCAAGAAGGTTAGGGCCAAAGGAAGAGAGTTGCAATATCAATGAAGAAGATGCCTAATCAAGACATGACATATAAGATAATGCCAAGAAAACTGAAGTAAAGGCTTGTTCACCAATCTAAATGCACAAGTTCATAGTAGAATTTGATACAAGCCTAATGTTGTCAAACTCTAAGATGTGAGTTGAAGTGATTCTTGAAAGATGAGTAATATGACTAATATAGTCTAAAGTGAATTTATTATGGTATGGTAATCATTTAAATTTGTGACTTAGGGGAAGGCATACTTGGCAATGCATGATGTAATAAAAAAGGTGAAAGACATGGGTAAAATAATCATTATGTGGTAAAGTTAAATTTACAAAGTAACATATCATTTATAAAACCTACTGTAAGAAGTCATTTTTTATTTGATATTTTTTGTCACAACTAAAGAGTTCTCATGATGAGAAAATAGAGAGACCATTTTCTATCAAAACCGTATGTGAAAATATAAACATTAAGTACAACATGTCCAATTTTTTTGCAAATATACATATTAAGTACACCAATATTTTTCTTTCAAAACCATATTTGTAGATATTAACATTAATTACAACATTTCCAATTGTTTTGCAAATATAAAGATTAAGTACACCATTTTTTTCTTTCAAAACTATGTGTGTAGATATAAACATGAAGTACACCATGTCCAATGTGTTTTCAAGGTTTTCTCTCTAATGTTAATGTGTATGGTGAAATGGTTATCAATGATAGATCTAGAAAGTACAACCAATTCAATAAGGGTACAAGCATAAGTTATTCCTGTGAAGAAAGATTATGTTAGATAATACAAGGGAATTTGGTCAAAATAGGGAGACAATTGCTAGATTGTTGTCTAAATTTCAAAGAGAAGGCAGTGAAAAGTGTCATTGTCCATGCAAGAGTTGTAATGGCTTAAGACAAGAAGAATCAAAATTAAAACAACAAAGAGACATTGTAGGGAGAATATTCACATTGAAGGGTGGTTTGATTATTATCCATTGCCAATTTTTTTGTTATATTATTTTTGTAATTAACATACATATGAACCATGGAAGGAGGTTTGATTATTACATTGAAGGGGGGTTTGATTATTTCCATTTTTATATTGGTTGATCTCCCTAGGGTAGTACATGATATGGACCACCACATCTCAGAGGAACATGGTGGTGTGAATATAGAGGAACATGGAGGTGTGAGTATTAAAAATAAAGATCATGATCCCATGGAAGATGATGATCATGTGCCAAAAAATACATTTGAAGATGATGGTATGAAAGCATTGATCCTTGACACATTTGGTCCTAGTGACAGGTGTTGTTGTTGTTTTTGTTGTTGGTTATGATAAGGATGACATTGAGGTCATCCATGATATACCTCTACTTGAGAAGGTGAACATGACCCTTTATGAAGGCTCCCAATCTACTCTCCTCTCTTTTGTATTGTTGTTGGTGAATTTGAAGGTTTTGAAAGGTTTATCCAACATAGAAATGTCACATATGCTAAGGTTTTTCATATACATCATTATAGTCTATAAAAGGTGAAACATGTACCATTAAGATTGTTTATAGTAATAACTTGTTTTTTTGTTGTAGATTGATAGGTGTTTTTTTTTTTACCATCATTAAATATTCTCCCTCACTCATACCAAGAATTATGTGCCACTATGAAACATATTGGAATAGAGAATCAAGCAATAGATGCTTGTCCCAAAGATCATGTTATTTATCATAAGAACATGAATATGCAACAAAATGCCCCAAATACCATACAATAATATGTTGAGATGATCAAATAACAAAAAGGGTGTCTCGCAAGGTTCCTTGTTACATCCCCATTATTCCACATTTGAAATGATTGTTCAAGTGTAGTAGCTTGGCACAATTCATGGATTATGATGCACACAACATGAGTCGAGATGACATTATTTGAATGCCCATGGATAGTTTAGAATTTATGGAAATAGAGGAAAAGTGACCACACTTTTAAAATGAACCTCAAAATCTTAGGCTTTCTCTAGTAGCAGACAGTATCAATCCATTTGGAGAGATGAGATATGTTTACTCAATGGGGCCTATTTTTGTTATCAACAATAACCTCCCTCCATGGATGTCAATAAAAAGGGAGCAGATTATGTGGTAAATGGTTGTTCTAGGTATTTTATTATTTTATAGTTATCTACGTGTAATTATAAGTCTTAGAGTGAAATGACAACAATAATCATCTGATGTTGTTGTTCATTCAACTAGGTAAGTACCAAGTGAAAGATATGAATGTATATATTTCGCCTCTTATCAATGAATCATTGGTGTTATGGAATGGTTTCACTATCTATAAAATCTCTAGACCAATTGGAAAAAGACAATTTCAATTCCATGCAATGCTCATGTGGACAATTCATGATGCACCAAGGTTGACACATTTCTATGGTATGTTATGATGAATTCTAGTTGTATGCAATAATTTTAATTCTAAAAATTAACATATTTAATCCAATTTTACCGTTATCTTGTAGGTTTTAAAATAAAGGGAAGATTTACATGTCCAATGTGTGGTCCAAAGATGAAATATCATCATTCCAAAAAGTTTAAGAAAATATGTGTTAGATGAGTGTAGGCACTTCCTCCATGGAAATCATAAGTATCAAAGTGTAGAAAAACATCTTTTCAATGGGAAAGAAGGGATCACATAAAATCCATGAAGAATGACACTTCACCTATGGTAGTTAGAATAAAATATAATTTGAGGTAATATAATTCCATGTAATGGATTATGTTTGGAAATTATATATTTTAATTGTGTTTTTTTGTCTAATTATGTAATTGATGATTGTGAAGGTTGTCAAGGCATCATTGACCACCTTCCAAAGGGATTAAAATTTTATCCCAAAGAATTTAGTAGGCTTCCCTACTATGATTAGCTACAAATTATACATCTGTTTGATAGTATGCATATTGGAAAGAATGTAATAGAGACACTGTGGAAAATATTGGATGGAAGGCATGACAAAGAAAAACTTGACAAAATTTGTAGTGACATTCATGATTCCAATCATGCAATGAAAATAATAAATGAATCAAATAACAAGGGAGATAGGATTAATGAAAGTTCCCTTCCTTAGTTATTAATAGAGCAACAAAGTAATGTCATAAAAGAAGTCATACGAAAAAATTGATTTCCTATATGATTTGATGCATATAAGCAATCACATATCAAAGAAGAGTGATTTTGGGTCAGGGATGAAAATGCATGATTGACATAGTTTCATCAAGGTAAGTCACAATCATTTGTATTTACAATATATTTGTGTAACTGCATTCAATTTTCATTGTACGAAATGATCAGTTGACAATTGTTGTAGTATTTGCTACTCGTATCACTCCTAGAGAACTTTGATAATAATATTGAATAAGTGATATATGATCTTGGAAAATAATGAGGTAGGTAATGATATTTTTTCAATATATCAAACAAGTAATATATTATAAAGTCTTGTATTTATATATTTGTATGTCTTGAATCCATTGTAGGTGGTTGTCATCTAAAGAAATCCACATAGAAGATATAAAATATTGGAAGAAAAAAATTCATTGATTAATGTGTGAAATGCAAAAGTGTTTACCTTCAACTTTTTTCAATGCACAAGAACACTACCTCATACACCAAGTTGGCGAGATCGAATTGTGTGGACCTGTATAGACTAGGTCAATGTGGATAGTTGAGAGACACTTGAAATTTTTGAAGGGTTTGGTTTGACAAAGATCACATCTCAAGGGTTATATGTTTGAGGGATATATGATATACTATATTATTATGTATGTTACTCAATATCTTCCTGATCTTGCAGAAAAGACCCATATAGATTGCATATGGGATCTTGACTACATTAAAAAAATTGAAGGGGAGTACTTGGTGGGGAATGGTAGATTTAGGAAAGTGAAAGGTAATAAATTATGAGATTTTATTATAGTTAACTAATTCTTAATATTCAAAATAATCTATTTGTAAGTCATCTATTTAATTTTGTACAGTTGCTAAAGAGTGGGATGTAATACACTTGTTTATTTCAAACAATCAAGATTGGATGATGGTATGGATTGAACGATGGTCAACATTCTAGTCATATATTAAATGGGAAGCTATGTCTTCATTGGTTATACAATCTCATTGTAATGGAGATCCAAATGTTACACAAAAGGAAATAGATTTAGCATATTGTTTAAGAGATCTCCATGTACTTATAAATTTGTTAATCGACCATATGTATTTCAACTCATAATGCAATAATTTATACATGTTTTACATTATTGTAGGTGAAAAACCACAATTCTATGTTATGCAATGCTTATAAATTTTACATAAAAAGGTTGGATGACATGAAGAGAACTTGTGATTCTGGGATAAGTGTAGTCTTCCAGGTGACTAATAAATCTAGAAATGACTTACATCCTTGAGAGTCTCAAATTCAATACTATGACATTTTGATTGATATACTTGGTTGTGCCTTTAATTCCTTCAAATTAGTTATCTTCATCATGAAATGGTATAGTCTATGACTCAATCAAAATGATCATGATAGAACTATTATTAAACATGATAATGGATATCCAATTATTAATACAAGGTTGTTTGAGAAAGTTGGGGAAGAGCCCTACATTTTTCCAAGCCAATGTGACAAGGTATTTTACTCAAAAGTTCCACACAAACCAGGTTGGTCATTTGTTGCTAGACATGATCCAAGAGAGAGGCCAATAAAGTATAATGTGATAGAAGAAGAAGATACTGACGAAGAGGAAGAAGTGGAAGCTAATGTAGATGTTGATAATGATTGAGACTTAGTCAAAGAAGAAGATGAAGATGATGATGTTGATATTGATCATGATGATGATGATGATGAGGAGGAGGAGGAGGATGATGGTGATGATGATAATGATGTTGATGATGACAATGAAAATGATATGGTGGTGATAATATTGATGACAATGATGATCTTGACATTACAACATTTGGGGTCAAATTATGATAGAAATTTGTGATGAAGGTATAATTTGTGTTGATTTTCATGTTTTTTTTTTGTAATTCTCCCTGATGTCATCGCAATACCAACATTTTTTTCGCACTTGTGATGACCCCATGAACATAAATGAAAACAAAAAAAATGACATAAATCATTTTCAATTTTTTTTATTATGGAGAGCTATGCGTGAAAGAGGTGGAAAGCTCCAAATGAGGGTGGAGAGCTGTGATCATTGTTGTGCTCTAATGATATTTGCATTTCATTGTCATGTCATTTATCTATGATTTTATTGTTGTGTCGTGCCCTTTCTCTATGATTTCATTATCATTTCATGTCCTTACTGTGCAATTTTATTGTCATGATGTGCCCTTGTGGTCTACATACCCTTTCTCTATGATTTTCTTCAAGGGGCAAGAAGAGGTACATATGTAATTTCTTTTCTTTTCCTTGTAAATATGTATGTCTTTATATTTCCTTATAAACATGTATTGTTTATATAGTTAGAGAGATCTCTTTTAAGGTGCTCATTACATATTATCTCATAGTAGAAAAATTGATCCAGCTGCATACATATTCTAGAATCCAAATAATAAAATAATAAAGCTCACTCAACCTGTGCTAAGTAACTTACCTCAAGATCTTGCACAAAAATAATGCAAACCACAAAAAATGGGCAAAGTTCACAAGAAATTTTATGAAAACATATCATAGACAATTTTTTAGATTACTCCAGTTGTTGATTACTTGGGTTGATTACAAATTCCCCTTTCACTAGGACTATGAAATGATCCTCTTATTCGGTGAGTTGTAAGAATAATGAATATTTTTAGAAACTCTAGAAAATGTTGAAACTTCAAATTCTCAGATATTTGTAGGGATTATGGTGAATTTGTAACACTAATGGATTTTTTAGAGACTCTAGCCAATGCTGAAATGAGGGTGGAGAATTGTGAACATGTGTGTGCCCTTGTGATTGGTGCATTTGGTTGTTGTGCCCTCATGATCTTTGCATTTCATTGTCATGACCTTGCTCTATGATTTCATTGTCATGTTGTGCCTTTGCTCTGTGATTTCATTGTTGTGTCATGCCCTTGTGATCTACGTGCCCTTGCTCTATGATTTTCGTCAAGGTGCAAGAAGAGGTATGTATGTAAATGTTTTTTTTTTCCTTTCCTTGTAAACATGTATGTCTTTATATTTCCTTCTAAACATCTATCTATTTATATAGTCAGAGAGATCTCTTTTAAGGTTCTTATTACATATTATCTCACAACAGAAAAAATGTTCCAGCTACATATGTATTCCAGAATGCAAATAATAAAACAATGAAACTCAATCAACTCGTGCTAAGTGACTTACCTTAAGATCCTACACAAAAATAATGGAGACCACAAAAAATGGATAAAGTACAAGAACATATCATAGAAGATATTTTTAGAAACAAACAAGCTATAACCCAGCTAAATTGGTCTTGTTGTTGATTAGCTAGGTTAATTACAAATTCTTGTAGAATTTCCATCAGATTAGGTACAATAAAATGAACAATCAGCTTTACCAAAAATAATCCAATTGCATACATATTCCATAATATTGGCCTCCTCATCATTTTACTTATTATACAATAACATCATAGGGATGGTGAATTTTTCAAATAGATGTAGAGAGTGCATTGTTGCATAGAAATATTCATGAGGAGATCTATATGGATCAACTATTGGGATCTGTTTAGGAATTCTATCTTCCTTTTAGTATACAACATTCATTATATGGCCTCAAGAAAGTTTTTGGGGCTTGGTAGGAGAAGATGAACTCTTTTTCTCTATTTTCTTGTTTCACTCATTATCATTCCAATCCCATAGTTTACACTCAATAGAAAGAGGGAAACAACAAGAAGGGTATAATCTTCTTATATTGGTATTATATGTAGATGATTTGGTCCTTACAAATAGATCTCACTCTATGATTCAAAGTGTTCAATGAACATTGATGGAAATTTTTGACATGAGAGATCTTGGGTGTCTATACTATTTCCTTGGGATTGAGGTTGTTCAATATTTGCATGTGACTTTCATTTGTCAATGAAAGTGACATGCTTTCAAAGATTTGGCATGCTTGATTCCAAGACTATCACCATACTCTTTCAAATGGGTATTGTTTTGAATACCAATAACACTCATTTATTAGTTGATATTTTGTTTGGCAATCTTTTATACCTAACACATACTTGTCCTAATATTTATTTTATGGTTGACCTTTACATTCTCACTTTTATCATGTTCCACATGAGTCAGTTAAAAACTATCAAATGCATTTTGAGGTACATATTATTCATCAAGTGACTCTTTCATCATTGGCTTCAAAGATTTAGATTGGATTTGTGATTTTGATGATTGGAAGTCTACTTCTAGCTTTGTTTCTTTAATTTATTTTGGTTTAGGCCTTATTGTGGATTTTTGCAAGAACTAATCTCTAATTGCATTATCATATACAAAGGCTAAGTACAAAGAAATAATTCCTAATAGTCAAAAGGTTTTATGGCTTAATTAGTTAATGATAGAGTTTATCTTTCCTCCTAATGGTGTCATTTTTATTGGTGTGATAATTAGAGTGTTATTCACATTTTGTGCAATCTAGTGGAGCAGCAAAGGATTAAGTGTATTAAAATATGCATGTTCACTATATTTAAAAATTAATTCAATATGATATTCTCCACTTGTAGTCACATTGATAGAGGAACAAGTTGTAAGCATCTTTGTAAAGCTATTGGCATCTTCATGTTATCTTTAGTTGCGTTTGATTATTTCAATGAATGAATTTGTCTTTGAGGGGTCCTCTTGAGGCCTCCCTTTTTTTACATTTCATATAGTTACATCTCTCACTTTTGGAGAGGGTTTTTTTACCATGTGGTTTTTCTCCTTTTACTTCACTTTGAGAGGCTTTCCTTGTGCAAGGTTACTTAATAAGGTATTTTGTTGTTAGGACGTATTCATGCATTTCATTCTTAGAGAGTTTGCAATCTTGCATTAACAAATTTCCTACATGTTCAAGAATATCATCATAGACATTTTTATACATAATCAAGAACATGTTTTTATATTCATGCTCTAACTTAAGTTCACTTAATTGACCCTAAATTTATATTATTCTAGTGTAGTTGGGTTGTAGTTTATACATTGTTCATATCATGCACTTCTAACTTGCATATCTAGCTCTATTATACTATAAACTTAGTTTGAGTCAGCTCTTGCATATTTTTAGGATTAATTATTTCTATAAAATAAATTGATCTCTTCATTGTAATTCATATTGCATATTATGACTTGTTTTTAGAAATATGACTCCCTATTTGAATCTTGTTCCCTCTATTTTTTGTTGAAATTTATGTATTGAGATCTTACTTTGTGCATACTTTGATTGTTATAGATATATGATGATTAGTTGGTTTAGTATTTCATTAAATAGCATTGGACACACAAGTTATTTATTTAATTGAACTACTTTTTGAAACCACTTTCCTTAGTGTTATCCTAAGATGATATGGGCTTTTCTATTAATTATAAAAGCATGAGAAAGAAATTAAAAATCTTATTCTACAATATATAACAATAGAGAAACAATATAGCAAGAAGAAGCAAGGATTTAGGTTAGTTGAAGATGGAGAAATAATTTTTCAAGTGAAAATAATTCGAACAATCAATTGTTCCTAGCTATCAGGATCAAATATAGTTTTTCAAGGTGATAAATTGCATATGCATATAGATCACTTGCATGCTAGGCATGACATGCATTCCCCAACATATAACAAATGGTTGGATATAAAGGCTCCATATGCTGGCCCAACAATGGAAGCCAAGGATGTTGAAGAATAAATTCAATGAAGAGTTGAGTGACAATACTTCTAAACCTCTAAACATATTGAGAGACATTTTGTGGTTGACATTGAGGCCCTTTGAAATGATGATCAAATAGGGCCCTAAGATGAAAATTTATCGAACATTAATTTGAGCACCCAATATCATGATTAAGGAATTCAAAGTCATGAGGATGAACTAGGTGAGATCACCTCCCTAACATGGCTATCAAGGTGAATGTAATGGGGATAAATAATAATAGCCCAACCCATTAGGAGTTAGCAAGGTAGATCTAATATCAACACGATGTTCTTGCTTCTGAGCTAATAGTTCTTCAAGTGCATTTTCTTGTAAAACATTAATTTTATTAAACAATTGTAAACTCTTAGAAAATGCATTCTTGTTTTCTATTACAATTGACAGGATTCCCTTGAACAAAATCAAAATGAAAAGGCATGAGTACACCAAATTTTTCTTTCAAAACCATATGTGCATAAATGAACATTAAGTACAACATGTCCAATATTTTTGTAGATATACACATTAAATAAAGAAAATTTTTCTTTTAAAAGAATATGTGTAGATATAAACATTAAGTACAATATGTCCAATATTTTTGCAGATATACACATTAATTACACCCAATTTTTCCTTCAAAACCATACGTGCATTTATAAACATTAAGTAAAACATGTCCAATATTTTTGTAGATAGACACATTGTTAGGATTAAACCATAAACAAAAAATAACAATTACATGAAAATATAAATAATATCAAAAAATATTGAATCACAATAAAGAGAGCACAAGACACCAAAATAGGATTAAACCACAGACACAAAATAACAATTACATGCAAATATAAACAATATCAAAAAATACTGAATCGCATTGAAGAGAACGCAAGAAACCAAGATTTAATGTGGTTCACCCAAACCCTAGGCTATGTCCACCAAACAACAAGTCCAATATTATTATGATCTAGTCATTATAGCCTTATTACAATCTATAATCCCTTATAATTCAATACTACAGCAAGAAGGAATTTTTGCATCACACATTATGAAAAATCCCTAACCCTAAGCTCTTTTATACAAGTATTTTTGCCACTTTAGGGTTATAATTAATTATTACATGTATAGTACTTCCCTAATCAGTCACCAAAAACTAATAATCTCCCTCTTTAGGACTTAGGCTCCACACTAAACAATAATCTCTCACTTGGAGACTGATCATGTAGCTATGCCACTACTCCATGAGGCTCCCACTAGATCAAACCTAGACTCCATTGTTCTTTTATTTTGTTCAGTTTAGAAGACCAAGCAAAGCTAGAGAGGAGTTCAACTTCTCCCGTCACTACCTTTGTTAATATATTTGATGGATTTTCATATGTATGTATTGTGTCTATCTTTAACTGTCCATCATCCAAAACTAACCGAATAAAATGGTACTGCAACTGGTTATGTTTTGTCTTTGAATGTAGAGAAGAATTTTTTGCAAGATTAATGGCATTTTTACTATTTGCAAACAAATAATTATCCCTCTAAGGGTGCCCCAATTCTTCCCAAAAGAATTGAAGCCATATCATCTCCTTGGTTTCCTCTATAGCAACAACATACTCTACCTTTGTAGTGGATAAAGCATTAACCTTTTGCAAATAAGAAATCTAGCTCACTATTTCCCCACCAATAGTAAATACATAACCTGTAGTACTCTTCCTGGTATCAACATCCCCTGCCAAATTAGAGTCAATATATCCTTGTAAGTCAGTAGTAGAGCCCCCAAAATATAGACACTTACTAGATGTTCCTCTCAAATATCTGAGAATCCATTATTTGCATTCCAATGCTCAAGCCTTGGATGACTCATATACCTATAGCTAAAGCATAAGGTACTATGGACATCTTATCCTCCTCTTCTTATGTCTTTAGACACATCTTCTTAGTCAACTTCAAGTGACTAGGTAAAGGTGTGTTGACAGCTTTAGCGTTCTAAATAGAGAAATGTTGCAACACCTTCGCAATATAATCAGCCTAAGATAATGTCTATTTCTTGTTCTTCCTATCTTCTAAAAATATTCATACCAAGGATTTGTTTTTATACCTCCAAATCCTTCATATCAAATGAACGTGCTAACTATGCTTTTAACCCCTTAATGTGATCCATGTTAGACCCAGCTACAAGCATATCATCAACATATAAACATAAAATAATGTAGTTGTCAACATCCAACCTCTTAAAGTAAACATGATGATCTGAATTACACCTACTATATCCATGCTCATGCATAAAACTGTCAAATTTTAGATACCATTACTGAGGTGCTTGTTTCAAGCCATATAAACGTTTCATCAATCTGCACACTAGGTTTTCCTTACCTTTGACCTCAAATCCCTGTGGCTATGCCATATATATCTCTTAATCCAAATCACCATGAAGGAAGGTTGTTTTAACATCAAGCTACTCGAAATGTAAATTTTTAGTAGTCACCAGTATGAATAGAAGTCATTTTTACAATAGGAGTGAATATCTCATCAAAATCAATGCCCTTTTTATGTGCAAATCCTTTTACAAGTAACCTAGCTTTAAATATTTTCTTACCTACATCCTCTTCTTTCAACCTGTAAACCTATTTATTATGTAAAGCATGTTTAACTACAGGCAACCAGCATAAATCCCAAGTCTTATTTTTCAGCATGGAGTCCATTTCATCTACCATTGCGGAGTCTTATTGAACCTTAGTATCTACCTACATAGCTTCATCATAACATTTGGGTTCACCAGCATCTGTTAGTAAAATAGAGTACAAAGAAGGAGAAAATCTTTCTAGAGGTCTAGTTAGCCTTGTTGACCATCTAACACTCATAGAGGTGTGTGGTATTTGTTGTTTTAGTTGTTGCAAATCATGAGGAATTATTGGAACATCATCTTTTGGAGTATCATCTAGCACTACATAATCATTTTCTTTCTTATCATGTTGCTACAATAGATCTTTGTACAAAACTTTCTCGTTGAATATGACATCCCTACTTCTCACAATTTTATGATTTTCAAAATCCCAAAGCCTATAACCAAATTCATCAATGCCATATCCAACAAATACACATTTCTTTGACTTAGCTTACAACTTGGTTCTATTTTTAGAATCTATATGAGCAAATTGTTAACAACCAAAGGTTTTGAGAAAAGAATAAATCACCTTCTTACCAGTCCATGCTTCCTCTAGAACACCATAGCCTAAAGGAGTAGTGACCTCTATTAATTAAATATATAGCAGTATTAATAGCCTCTGCCCACATTTTAAAGAGAAACCCTACATGCAACCTCATGCTCCTTGCATGCTCCATTATAGTTATGTTCATGTGTTCAGTCACTCCATTTTCCTATGGGGTCCTTGGAACAACTTTCTGTCAATGAATTCCATTAATGGATTAATAATCTTTAAATTCATGACTACAATACTCACCACCATTATCAGATCTAAGACATTTTAATTTCTTACCAATCTCATTTTCAACCAAACATTTATATTTCTTAAAAGTTTGAAATACATTGAATTTTTGTCTAAGGAAATAAACCCATACTTTTCTAGTTGTGTCATCAATAAATGTTACACAATAATGAGATCTCCCAAGGGAAGATACCTAAGTTGGTCCCCATACATATGTATGCACAAGCTCTAGTTTCTCATTTTTATTTTCCTTCCCACTCTTCACAAAACTCACTCTCTTTTTTTTTCCATTCACACAACTTTCACAAAAATCTATATTAACACATTTTAGACCTAGTAAAACTTGCTTTGAATGAAGTAATTTCATACCTTTCTCACTCATGTTCCCAAGTCTATTATGTCATAGCATTGTATCACAATCTACAACAATCATTTGTTCTCCCTACTCAACTGCAACAATTATTCTTAAACATTCATTTTTCTCTGAAACAATCAAAGTAGAAGGAATAGTCGTATGACCTATACAAAGATATAAGGGTCCTACTTCCACACCTTTTTCTACTACAAGAGAACCTTTTGAAACCTTCCAATTTTTATCATTAAAAGTTACTACACAACCCTCATCACTGAGTTGTCCTATTGAAAGTAAATTCCTACTTAGTCTTGGAACATGTCTTACTTTAGCCAATGATTCCCATTCAGCAACTTAATCTTAACTTTTCCCTTTCCAACAATCTGACAGGGTTCATTATCCCCCAAATAAATAAGCAAAAAATCCCCTTGGATGTAATCAATAAAATAACCTCTATGAGGTGTAATATGAAATGAAGCACCAGAATCTAAAACCCATGAATCATCAACACTTTCTAAAGAAAGAAGCAAAGAATACTCTTTAGATTTGTTAATTACCACATTTTCCTCCTTGTTCCCTTCTAGTTTATCTCCTTCATTGTTCTTTTGAGTTCAGCGATCTTTCTTCTTATTCCCTGGTTTACCATAGTATCGGCAATCTCTTGGTCCTCTAGATTGAGACCTCTTTCCCTTTGACTTTCCTCTTGATTTCTCATAATTTTCAGAATTGTTTCCTCTCTCAGTCATTTTTCCTTTGTTTTGTGTGTTCAAAGCACTTCCTAATGTAGATCCACCTAAGGTTTTCCTATGAATTTTCTCACTCAAAATAACACCAATCACATCATCAAATATTAATGTATTAGATTTAGAAATATAATTAATCATAGCCATTACCAAGCCATTCCAGCTTTCAAGCAAAGAACACAAAATCAAGAGAGCCCTAATTTTTTTATCAAAATTAATACCCATATAAGATAACTAACTAGTAATGGTATTAAACTCATTTAAATGATCCACAATAGGTCCACCTTCTACCATCTTCATATTAAATAAATGCTTCATGAGAAATACCTTATTTGAAGTGGAGGGCTTTTCATACAATTTTGTTAGCATTTGCATCAACTCTTTTGTCATCTTTTCTTTTGTAATGTCAAATGTCACAGATGGTATCAGGCATAATTGAATGCTTCCAAGTGCCTTTCTATCTAAAATCTCTCAGTCCTCATCTGTCATAGTTCCCTATTTCTTGGATTTTTCTTCCAATGGCTTCCATAAATCCTTCTGATAAAGATAGTCTTCCTTTACATCTTCCATAATTGAAAGTTCTACCCATTAAACTTGTCAACCTTCAACTTACCCTCATCTACCATCACTCCCACTCAACCATGAGAATCCCACTCAACTGTGAGACTTTCTTGTAGAGGATAACTAAGAAAACAACTTCTCTCTGCTACCACTTGTTAGGATTAAACTATAGAAAAAAAATAAAAATTACATGCAAATATTTAAAAAATTAGAAAATATTGAATCGCATAGAATAGAACACAAGACACCAAGATTTAATGCAGTTCACTCAAACCCTGGGTGATGTCCACCAAACAGCAAGTCCAATATTATTACGATCCAATGATTACAACCTTATTACAACATGTAATCCCTTATAGCTCAATATCACCAAAAAAAGTTTACATCACACATTATGAAAATTCCCTAACTCTAAGCTCTTTTATACAAGTATTTTTTCCACTTTAGGGCTATAATTAATTATTACATGTTGGCCCAAAATCCCAATGAATTATGAAGTATATACAATACACTTTGATTAGTCACCACAAACTAATACACATTAATTACACCAAATTTTTCTTTGAAAACCATATGTTCAGATATAAACATTAAGCAAATGATGCTCCTGATGCAAATGATGTTGCTACTGGTCATGATGATGATGCTTTGACTAATCATGATGATGATGATTATAACCTTTTACTTTTTATAATTCATATGTGATGCTAATATTCGATATAATTTTGAGTATATGTATTATGAATTTTTTAGCTAACATAAGACAATTGATTTACTATTGTAGAAATGTGAAGCCCTTTCACGAGAATCCCACACAGTCTCATGGATCATCAAGTATAAGTCAGTATATCCCATAGAGATTAATGTCTTTTACCATTTGTAAAATATCTCTCTCATTGCCACCTATCTCTCTTATTTCATGGAGTCCAAGTACTAGTGAATAGGTATTTGTTAGATTTGTCTTCCTCGAGTGAGGAAAATTTAGAAATGGAAGAAGAAAGTGAGACATTTAGTATGTCTAAATCAAGGAGATCAACTCGAGATCAAAATATAAGAAAGAAATTCAATAAGTGCATGAAATTTTTCCTTCCTCAAGTGGGGTCATTTTCTTATGATGATGAGAGTAAAGGCTACTTTGATGTGCCCTTTTAGGTACAAACATCTACAAAAACAATGGGTCCCCAATGAGCTTCCTCCAATAAACACTAATTTTTTTGTTGGAGAGAGGATATATCACATAACACCATCCTCATTACATGGTTTAGGCCTATTTTCCATGGATGGCATAAATATCTCTTACAACAAGGTTGTTGAATTGATGGAGTATGTTAGACCTTACTATGATTACAGTAGCTGGATGCAAATTGTTAGATATAAAAAAAAGTATGTGTAGGTATGCACTCATGGAAAATTATATACAACAAAAAGTTAATGAGAAAAGTAAAATAGTAGCTATATATATTGACAAAAGTCCAAAAGCATCAGGGAATATTACTAGTTTTATAAATAGTACATGAACTGCATCAACTAAGAAGCAACCCAATTACATATTTGAGGTGCACAAGGGAAATCATGTATTTGTATGTGTGATCAAATCAATACGTAGAGGTGAAGAGATTCTTATTGACTAAAATTTGAATCGCATAGATACAAACAAAGCCACTATCATGGGTGAGGTGGTACGTACTATGCACATTTAAAATCAACTCGAAGCAATGAAGATAAACACACCATTAAATTTTTATATTTCTTTGGTAATTTAGAATAATAACACATGTGTTTTAACATGTCTCAATAAAAAAAATTCTAATGTTGGGCTATAGTATGGATCAACAGCCACAAGATATGCATGATAGTGATGGTTCTTCTTCCCAATAGGTAAAACTCATTGTTGTTGTTGTACAAATAAGATACAAGAAATATGTTAATGTATATTTTTTATTATGTTTTATTCTTCACTAATATTTTGGATTGATTTTAAATATAGAGCTAATAATATCACTCTCATAAATGAGTATTGATCAGGACAAGGGAAAGGAAAAAGTAGTCCACGAAGATGAGAAGTTGCACCACGATGAGCTGGTTGAATTTATTATTGATTTTAATTCAACCCCTAATCCTATGGTTACATTGAAAATTTTTATTAATGATTATAGGAAAAAAATTACCAACTGAGGCATTAACTCAACCTCAAACTCCTATAACACAAGATAAGATTGATAGATTGGTGACCCTAGTTCGCACATATACAGTAAGTATTAATGTAGTTTTTAATTATAACAAAAGTTCAATGGTAGTTTTTATAGTAGACTCCTTTATTTATGTCATTAAATAAAATGCATGTGTTATTTTTTAAAAGGATAGTAAGGATGCTAAGAGGTGATCCATTGCATGTTCTATCCTGCACATGTGTTTTTCTTGAACAATATTTTTTTAATAGCTCTAAAAATCTTGTTTTATTGTGCTCTAAAAATCTCATTTTTTAGCTCCTATCATTGATCCTCCATTCACTACACTACCTACTACAAGGAATAGAACCGAAGAGGCACTGCTGACTGCAAATTTGGCAACATTTAGCTTGATGACAGATGTGGTGGCACCACCTATTGGTAAGTTGATTCCTCTTTTTCTCTCTTATTTTTCATGTGTTTATTTCAAATGAACTATTATTTTTTAGGAGGCATTTTGTAATATTAGATTCATTTTATGCAAGAGGCAATAAGGATCTTCCTAGGTGTTCTCATGTTAGATGTACAGGAACATTAAAGAATTGTGATCAGGGTTGGGGTGGGAGGAAATGAGAACTTTAAGAGAGAGATGCCGAGTGTTATCCTTGATCCCTACCTTGCTCGTTAGCAATGAAGATGGTCTTCCCCTGAAAGTACCCCAACTTCTAGGTACTTTAAAGATATGATCCTTTCTTTTACTATACAATCTTATACTCATAATCAAATGCACTAACCTCACGTGTAGTCCCTTGCAATAGCTACTAATCACATTATTATTTTTTAGGGAATAATATATTTTATGAAAAACTTAATGATGAATGTTTGTGTATATTTGGTCGACCATGGGCATAGGCTATCATATTTTGATTTCATTGCTAGATCATGTTTCCTTGATTTGATCAATTTCTTCAAGTAAATTAAAAGGTATCTTTAGTTCATTTATGAATCTAATAGTTCTTTTCTTTTCTTAAAAGGTGGAATTTGCAAGTGAAAGAGTTAAAGGACCAACTCATTGATGCCATGACATCACTTTTTGGACCCAACATCTTTAAAGGACTTAGGCTCCTTGAGAAAGTAGGCCAAGCTTTGAAGTATATTAGGTTCAACTACAAGACCCAAATGAAAAATAAACCTTGTTATCTACAAACCCCCATATTCCCATTATTGAGTGGGACAATCTTATAAAGGATGCCACTGAGATAAAAGCAAGAGATGATAGAGAAATGGTACCACCCGAGGAAAGAAGGTATGTCATAATATTAAGAATGAAATTATGTATTATTACTCTTAATACTTATGTGATCTAACATATTTCAAACTTTACATAGGTTGCCTAACACATCAAAGGCAACTGAAGCAAGAAAATAGAAGCATAGGAAGCACAAGCTTGGCTCGGGTAGATATTCAAAACTTTCTACATGAGTTGTAAGTATAAGTAAATAAAAAATTATATGAAAATATTTATAAATTGTAAAAAATTTGGTCTTGATGAAATTGATTACAAAAAAAAAATTCATGATCTACCAAGCAAAAATGTAGGCCATGGAGTTTTAAAAAATAATCTCTGAACAGGACAAGAAATTAGGCTACATAAAAGGCTATACAGTTGTGGCTAAATGATTCCAAGCAATGAGTGCACAAGGTTCTTTTGTTGGATTGGTCAATGACGTAAAAATTCAATTGATTTTTATTTCAAATTGAATACTTCAGAAATTATTGTATTTGATATTAAGTTCCAAAAATATAATTCGTTATATTTGTTTAAAACTTTAAAGTGAATATATTTATACATATTAAAATGAATGATTGAAATTTCTCAGAATTTGTCTTGTATTTATATGTATATATTGCTGATAAATGCACTAATTATTTACATTGGATTGTAGCCTGCCAATCCTAATACATTAGCCAAGCACCATGGAGGCAGTGATTTGAATGTGGAGCCTAGTACTCAAGGTATATATTTTCTATTCAATTTTTTATTTCTGAATTATTAATACAAGTAAATAGTTTAAATTAAATTTTGTGTAGTAATACAAAGTTAACTATAATATGTGTTGGGATTAAAAAAACATCTTGTATTTTAGTTGCAGGGATGCAGAGGTTGTTCCTGATGAGCATGTTGAGGTCCAAGTCAATGGGCAAGATGAGGTGGTTGGACAAGGTAAAGAGCACTACAATATTTTTTAAAATCTTTAAAGTCTCAATTTCTTTTAAATTTAACCCTTTTATTTGTTATTGCAGAGGACTTTCCTTTGCAAAGGACAGCAAGTGCACGTTCATGGGTGAGAATAAATATTGATGACAACGTGGATATGCCTTATAGGGAAGGACAAAAAAAGAAAAAAGAAATGATTCATGTAACTTATGTAACTTATTTGATAATGATTGATGTTTATGTATATATGTTTTATTTATGTTCTATTGAATGTTCATGTGAATGTTCTAATGAATCTTATGTTTCAATGTTAATGTAAATGTTCTAATGAAGCTAATGTATTATTGAATGTTATCATGTGATAATTCATGAATGTTACATTTTATTAATAGAATGAATGAATTTTAGATGTTAAGAGGGAATTTAGATGTTGGGGGGTGGGGAAAAATGAGCTTCCACCTTCACATAATTGGCCTTGATTAGTAGAGAATATTAAACTATTCTCAAAACCAAGTGAAGCTCAACATTAACCTATGATTTTATGATAACTAACTATGTGAATCTCTTGGTTTCAGTCAATGTAGAAGGATGCCATAGTCAAAGTCATTTATTTATGAAATTTAGTTGTAGTGTATGAAGTATTTGAAAGAATGGCTTACAATGGGATTGCCTCAAATTATTCATCTCTAAGGTATTCTATTGTTTCTATTTATCTACAATCATGTTTA
This sequence comes from Cupressus sempervirens, assembly GCA_028749045.1. Lineage (NCBI taxonomy): Eukaryota > Viridiplantae > Streptophyta > Pinopsida > Cupressales > Cupressaceae > Cupressus > Cupressus sempervirens. The sequence continues at coordinate 495,159,036 of CM053786.1, read as the reverse complement.
ATTGCATTTGATAACTTTTGTTGTAAATTGGGAGACATGAAGAAGAATTTGAATAGTGGAAAAAAATGATATTAGATCATTCTAAAGTATACATTAATTCATGAACTACTCTCATTATTTCTTTGGAGTGTGGTGATATGTTGAATAATATTACAGGGAGGAAGCAGAGAATCCTAAAGTCTAGTCAAAGATTTCTCTTCAAAACATGGCCAAATTAGCAAAGGAGGCCACCACAATACATTGTGTACTTGAACCTATGTTTCATTTTTTTGATAGTGGGAAACATCAATCCCTTCATAATTTACTTGCACTATGTGTTCTATATGACATGCAACACTTAATGGAGAATGCAAGTAACATTTATAATTTCACAATTTATAATCCTTGTTTCAAATTACAATATGCAAAAGTCAAACTTTGTTGGCTACATCTCTAGCTAGGTTTATATATGATATCTACTATTTTTAATTTTTAATTTTACTTTTGAAATAATTTGGTTAAATTATAATTTATACGTGAATATTTTAATTTGCAGGACATTCTAGTCATTTTCTATTGTCCATGCTCATTAAACATCTTGATCACAAGAATGTTGTAACACTAATGAATGTTTTTAGAAACTCTGGCCAAAGTTGAAACTTTGAATTCTTAGATATTTGTAGGGATTATGGTAATGTCCTCATTGAATTGGTACTTAGCCAAGAAGAAGAATATTAGAATGCTACAGGACTATCACACTTCATAGAATATCGTAAACATTTACTTGGTAGCACTGATGTCAATGACCTATTATTATTTGGTGTGTTGGAAGAAAAACATTGTCATATTTCTTTGGAACTTGACAACTGACATGCTTTTATGCAAAAATGTCATCTTATTTGGCAACAATTACTCAATGGTGTGGTTGTGACTTTACAAACAAGGTTGAGCTTGATTCTTTCTTCAAAATAGAATAGACTCATTGATTACCTTCTTTATCAAGAAAGAACAAAAAAATTTGATGTTCCTTGTATTAATTAATTCACACGCACTTCATAGGAGGGTCTATTTGTATATTTCCCAGCCTCATGGTTATCCATATTGTGTCTGGGTTACTATGTGATCTTGCCTACTATTGCTTGATTTTGGAGTATAGTCATTGTCTCAAGAAAGAGCAAAAAACTCTTGAGATAGATGAGCTTGCATTGATAATCGTCAATAGACATTATTTCAAACTCCACAAAACTTGCCATCATAGAAGAGGTATCTCTCTGAATAAATCTGATCTTTCTCTTAACTAGGCTCTGCTACCATGTTAAAGATTCCATTTAAGATTAGAGTTCTGATTATTCATCAAATCTGAAATCACCAAACACCAAAATGAGAGAATAATAATAGATTTTGATATCTCTCTTAGCTTTGAGAAATTGGTATAAGTATGTTATGAAGAAGACATGACATGAAAGGACATGTCTCCATGATGTGGAGCCATTTCTTTTCATGGCATGGCTTCACTAATAACTAATCAAATTATAACAATGGCCCATATTAGATTAGTTAACTTAACCAATACCATTATAAGCTTGAGTCATTGATATGCATAGAAGAAGAATGGATAATATGCCTGGTCCATTTCATGTATCAACATTATTGTATTCGATCCTTTCTTGGCTGATTCTATGCATGAATATCAGATCATTACTCAATCTATTACAAATAAAGGATAGCAATCAGTAATATTTTGATCCCCTCCCAAACTAAATTTATGGGAATTGTCTGAAAAATAAATGTGGTTGAAACTCTATTAGAACATAAAAGAATCTTAAACACAAAATACACAAATAATTATATAACACAACACAACTCTATTACAACATAAAAGAATTTATTTTATTCCTTACTCAGCCAATAGAATTTTCTAGAATTTTCTACGCACATATTGGAGAAAACAAAATAAAGAGTGGTGCTTTGCCTTCTGCTTTGCCAATACAGCATATATGTATAAGCTTTAAGAACAGATTCCCAACATTGTATTTGTGCCCTTTCCATATGATAATTTAGACATTTTCAGTCCCTAGAATACCACGTTCTCCATTGGCTAAGTATTGAAATAAGAGTACTACTAACTAATATTTAGTCATTGTGTTGGCCTCTAATATTTCTAGAAATATAATTCTTTGGTGACTAACATATACCAAATTGATCACAACAATAATGGATTTGATACCAATATGACATAGAGGGGATTGTGGTTTAACTAACCAAACATCTTTTTTCTTAACAAGGTCTCAATGACCATCCAATAGTCTCTACTCATTAGTGGCCTTCCTAAGGTACCTAAAAAGACAATCCAACAATTCTTGGTAGAGAGTTACAAACTCTCCAACCAAACAAACCTTGAATCCTATTCCTTCCCAGCGACTACCTTTCCACAAGCACTTTACTAACTAGAATATAATCAAATTAGAATTTCTCATACAGAATGAATGTGCTTATATGTTACTTAGACCCAACATGTAACCATAGATACTTTGGTTCTTGTCCACGAAAAAACCCACAATCCAATAGATCACTGGATCCTTCATCTTGTATTTGCGTTCTCTCTCGGACTTATTTTTAGTTTTCTATTGATTGTTCACTATTATATTTTCCAATTTACTTCCAATGTTTTCACATCATTCTTTCTTTGTTTCTACCCAATTGTCTATTTTTTCTCATCTCAAATGCATCCTTTTGGTATAGGGTGAAATCATTTGTTAGACAAAGGATTTATATTTTGTGGAGTAATATGTTTAAAAGAACAATAAATAACTCCTTGTGTTGTTGTCGTTATTAAAAAAAAATTGCATCTTTGATCTCATAGAAACCTTGATCCAATATTTCCTTTTATCCCCCAAGATTTCAGGATGGGGAGAATGGTAAGAGACAACAATTAAAATAAGGAAATTGATAGAAGTATAGAAAATTTATTTTTTAATTTCAAACAAAAGAATTATTCACTGTTTTTTACCTAATAGTTATTAGTACAAGATTCATATAGATGTAAAAAATTAATAAATGTGATCATTACTATGTTCAAACATTATATAGACAAAAATAATAATAATAAATTATAGAGAGAGAGAGAGAGAGAGAGAGAGAGAGAGAACTCCAATATGCATATTAAAGTCACTCTTAAATAAATTTTTAGATAGTTGTTAATATCTTGTCAGATCTGACATTGACAATAATTATTGCTTGCTTCTTAATTTAAACCAAGATCTCATCATGACTCATGTCTTGTCAATTAATTTCCCACACTTCAACTAATCATCTGCACGAATGTACATTTGTCACCTTCTCTTTAATTTAAACCCCTCAATTTGATTACAAGATGTCCTTCCTCTAAAATAAGCATATCATGCCATCTTAGGGTTTTTTTGGCACTAGGTATTTTTCTCTTTGTGTTGCTAGGCTTCCCATTTTATTAGCTTTTTAAGTTCCCATTGGGTCTTCTTCACATTTCTCCTTAAACACTATTTTTTTGTCATCTACATTTGTTGGTATTTCAGTTGGTTTGAAAATGTGTTACAATGTTTAACAATTTTTGAATTTAGTTCTGTAAAGAATTATTTTGTTATTAGAATGCAAGACAGCTAAGGAGTTTTTAAAAAAAATTCCTTCATCCAAGTACTTAAATCAAGATCAGCAAGTAGTGAACAAATTGTAATATAAAAGCATTCATTTTTTGGCCTAAAAGAAATAGGAAAAGTTAGTTTATTCAATCATTACTTTGATGTACTTAGTTTATTCAATCATTACTTTGATGTACTTATTCTTCTTCTAAATTTGATTTATTTACATGTATTTACAAGAAGGGCAAGATTTGTTGTTCTGTTGATTTTAGAATTAGATTTCTGTTTTTGGTTGTAAAGTGTTTCCTTTCATGCAAGCATGAATACAAGAACATAGAAAAGAAGGCTTTCCTTTCATGTAAAGTCACTTTGACCCAAAATTCCACTTTAATCATTCATCTATGACATCATCAGATTTTTTCACCAGCATGCAGTCTTCCAATGGAAAACCATTCTCGATATCATGGGGTATAAAGCCATGAAAAGAATAAAATTTTACATATGATTGACTATCAAGCACACACACACACACACACACCTATTACACCATTTTCTTGTAGTTCTTTTTTTTGTGTGATTGACTACCAAGAATACAAACCTAGTACACTATTAAATCCTACCCTTTTTGTGTGCTTCACAATAAGGGAAATAAACATTTTTGGGTGAATTGATCCCTCTCTCTATATATGTAGACTATTTCATGAGTGATAGAGTTTAGATGCCATCAAATTTTTGAATTCTATGAAATCTAAGACTCTGTTGGAATCTGAATCAAATCTACAAATCATACTCTTGCACTGTTGACCCTGCATGATCAAACCAAGCAAAGACAGCACCTGTTGCAGCTCAATCAAAGATATAGATCCATCTTCATTCCTATCAAACACTCTAAATGTTTCTCTCCTATCCTTTGACTCATCTTATATTTATTCATCTTCATTAATGTAGATTGACTGATATAATTGCACAAATTGTCCAAACTAGATATACCTACAATTCATGTCTTCAACTTTGCAAAGAGAAGTGAGCATACATGTGAGATCTTATTTTGAAATTGGTATTCCACGTTTGGATAAGAAGCCATTAATTTCACCAATAGTCACAACCCCATCAACATTCTCATCTATAATTACATAGACTCTTTTGATTTCATCAAGATTGGCCATTAATTTTCTAATGAGCAAATGACAGAAACCAAAATAGGTAGGAAATACTTGTGTAATTTGAAATAATGTAGCTTGTTATATGAATGTATTTATAGCATAAGAGAAATAAAATAAAAAGTTAATATTTTAGCAGGTCATCGCAATTGCAATGACTTGATCCAACAAAATGGTGTTGGGTGAACAACATTTCCATTGCATGGTTATCTCCATTGTGACAACTAAATCTGATGGATATCTATCACACCCACAGAATTGTTGTCACAAACTGTCACAATTGCAATGCCAACTCTAATGGATGATTATCATCCTTTGAGCACGTGTGTTGCTATTGCGAAAACATAGTGAAACTTTCTGATGTTGTAATTGTGACAGTTTCTTGTCACAATTACGACCACATGATGATAAACTCTTGGACTTGGCTTCTCCCAAATTACGATGGCTTTTGTCATCCCAATTAAAATAGATGAGCTTTTTGTCACAATTTGTGATGACAAAATTTTGACGTCCATTCAACGGTAGCCAATTTTTTGTATTGTTGTTTGGGTGACGGGAGGCCATCGCAGCTGTCATAATTTGGGTCCAAATGAAGAAGAATATCAATGACATGAATGAAATGTATAATTATGTGTTCAATGTCAATGCTATTCAATATTGAGTTCTTGAGATAGCAATGATTAATCATATGTGATGCTAATGTTCAATGAGATAAATACATATTCATTATTGATGTTGATTTCATGTTTTTTTTTGTTTGATGTTGGTACCCTTGGTGGAAATAGGTATTTGATTGCTAACATCATCAACCCAACTTCTTAGTTGACAACATAAAGTAAAGGTAAGGAATACAAAATATATATAATGATTATGTTGAGTACATATTGTTCATATTGTCTCTATGTAATTTTGAGTATATGTATCATAAATGTTTTAGCTAACATAAGACAATTGATTTACATATGCAGAAACTTGAACCCCTTTCACAATCATCTCACACAATCTCATGCATCAATAGGTATAAGTCAATATACCCCATAGAGATTAATGTATTTTCCCATTTTTAAAATATCCCTCTCATTTCTACTTATCTCTCTTATTTCATGGAGTGCAGGTACCATTGAATAGGTATTTTCAGATTTGTCTTCCTCGGATGAGGAAAATGTATGAATGGAAGAAGAAAGTGAGACATTTAGTATGTCTAAATCAAGGAGATTGACACAAGGTCAAAAGATCATAAAGAAATTCAATAAATACATGGAATGTTTCCTTTCTCAAAGGTGGTCATGTTCTTATGATGATGAGAGAAGAGGAAACTCTGAGGTGTCATTTAGGTACAAACATCTACAGAAATAATTGGTCCCCAATGAACTTCCTCCAATAAACACTAATTATTATGTTAGAGAGAGAATATATCAATTAGCACCATCCTCATTACATGGTTTGGGAATATTTCCATGGATGTCATAAGGGTCTCTTACAAAAAAGTTGTTGAATTGATGGAGTATGTCAGGCTTTGTTATGATTATAGTATTTGGATGTAAATTGTTAGATATAAAAAAAAAGTGTAAGTATTCACTCACGAAAAATTATAGAGAAAAAAAAGTCAATGAACAAAGTAAATTAGTAGCTATATACATTGATGAAAGGCCAAAAGCATTAGGGAATATTATAGGTTTTATAAATAGTACATGACATGCATCAACTAAGAAACAACCCAATTTCATATTTGAGGTGCACAAGGGAAATCATGTATTTGTATGTGCGATAAAATCAATACGTAGATGTGAAGAGTTTCTTATTGATTAAGATTTGAATCACAAAGATACAAAAAAAGCCACTATCATAGATGAATGAGGTGGTATGTATAACGCACCATTTAAATCAACTCCAATTAAATAGTAAAATGAATTTGTACATGATTTAGAATTGTTTAAAATTTAAAAAATGATCTCTCCTTTTAATTGAAGTATTTTGATAATTGTATATTATTTTAATATTTCTATTAGGATTGAAGTCCCAGTGCTTCAACTTTGTCAGCATCACCTAGATCCATTGAGTGCTTAGTGTTCCATTTATTATCATGAGAGATGGATTCATGTTGAATCACTACTCATGAAACATGGGTCAATGAGTTTGACTCAAAAATCACACAGTTAAATCCTGATAGCAATATCACAATTTGACTTGCTGTGGAAATTATCTCCTACTTATCAATTGTATATTATTCAACATAACTTATAATAAGAACACATGTGTTTTGACATGTCTCAATGATATTCTTTTGAAATACAAGACTATAGTATGGATCAACAGCCACATGACACGCATGGTGATGATGGTTCTCATGGGACTTCTCCATCCCGACAGGTAAAACTCGTTGTTGTTCAAATGCACATACAAGAATAATATTAATGCATATTTTTTATTATGTTTTATTCTCCACTACTATTTTTGGTTGATTTTAAATAAAGTTCTAATAATATTTTTCTCACAAACTAGTGTTGATTATAAAAAGGGAAAGGAACAAGTAGTCCATGAGGAGCCACAAGATGAGCTAGATCCATTCATTTATTGATTTTGCATCAGTCGCTGATCCTATGGCTACACTACAAAAGTTCCTTCATGCACTATCAAGAGAGTTAACTCAATTGGCATCAATTCAACCTCTTGCTCCTCAAATATAGATCAGAGAGGATGATTTGATGCACCTAGTTCAAACTTATACAATAAGTACTAATGTAGTTTCTAATTATAACAAAAGTTCAATAATGATTTTTATAGTACACACTTTTATTTATGTCATTAACTAAAATACGCATTTGTCAATTTTACAAAGGATTTAAAATAATTTAAAGGGTCATGCCACAAATGTATATACTTCAGGTGGTTCAAGTAAAATGCATGTTCTATCCTCCACTTGTATTTTGCTCGAACAATTTTTTTAATAGTTATAACAATATTGTCCATGGTTGTCCATATTTTTTTATGATCTAAAAATCTTATTCTTCATCACATAGCATTGATCCTACGTTCAGTATGATGCCTACTACATAGAACATAACTACAGAGGTAATGTTGACTGCAATGTTAGAAACACATACCTTGGCCACAGATGTGATGGTAATGCCTACTAGTAAGAAGATTCCTCTTTTTCTCTCTTATTTCTCATGTGTTTATTTCACTTGAGCTATTCTTTCTTAGGGGGCATTTTTTAATATTGGATTCATTTTGTGTAGGAGTCGATGAGAAAATTCTTGAATGTACTCATGTTAGATGTATAGGAACAATAGAGAATTGTGATCAATTGCTCATGAGCATTGAAGATGGACTTCCCCTGAGAGTAGCCCATCTTCCAAGTACTTTAAAGATTGATCCTTTCTTTTACTATACAATCTCCTACTCGTGATGTAATGCATTAACCCCCTATGCAATCCTTTGCAATACTAATAATCTCATTATTATTTTGTAAGGAATAATCTATTTTATGAAAAACTTAATGATGAATGTTTGTGCATATTCGAGCTGGCCATACACACATGGTATTATATTTTAATTTCATTACTAGATCATATTTCATTTTATCCATTTCTTGAAGTATATTAGAAGGTAGCTTCACTTCATTTATGAATCTAACAGTGTTTTTCTTCTTAAAAGGTGGATTACAAGATAAAGAGTTAAAGGATAAACTCATTGACTCTATGACAAATATTTTTGGACCCAATATCTTTCAAACACTTGGGTTCCTTAAGAAAGAGGCCAAGCTTTGAAATATATTAGGGAAAACTACAGGTCTCAAATAGAATGTAGTCTTTATTATGAGCACCCCCTATGTTCCTATTAATGAGTGGGAGAATCTTAAAAGGGATACACTTGAGAGAAGGGCAAGACATGGTGGAGAAATACTACCACCCAAGGAAAGAAGGTACGTGATAATCTTAATAATGAAATTATGTATTATTTACTCTTTGTACTTATGTGATCTAACATTTTTTCAAACATCACATAGGTTTATTGACACATCAAAGGCAATAGAAGCACGAAAACAAAAGGATAGGCAACACAAGCTGGACTTGGGAAAATATTCAAAACTTGTTCCATGAATTATAAGTATTAGTAAATGAAAAATCATATGCAAATATTTATAAATTTTAATTAATTTAGTTTTGATGGAATTCGCTACAATAAAAATTCATGATACCAAAAAGGAATGTAGGCCTTGGAGTTCAAAAAAAGAAGATTTAAGAAGATGACAAGAAAATAGGCTACAGACAAGGCTCTACAGTCGTGGCTAAATGATTCTGAGCAATGAGTGCCCAAGGTTTTTCTGGTGGATATATTGATTAGGTAATAAGCCAATTGATTTTTCTTTCAAACTGAATACTCTACCAATTATTGTATTTGATGTTAAGTTCCAACATAAAGTGAATATATTTGTTTCAAGCGAGGAAACAATGATTTATATTTGTTTAAAACTTAAAGTGAATATAGTTATATTTATTAAACAAAATGATTAACATTTCTCAATATTTTTTCTTGTATTTATTGTCGATAAATGTACTAATTGTTTACATTGGAATGCAACCTGCTTGTCCCAATACACCATTCAAGCACAATGGAGGCATTGATTTGAATCTGCATTATAGTACTTAAGGTATACATTTTATATTCAAATTTTCATTACTAAATTATTAATACAAGTAAACATTTTAAATTAAATTTGGTGTAGTAATACAAATTTAATAATAATGTGTTGGGATTAATAAAACATTTTGTATTGCAATTATAAGGGATGTAGAGGTTATTCCTGATGAGTGTGTTGAGGTTCAAGCTGTCGAGAAAGATGTGGTTGGACAAGGTAAAGAGAGCCACATTTATGTTCTTTAAAGTACTTAAATACTTGTAAAAACTATGATAATATGTTTTTAATTTAACCCCAATTATGATATCATATTTTAAATTTAACCCTCTTATTTCTAATTACAAAGGACCCACCTTTGCAAAGGATAGTGAGATCATGTGCATGAGCAAGAAGAAATGATGATGATGGCATGGATATGCCTCTACAACAATTTAGGGAGGGAGAAAAAAAATCAAAAAAGAAATGAATCTCATTTATGCAACTTATTTGATAATGGCTGATGTTTATGTCTCAATATTTTAACTATGTGTAATAATGTTCATGAACTATATAATTTGTTAATAAATATTGATGAATTTTGTGTGTTAATGAATGTTAGTGAATCTTATGTGTTAATGAATGCTAATTGATGTGTGTTAATGAATGCTAATGAATCTTATGCGTTAATGAATGTTGAGATAAATCATGAATGTTACATTGTATTAATAGATAAATGAATGGATGAATTTTATATGTTAATGGGAAATTTGGAGTGATGTTAGTAGGGTGGGGGGTGGGGCCAAATGAGCTTCCACCTTCACGTGGTTGGCCCTGATTAGTAAAGAATATTAAACTATTCTTGAAACCAAGTGAAGTTAAAAATTAACCTATGATTGCATGACAAAATTATAACTCCACCTAGGAATCTAACTATTTTAGGCCATGCATCTAGGAAACTCCTCTTGTCTAGATTAAAAATTAACCCTATAGCCAAATACTTGTTTGTTCACACCTTGACACCTTAATTTTGGGCATCACAACTTTCTAACTCCACTTATCTCCAATGTATATATATTTGCAATAATGTGCATATACTTGTGTGTGTGTGTGTTTTCGACAAATCAATTTTGTGCATATCTCACACTCATGGCTTGGCACAAGACCACATCTCTTTGAGACATTATATAAAAGAATTAACATGTCTTTCCTAAATGATTTCAATAGGCATGTAGTATTAAATAAATTCACAACATTACATTTTTAATGGTAAATATTTGAAGTAAGGAAAATTCAAGGTTTTTTTAACTTGTATTTCAATAGGAATGTAGTAGTAAATATGGTACTATTATTAGATGTTAACTATTATAATCTCTTGGTTTTAGGCAATGCAGAAGGAGGCACCTAGTTCAATATGAAATCTCAATTCATATGCACAGGATATTAGGTGGAGCTAAAAAATGCAACAGGTTTGAATTTTTTATAGAGCTCTTTATTAGATATTTTAATTTATAGACCATCATGAACATTATAATTTTGACTCTTATAGGCAAGGGTAATGCCCTCAACATGCAAGAAAATCCAGGCTTTTTACTTGTTGGCTTGTTGAGGACATTCTCTTAGCCCTAGTTGTTAGAGATCTAACATTCATGATGGTCTATAAATTAAAAACTTATAGATTGATTTTAAAAATATAAATGTGGTGCATTTTTTCAGCTCCACATATTGTCAATGCATATGAAACACAGTTGCACATGCATTCTCAATTCATAGTGGAAAAATCTTATTTTGGATGTGAGGGAGAGAAGCTAAAGACATAAATGACATGCAAGGTGTTGGAATTTTTTTTAATGGCAAGCACAACTAGCCGAAGAGAGAAAAAAACCTGAACTTATATAATTTTTTTGTGGTGAAGTATTTTTTTCCATATCTTCCCATTCCTAAACTTACTTTCATCTTTTTTATTTTCCCATAACATAATTAAATGTATAGATGGGAAGTGCTCAATTATTGGAGGTAAAACTAGTAGCCCAAGAATTGTATGTTGTTAAATAAGAAGATCATAAATCAAATTGATAGTGCCTTATGTTTGAACAACTAGAGGCTAATGGACCCGTAGAAAAGTGACTCTAGTTTTCTCAAACTCTTCCATTGGCCTCTAGTTTTTTAGATAGAAGTAACTCTTCAAAGTACACTAGCAAGACATTTGAATCACCAAAGACCTTTATGAAAAAGAGTAGTTGTATCTAGAGGAAAAGGGCCCTACATAACAAAACAAAGAAATAGCAGTTTATCTCACAAATATACATTTCAAAAAGAAGATTAAATTTGTAAATTTATGAGTTAATTGTGTCCATAATTAGATGACCAAATTGCATTAATACATGAATAGTTTTCTAGACAAGTTCTTTGACTATGGCTCATTTGAATTTGTAAATATCTAAGTGTGTTTCAATTGAATAGGTTGAAGTGTTAGATTGTGGTGACTAATCAAGGAAATATTGTACATACTCCATAATTCCTCGACAGGGTTCAACATTTTATGGCCAACATGTTGTAACTAATTTTAACAACAAAGTAGCAAAAATACATGTATAAAAGGGCTTAGGGTTAGGGATTGTTTCATTGTGGGTGATGTAAAAATTACTTCTTGTGGCAGTATTGAGATGTAAGGGATTATGGATTGTAATTAGGTTGTAATCACTAGACCATAATAATATTAGACTTGTTGTTTGGTGGATGTAGCCTAGGATTTGGGTGAACCACGTTAAACCTTGGTGTCTTGTGTTCTCTTTTATGCAATTCAATATTTTCTGATATCGTTTATATTTGCATGTAACTATTATTTATATCTGTGGTTTTATCCTAACAAGTGGTATCAAAGAAAAGTTTTTTTTTAGTTATGCTCTGCAGGAAAGTCTCATGGTTGAGTGGGAGTCTCACAGTTGAGTGGGAGGTTGAGTGGGAGTGATGGAAAATGAGGGTAAGCTGAGGATTGACAAGTTTAATGGGTAGAACTTTCAGTTATGGAAGATGCAAAAGGAGGACTATCTCCATCAAAAGGATTTATGGAAGTAGTTGAAAGGAAAAACTAAGAACTAGGGAACTATGACAAATGGGGACTAGGAGATTTTAGGCAGAAAGGCACTTGGAAGCATTTGGTTATACCTAGCCCCATCAATGACATTTAACATTACAAAAGCAAAGATGATGGAAGAGTTGATGGAAACCCTAGTGAAATTGTATGAAAAGACCTTCGCTTCAAATAAGGTATTTCTCATGAAGAGTTTATTCAATATGAAAATGACAAAAGGTGGATCTATTGTGTATCATTTAAATGAGTTTAATATTATTACTAGTTAGTTATCTTTTATGGGTATTAATTTTGATGAAGAAATTAGGGCTCTATTGATTTTGTGTTCTTTTCTTGAAAGTTGGAATGACTTGGTAATGGTTGTGAGTAATTCTATTTTTGGATCTAATACCCTAAATTATGATGATGTGATTGGTGTTATTTTGAGTGAGGAAACTCATAGGAAAATCTCAGGTGGATCTACATTAGGAAGTTCTTTGAACACACAAAGTAGAGGCAAAATGACTGAAAGAGGAAATATTTTCAAAAATCATGGGAGGTCAAGAGGAAAGTCAAAAGGGAAAGGTCTCAATTGAGAGGACCAAATGACTACTGGTACTATGGGAAACCTGGGCATAAGAAGAAAGATTGCTAGACTTGAAAGAAAAATGAAGGAGATAAACTAGAAGGGAATAAGGAAGCAAATGTGGTAAGTAACAAATCTAAAGAGGATGCTTTGCTTCTGTCTTTAGAAAGTGTTGATGATTCATGGGTTTTTTATTCTGGTGCCTCATTTCATGCTACACCTTATAGAGGTTATTTTATTGATTATGTCCAAGGGGATTTTGGGCTTGTTTATTTGGGGGATAATGAACCCTGTCAGATTGTTGGAAAAGGAAAAGTTAAGATTAAGTTTCAAAATGGAAATCATTGGCTACTACATAAGGTAAGGCACTCTCCAAGGCTGAGAAGGAATTTAATTTTAGTAGGGTAACTCAATGATGAGGGTTGTGTAGTTACTTTTAATGATAAAAATTGGAAGGTTCCCTTGTAGTAGCAAAATATGTTAAAGTAGGCACCTTATATCTTTGTACAGGTCATATTGTTCCTTCTACTTTGATTATTTTAGAGAAAAATGAATGTTTAGAAATAGTAGTTGTAGTTGAGCAAGGAGGACAAATAGCTACTGTAGATTCTAATACAATGTTGTGGCACAACAGACTTGGACACATGAGTGAGAAAGGTATGAAAGTACTTCATTCAAAGCAAGTTTTACTAGGTTTGAAATGTGTTACTATGGATTTCTATGAAAGATGTGTATGGAAAAAAAAAAGTGAGTTTTGTGAACACTGGGAAGGAAAACAAAAGTGAAAAATTAGAGCTTGTGCATATAGATGTATGGGGACCAGCTCAGGTATCTTCCCTTGGTAGCTCTCATTATTATGTTACATTTATTGATGATGAAACTAGAAAAGTATGGGTTTATTTCCTTAGATAGAAATTTGATGTATTTCAAACTTTTAAGAAATGGAAATGCTTGGTTGAAAATGAGATTGGTAATAAATTAAAATGTCTTAGATTTGATAATGGTGCTGAGTATTGCAGTCATAAATTTAAAGATTATTGCTCCACTAATGGTATTCATAGATAGAAAATTGAGTGGTTGAATGCATGAATAGGACTATAATGGAGTATGCAAGGAGCATGAGGTTACATGCAAGGTTTCCCTTACACATGTGGGTGGAGGCTATCAATACTATTGTATATTTTATCAATAGAGGTCCCTCTACTCCTTTGGGTTGTGGTATTCTGGAGGAAGCATGGACTAGTAAGAAGGTGAGTTATTCTTTTCTTAGAACCTTCAATTGTGAAGCATTTTCATGTATAGATTCTAAAAATAGAATCAAGCTAGAAGCTAAGTCAAATAAATGTGTATGTGTTGGATATGGCATTGATGAATTTTGTTATAGGCTTTTGGATTTTAAAAATCATAAAATTGTAAGAAGAAGTGATGTCATATTCAATGAGAAAATGTTGTAAAAAGATCTATTGCAGCAACATGAGAAGAATAAAGATGATTATGTTGTGTTGGATGATACTCCAAAAGATGATATTCTAGCAATTCCTCATGATGTCCAACAACTGCAACAACAAATACCACACACCCCAGTGAATGTTAGATGGTCAACAAGGCTATGTAAACCTCTAGAAAGATTTTCTCCTTCTTTTTACTCTATTTTACTTACTGATGTTGGTGAACCTGAATGTTATGATGAAGTTGTGTAGGTGGATACTAAGATTTAGTGGGAGTCTACAATAAAAGATGAAATGGACTCTTTGCTAAAAAATAAGACTTGGGATTTATGAAAGTTGCCTATAGGTAAACAGGCTTTATAGAATAAATGGGTTTACAAGTTGAAAGAAGAGGATACAGGTAAGAAAATATTTAAAGCCATGTTATTGGTAAAAGGATTTGCATAGAAAAAGGGCATTCATTTTGATGAGATATGCTCTCCTGTTGTTAAAATGACTTCTATTCATATTGTTTTAAGTATTGTGGCTACTAAATATTTTTATTTGGAGCATCTTGATGTTAAAATAACCTTCTTTTGAGGTGATTTGGATGAAGAGATATATATGGCATAGCCACAGGGATTTGAGGTCAAGGGTAAGGAGAACTTAGCATGCTGATTGAAGAAAAGTTTATATGGCTTGAAGCAAGCACATCAGAAATGGTATTTGAAATTTGATAATTTTATGCATGAGCATAGATATAGTAGGTTTCATTCAAATTATTGTATTTATTTTAAGAGGTTTGATGATGACAGCTACATTATTTTATGTTTATATGTTGATGATATGCTTGTAGCTGGGTCTAACATGGATCACATTAAGGGGCTAAAACACCAGTTAGCACATGTATTTTCTATGAAGGATTTGGGGGTAGAAAAAAAAAAATCTTGGTATGAAGATTTGTAGAGATAGAAAGAATAGGAAGTTGACATTATCTTAGGCTGATTATATTGCGAAAGTGTTGCAACATTTCTCTATGGAGAATACTAAAGTTGTCGACACACCTTTACCTGGTCATTTTAAGTTGACTAAGGAGATGTGTCCAAAGACACAAGAAGAGGAGGACAAGATGTCCAAAGTACCTTATGCTTTAGTTGTAGGAAGCTTGATGTATGCTATGGTATGTACTAGGTCAGATATTGCACATATAGTGGGATTCGCTAATAGGTATATGAGTCATCCAGGAATTGAGCATTGGAATACAGTTAAATAGATTCTCGAATATTTGAGAGGAACATCCAATAAGTATTTACACTTTGGGGGCTCTACTACTGATTTACAAGGCTATGCTGACTCAAATTTGGCAAGGGATATTGATACCAAGTGAAGTACTACATGTTATGTATTTATTGTTGGTGGGGCAACAATGAGTTGGGTTTCTAAGTTACAGAAGGTTAATGTTTTATCCACTATAGAAGATGAGTATGTTGTTGCTATAGAGGTAGCCAAGGAGATGACCTGGTTTTAGTTCTTCTTGGAATAATTGGGACACCCTCAAAGGGATAATTATTTGTTTATAGATAGCCAGAGTGCCCTTCATCTTGCAAAGAATTCTACTCTACATTCAAAGATAAAACACATATAGTTGCAATACATTTTATTCGATCAATTTTGGATGATGGATAGTTAAAGCTAGACAAGATACATATAGATGAAAATCCAGCAAATATGTTTACAAAGGCAGTAACAAGGGAGAAGTTGAACTCCTCTTCATCTTTAGTTCATCTTCTAGACTAAATAGGAATAAAAGAATAGCAAAGTCTAGGTTGGTTTGATCCAGTGGGAGCCCCAAGTGGGAGCCCCATGGAGTAGCGACATAGCTATAGGATCAATCTCTAAGTGGGAGATTGTTGGTTAGTGTGGAGATTGATCAGTCCCCAAGTGGGAAATTGTTAGATGTAGTGACTAATCAAGGAAGTAATGTACATACTCCATAATTCCACGAGTGAGGAATTTGGGGTGGAAGCCCCCAATACAATGGAGGTTGTCAAGTCATGGCTGTTGGGGGTTTGGGGGTGGAGGCCCTGAGAAAAATTTTTGTGGCTACTATATCAGCATTTTATGGCTGAGATGTTGTAACTAATTTTAACCCCAAAGTAGCAAAAAGACTTGTATAAAAGGTCTTAGGGTTAGGGATTATTTCATTGTGGGTGATGCAAAAATTGTTTCTTGTGGTGGTATTGAGTTGTAAGGGATTACGGATTGTAATCATGTTGTAATCACTAGATCATAATAATATTAGACTTGTTGTTTGGTGGTCATAGCCTAGGGTTTGGGTGAACCGCGTTAAATCTTGGTGTCTTGTGTTCTCTTCTATGCAATTCAATATTTTCTAATATTGTTTATAGTTACATGTAACTATTATTTTTGTCTATGGTTTTATCCTAACATGAAGATGTAGAATACTTTGCACCAAATAGATTAGTTCTTTACTTTACTAGAGCCACAAATATTCTTTACACTATTGGAGGTCATGTATAGTGTAAGTTCTTCAATACTTATCAGCCTTCTATTATTTTTAATTTGCGACTTAATCATATTCATTGTAAGATGCTTTCTATAAATGAAGACCATAAAGTGTGTATGAGTAGTACTAATATTTCAAATCATTTTTATGTAGATTCAACTGACGTGCAACAAACTTATGTGGATAGTAATCAAAAGATGCCTATCAAGTAAGGTTTTAAAATGCCTTCCTGTCTCAGATTTAAAGGCATTCACATCAAAAAAACACATTTCACTATTTTAGTATAATCATTTATAATTAAACTTTTTACTATAATACTATTAATTGAATGAATATTTCTTTGTAACTAATTCTCAATATTGATGTACAAATATTTACTATTATCATTATATTTCATGCCTTAGGTTTTCTATGATAATGTATTGTTTCTTAAAACTATAAATTCTTAGGGATTGTTATTATTAGTCCTTTGCTTTAGGATGTTTGAAAAATAATTAATTGAATTAAGAGTTTGTCTATAACATCAAGATGATGGTATGCCCTCCCCCTAACCCCCCTACCCCCCATCCTAAGGAGTTTAGTGAGGAGTCGAATATGAAGTCAGAGGAAGTGGATTCGGTGGCAGAGAAGGAAAGTGAGTTGGAAGATGACAAGGAAAAAGATAATGACAAGATGGAGGTGTCCCCCTTGGTAACCTAGGATAGCCCCAAGAAAAGAAAATTGGACCAAACCCCTACCCATGATCATCTCAGCGATAATGCTGATTTGTCCCCCAGCCCCACTGCGCCCACCTCCCCCCTAGAGATCCCCATTTCGCCCCCAGAAGAGATTATAGAAATTATGGTTGAAAAGGGAGGGGAGGCCATCAAGAAAAATAAGAGAAGAGCCTGGAAAAATTTCAATATGGATAGTGTTAGTTTGGCCATTGTTAGAGAACCTGCTAAAATCTAGGTGTTGGGGGATCTCGACTGTAGCACCCACTATGACGAGCTCCTTGACCCGACCCTTTTGGTTCTCTCTGACAATGCTCATGAAACAGGTTTCAACTTCCTCAACAATGCAAAGAATAGCCTGATTGACAATTTCCACTCCATTAAGTGGCTCTTTTAGGAAATTGAGACTCTGAAGGACAGGTCCAACCAGACCAACAACAAGGGGGAAGTCAAGGATCATGAGGCCAGAGGTAGTAAAGACCAGGTGGGCAGCCAGGAAAAAGACAGAAGCAAGGACCCTAGTGACAATTAGGAGGATAGAATCACCCGGCTCGAGCAGAAGGTCCAAAGGCTGGATTCTGTTCACCAGGTTGTGACTAAACAGATTGTGGATACCCTCCATACCTTGAATGAAAACATTGTCAATCTGGGGGACTATTTGACCAATACTGGTCTTGTGGGGAACATGGAGCAGAAGACAAAGAACGGAACCAGCTGGGAGGATCCTCAGAAAGAGACTGGAATCCAAGAAAGACAGGGGGACCAGAAGCATTTCCCCCCCCATGACCCAGGAGGAGGAAGCCATCCAAAAGGAAAGTGACGTTGCAGAAATCTTGCAGGTAATGGAGAAGAAGGGGGGCTAGTCTGCCCGCCAGGCTCTATTCCTGGCCTTTTCTTCCCTGGTTTCAAGCCTTTTTGTTTCTGGCCTTTTGTGGTTGTTCTTGTTTTTTCTGACTTTTATGCTTTTAAGTTGTTTATTGTTGTAAAACTTTGGGTTTCAGGATCCCTGTAAAACCTATTTTCCAAATCAAAAACATCAAGATGATGGTATAGGGGGTTTTAGGATGCATAAATAAATTTCCTAAGATCAAGACAATTGGAACATGGCCTCCCCTTCACATGTCACCCTTTGCATTGACAATTGTTATCAAGGAAGAAAAGTGTTTCATTTTGGATACCCCTTACATTTCTTAAATTTCCTATTTAATACCCTCAATTTCCTTGACAAATCATGCAATTCTATCTTAAGAAAAGTCATAATGTCATTTTATCTTTAAAATTTTCATGTTCTTTTATGCATAGTAAACTTATTGTGTTGAACTGACTCCACACTCATACCATCATCAAATTCAAAATTTAGTCTTTGCATCCATTATCATGTATGTCATCATTATTCTAGCTATTATCTCACCCATGTTAGATTCATCATTATTTCATCTCATATCTAAATCATCTTTATAATCATTTTGTATACTCACAAAGCTACATTGAGCATTCTTTAAGGGAAAATAGTGATCATACATATCAAACTACCAAATGAAAAAATAAATCATCAAAAAAGGAGACTTGCAAGCTTGTGCTTATTGATTTCTTTGCTTTCTAATTTTTCCAATTTTAGTGCCTTATCTTGAGTGTTTTTTTTCATTTCATAGCTAATTGCCAATTTGTGCCTTATAAATTGTTTCTCCATGTTTCTAGTCCTCTACTGCAACACCTATTTGTCGATCAAAAACTATTATTTCAAATGGATTTTTTATTTCATTAGGCTAGTCACAAATTTTAATTCTCTTAGATGATAGTCTTATATCAAATTATGAGTCAGGATCATCCTAGAATTGATCTTCCACCAAATCTTCTTTATGCTTTTGCATAATGGGTATATTTTAACAACAAGGTTGTCTTCATGAACACATATAGGAATATATTGAAGAAAAGGGCATGACCTTGTATTCAATTCATATTGAATAATCCTTTGATCCTCTAAATTTTGAAAACATAAGACTTGTTCAAGCTTACATCCTTCTTTGTGTTGTTTAGAAGTTGATATAGGGGATAATCCATGTATGTTGTCCTCTTCAACAAAACAAGATAGTTCCTCAAATAAATCATCTTCCATTTCACTACTTTACTTAACCAAACTATTAAATTGATTTGATAACTCCACTATAGCTTATTTATTATGTGGGTGGGTTTTAATCATATTGAGCTTGTTTCCCTATAGCCAACATACATGTCTCACTCCATGCATGATTATACATATCTATATATATATAGCCTTCCATCACAATTTTTATAGAAACCTAAGAACAACCAAAAAAAAAGCACTAGACATGACAAAGGTTTATAATGACAACCAATGATTATCTATTGGAAATATCTAAAAGATAATTATCAGTTGTATAGCAATTTTGTCACAGTATCATCATAATTATGACACCAAAATAAGTTTTGACGGCATCTAGATCACCTCTTTGACCAGCTCATAGGTCCTTTTTCCCAATATATTCTATGATGTTTGATGTCACAATTATTATGGAAACCCTCACCATTGATACTTTTGATACCAAAATTGCACAGTAGGCAGTGTCGCTTACCTGATGATTGTCCATCAAAATTGTGACATCTAGCCATCAGAAAAAGGGCTCAAATGTACTAGTGTGAAAAATTTATAATATTTTACCTTAATGAAATATTGATCTTTAGTAGGACTAAGGAGAAACAACTTAAGCATTTAGATATGGTTTTCAAGAAGCTACATTAGAAAAGATAGTGATGAACTTGGAAAAA
Source organism: Cupressus sempervirens (assembly GCA_028749045.1). Lineage (NCBI taxonomy): Eukaryota > Viridiplantae > Streptophyta > Pinopsida > Cupressales > Cupressaceae > Cupressus > Cupressus sempervirens. Next base: position 495,138,552 of record CM053786.1, on the reverse strand, counting down.
AGTGAGTTCCTTAAAATCCAAATGGTATACCTTGGTTTTGTAGCATCACAGGACTTTTTGAAAATGAATCCCTCTAAGTTAGAGGCTATCTTTAATCATCCCACTCCTAGGTCAATAGGATATGTGAGGATTTTTCATGGGATTGCTTCTTTTTATACAAATTTCATATGGAGATTTAGCCATAAATGTGCACTTATTTTGAATACTATTAAGGGTGGAGTTAAATGTCATTTTTATTGGACTAATAAGGCTAATGATAGTTTTGAGTTATTGAAAAGGAAAGTAGAATAATTACCTTCTCTTAGGTTGTTAGATTTCAATCAAGTGTTTACAATTGAATGTGATGTCAATAAGTTGGTCATAGGAGTAGTGTTGAGTCACAAAGATCATCTTGTTGTTCGGTGGTAAAATAGAAACACTTTAATAAGATGAAGACTTCCACTTTATGACTCACTAACCCATCCAAATATGTGTGTGATGGAAAGAGGATAATTTCCAAATATGATTCTACTTATGATTCAAATTAGATTAGCTAGGACCCAAAGGAAGAAGGAAGCTATAACTGAATCCAAATTATAAAGGGAAATGCAATACAAGGAAATGTATTCTCTTTGTCCCTTGATAGAATAATGTGAATGTGGGATTGAACTAATTACTTAAATAATGTAAATCTAGATGCTATATAAAGATAATCAGCCCAACTAACATATAAATCTAGGGTAAAGATATGAGAGGAAATTAGATATGAAAGACTTACCTTGAAATGTGTAGAGAAAGAAGTATTTTTGCTCCAAAACTTATAAATGTGAATCATATTTGAATATATGTCCATGGACCTTGGAACAAAATTATGAAAGGAAAAAACCTCATAAATCTCCCTAGAATTTGAGACTGAAAGACTAGGTTGAGTTGGGAAGACATCTTACAACTAGGGTGACATAGTCTAGTGATCTGCAAGTGACAATTCCAAAAAGATTACAAATAATAGGTTCCAAATATGTAATCATTTTCACTCCCAACCTTGAAATAAACAAAGAAAAGAAAGGTTTATGGTTGGGGTTGGGTTTTAATGAGTGCTTGTCTTGGTCAATCCATAGGTTAAAGAATTAACTGTAATTGAGAAATATGAATATAAATGTTAGTATTAACCTTTCCTCTATGTGTGTAAGTGTAATGTAGATCTTGAATTAGGAATATAGGATATCTCCACTCTTTGCAATGGATCTACCATACTCTCATCATGGTGCCATGGATATAAAGGTGCATCAATTAAGAAGATGATGAATGCTTCAATGTAGATCACCTCCCTTCATGGCCAATAATAAGCTAGATCTTAAAGAGGATATAATTACAAAGGATCCTCCAATGGTAGATAGAAATCTTCTTGCTTATATGCTTAAAAATCTACAATACTTTGAGCTCCTCAAATGAAAAAGGAAGAAATATTCACTTGAGAGCAAGAGATTGAGTATATGAATGAGTCAGATGAGAGATATATGACAAGGAATCCCCCAAGTCTCCTTATATATGAGTTTTTAGGAGGTAAAATAGTGCATGCCAACTGGGTATCGGTAAAAAAGCTAATTAAACTCTTGAGGCCTTTCGAGCCTCGAGCTCCAAAATTGTTGAGGACTAGGTTGACTTAGGTTGACTTAGTCTAGACTAGGTCAACCTAAATCAACCTGGTCCAAGAGTTCAAGTCTCAAGTTCCATAGAAAGAATAGGTAGGTGCCAGAAAGAATAGGATGGAAAGAAAAAGAAGATAGGAGAAAAAGGTGATCGAGCATAGGCATATGAAAGAAGGAATTATGAAGAGGGAGTTGAAAGGTCTTAAAAGGAGAGAGTGTCCATTTTAAGATGGTACATTTAGCCCCCACTTTAGTGGGAGTATGAGTTGCCTCAAACTCATAGTAAAGTAGATCAAAATAAAAAGATGATCTTATCACAACTTATGAGACAAAGAAATCTGCAAGCTAGGAATAATGCATAGATATGAAGATAACCTATAAATCATACCAAGCTAGAAAGGTTAAAGTACTCTAAGCAATACTCAAAATCCATATTATTCCCTAAGAAACACAGGTCTTTATAAAATCAAAAATCACAATAAGAAAGACATTACTAAAAAAATAAAGAAAGAGAGAGAAGGGAGTGCGATCAACTTTCCCAATAAAATTTGTGTTCCTTATTGTGAATGGATAGGGTTGAATGGTCTAATGGGTTTGTGTGCTTGATATTCAATCCAAAAAAAATTCTTTACCCTCTCATGATACAATACTCTTATATTATGAGAATGTTTTGTGTATGCACTTGGCTATGTCAAATGGTCTAGCAACTGTGTGTGGCAAGATAGTCAACCAAACCAAGACATGTATAAAAAGAGAGAGTTACTTGCCCTAGAAAGTTTTATCATGCTAGTGTACTCTATATGATGTGCTTTGAAAAATAAAAATAGGAGACCATGTATCCCCCCCTTTAAGATGGAAAAATAATTTCTTACTTTGGCATCTTAAGGAAGTCGTAATGAAAGACAAAGAAATTTCAGAATCAAGATAGTATCCACAAGAAATGCCTAGTCCAAACCAAAGAGATCACAACTCCTATGATGTCATAGAAGGGTAGAATTTAGAGACACCATGAAATAATTAAAAAAGGAAATCGTATAAAAAGAGGATACACTATTATGAATCTCCAAGGTAAGTGATCTATCTGCCATGAAAATCCACTCGCTTATAATATAAGATTGGATGTGACATGATAATTAAATAACACTCAACCAAAGGAAATAATGGACCCCTAAGAAAGTGAAAAAGAAAAACCAAATTCCCTTGCCCCCCAAGTATAGGAACAAGAGAAAAGGAAACAAACCTATTATGCTACTCACAAAGAAAAACCATGTATGATAGTGAGCCCCTAGAAAGAAGGTCAGCAATTTACATGGCGTAGAGAAACATAATAGGGACTTAAATGTTATTTAAAGGAATTAGAAGTAAAAGAGATCTCATCATAAGGATATATTTAAATAATCTCATTATTAATCAGTAGTTGGCTCTTATAATGTAAAGCTTGACAAGAAGAGGTAGAGTGATCATGATAATGGTGATACGTGCAAAATGCAAAATTTATAAGTTTTTTTACTATGTTTCTTTCTACATTTAGGCTTAGTAATCACCTTGGTATGAAGAATTTTAGTTAAGATTTTTATTATTAGGAGAAGATATGTGAGAGGACATGGAAAAAGAATGAGATTCAATACTTTGTTGCACACATCTCAAATTATGATTGACAATGGTTAAATAAGAGTTTATATGCATCTCATTACCTAAGAGCATTGGAATTTTATCACTACATTTGATAGATTAATGGTGAGTATAAGTAGAAACAAAATTGGTGAAGAAAGGATCTTTACGATCTTTCATGAATGGAAATTCCTTAACTCTATATTCTCCAATAAAGGCTAGTGTGAAATATTAGGATACCCAATCATCACCTAGAAGGGTAGAAGGAGGATCATCATTTGATTCTTGATTTTGTTGTTCATAAACATTTAGACAACTTTTTTGTTTAGTATCCTCATGAAGAGTGTGCATGACATTATTATAGAGAAACTTAACTTTTTGATTGAGAGTTGAAGTAATATCATGCAAAGCATGTAACCAAGGTCTACCCAAAAGAAGATTGTTAGAGATGTAGGTTGAGGGTTATTCCTTGTATAATATGTGTGAGACACCATATGATAATCCTTATAATCTCCATGTTCCTCTTTAAGATTTATGGGAGGAAAACCCTTAAGGGTGATAAGAGGTTCATTTAATGAAGGGTAACCCTTGAGAGAGAGAATGGGTTGAGGATTATTAACTTGATTTAAGATCTTGCTTCTCCTAGACTCATCACTAGAAGAGAGATCATTAAGGAGATTACTATTATCCTCTTTTTCCAAGGAATCCCTAGAATAAGGATTATGGATATCCACTAATGAATCATATTTACTAGGAGAATCAAATGAAGAAAAGGTCACATTGATAAAATTATTTATAATGTCTTCCTCTTTCTCTAAAATATCACTAAGAGAAGGATATCTATTAGGAGAAGATGATAATGTATCAACCATGTTAACTCTTTTGTGATAAAGAGAATAGTCAATATAGTATTAGCCTAACTAAAGACAATTTCATGTAAATAATGTAAAATCTAGATGCTATGTAAAGACAATTAGCCTAATTAATATATAGATCTAGGGTAAAGATATGAGAGGAAATTACATATGAAAGACTCACCTTGAAATGTGTAGAGAAAGATTTTTTTTCCCTAAATGTTACAAATCTAAATCATATATGAATAGCTACCTATGGACCTTGGAATAAAATGATGAGAGGAACAAAACATAGAAATATCCCTAGAATCTAAGACTCAAGGACTAGTTTGACTTGGGAAGAAGTCTTATAACTAGATTGATGTAGTATCTGCAGCTCTAGAAAGCTTGTGAATAGTAGGTTCTAGATTTGTAATCCTTTTTATTCCTAACTTGCAAATCAACACAAAAAAGAAAGATTTAGGGTTGGAATTTGATGAGGGATTTCCTTGGTAAAACCCTAGGTTAAGGAACTAAGAATAATTGAGAAATAAAAATATAAATGAGTGAAAGACAAGATAAATTTTAGTATGTATTTATGTATGCAAGTGTAATGTAAATATTGAATTAGGAATGTACGGTATCTCCACTCTTTGCAACAGGTCTTCCATAATCTCATCATGGTGTCATGGATATAAAGGAACATAAATGAAGAAGGTTATGAATACTTCAATGTAGATCTCCTCCCTTTATGGCCAACAATAAGCTAGATCTTGAAGAGAAAACTCTCACAAAGGATCCTCCAATGCTAGATAGAAATCCCCTTCCTTAAATGCTTGCAAATATTGAAAAACTTTAACTTCTTGAATGTAAAATGTAGAAATATTCACTTATTATCAAGAACTTGAGTCCATGAATAGATGAGAAGAGAGATATGTGAAAATTAAACCCCCAAGTCTCCTTATATATGATTTTCAAGTGAGAAAATAATACGGGCCAACTAGGTAATGGTAAAAATGTAATTAAACCCCTGAGGCCTTTTCAGTCCCAAGCTTTAAAACTATCTAGGACTAGCTAAACCTAAGAGGACTAGGTTGACCTAGGACCACCTTGTCTAGACTAGATCAACTTGAGTTGACCTAGTCCTAGAGGTCAAGTCTTGGGTGCCACAGAAAGAATAGGGTGGAAAGAGAAAGAAAATATGAGAAAAAGAAGATCAAGCATAGACATATCTATGGTCTAAAGAAAGAATTATGAAGAGAGAGCTAAAAGTTCCTAAAAGGAAAGTGCATCCATTTTAAGATGGTAGACTTGTAACCTTTTTGTCAAAGAAGTTAAATGAAGCTAAGAAAAAGTGCTAAACTTATGACTTATATTTATATGTCATGGTAAAATTCCTAAGGAAGTGGAGACATTAGTTATTGACTAGGGAGTTTGTTTTTTGTAATGACAATCATGCTCTTAGTTTCTTGGATAGGTAATAGAAGCTAAACCAAAGTCATTTGAAGTGTGTATAACAATTGCAAGCCCACACTTATACTATTAAGCATAAAAAAGGTGCTACAAATAAGGTAGTAGATGCCTTGAGAAAGAGAGTACTTACCATATAGAAGACTCAATTTCAAAGTATAGGGTTAGAGGCTTTGAAGAAGTTGTATGAGGGTGACAGAGATTTCTTAAAGGTTTGTATGATTTTCTCACAATTTACTAACATATTTCATGTTGATTATTATGTATCTTTTTATAGAATGTCTTATTACTCAAAGGGAATTTACTATGTATTTTTTAGTGCTACATGAGGGAAAATATTAAAAAAAAGTGAAACACCAATGTAATCTTGGTGGAAATTTTTGGTCTACACAAGACCTTGGAGTAGGTAACTAGATTCTATTATTGGCCTAAGGTACAAAGCAATGTAAGGCAATTTTTCAGCAATATTCCATCTGTTAGAGAGAAAAGGGGACATCATATAATTTAGGTCTCTATTACATTTTAGTTTTTCCTAATATGCCTTGGGAATGCCTTAGTATAGATTTTGTTTAGGATTGCCTAAAACTGTGAGAGGATTTGATAGTGTATATGTTTTGGTAGATAGGTTTAGTAAAATGGCACACTATATTTCTTGAAAAAGTACCAATGATGCCTCATGTATTATAGGCCTATTCTTTAAAGATATAGTTAGAATACATGGTCTTCCACTAAGCATTGTGAATGATAGAGACTCCAAGTTTGTAGGAAATTGTTGGAGAACTATGTGGGAGAAATTGGCAACCAAACTATCATTTTTATTATCTTATCACCCATAGTTTGGGGGTCAGATTGAAGGTGTCAATATGTCCTTGGGAAATTTGTCAAGAAGTCCAACCAAAAAACATGGATAGGCATGGGACTTGGTCATTGGATAAGATGAGTATGCATATAATGACTTAGTCAATAGAAGCATACATAATAGTCCATTTGATATAGCTTATGGATTCCATCCCAGAGGTATCATGGAACTTAGAGACCTTTGTGCAATATACAAGATAAGTTCCTTCAGAGAGACATTTGCAAAAAATATAAAATAAATCCATTAATAGGTAAATAAATCATTGTAGCTAAGTGAAAGAAGTATAAACCACAAGCATAAAAGACTAGGAGAGAACAACACTTAAAGGTAGGTGATTTAGTGATGGCTTATTTAAGAAAAGAAAGGTTACCTAAAGGGAAACCTACAAAAATACTCATGTTTGATAATAGTGCCTATGAGGTAGAATTGCCCCTTGATTTAGGCAATCCACCTATCTTCAATGTTAATGACCTATTTTCATTTAAGGGAAATAAAATAGATACAGGGAATGACAATCATGCTCTTAGTTTTTTTGTAATACTACTATAGGTTTTCACATTATTTTGGGACTAACTTTTGTCGGACTAACATTTTTTGCTTGTACGGTTGCTCTAAATGCTTGCAAAATTGCTCTAAAAAGAATGCATGTCAAAGATTCAAATGCAAAAATCCTACTAATGATTATTTTTAGGGCTTCCTAAAAGCATAAAAACAAAACAAATAAGTGCTTGTGTTTCACTTACTTTTGTGTGTGGCAATATTACTATTTTTTCATCTTTCATAGGAACATTAAAACTTGCAATTAGGATCTTTTGGTGGTAGGAAAGTATGCTCTTCACCCTTGTGGTGAATCAAAAATCTTGACCCACCTATACATTTCAAAAGTATGTGGGATAATTTAGATTCTTGGTGTGTTTGGGAGAAATGATTGGAATAGGAGAGTATGCTCTTCACCCTTGTGGTGAATCAAAAATCTTGACCCCCTAAAGTGGATCCATCTTGTGTAGTTTAGAATCCTTTAGAGGGCCTATTTTTGAGAAATCAAGAGGAATGACCCAAGTGGGGATAATCAAACCCAACTATTTTGACCCGCTCTAAAATCAAGGCTATCAAGGACACAAAACCTTGGTAGATGTAGTGCTTGTTGGTAAAGGTAGTCATCCTTCTTTCACCTTTGAAAAATTGGAAACTTCAACTAGGAATCCTCATGGACAACCTTGTGTGGAGGAACCCATCTTTGATAAGCCACAAGTGTCTAATACTTGGCATAACCTACTCTATAGCTTTGAGAACCCATTCAATACACCCTTTGATACACCTAGGGCTAAAGACAATGTGTCACTCACCATGCATCTAGAAGAGAGGAAATGTCACTTAGAAGAACAAGCATGCCTAGAGGCCATACACATGGCTAATAGAGAAATATCCTATCATCAAGTTAAGGTTGATTCTCACACATGTAATTACAAAAATAGACATGGCTACTATAGAAATCCTTTTGATAACATTCCTATCGGTGACAACGGTGGAAACAACACACCACCTAGGTCTCCTAGAGTAAATGTAGGAACATGTCTGGCACTACCTAGTCACTCACAATCACATCACAAAATTGAAACCAATGAAAAGGTCACTAGCAAAGATCTTGTGAGATTTCAACAAGATGAGGTCACCCAAAGGTTGATGCTAAAGGCCTTAGAACATAATGGGAACTAATATTTCCAATACATGACAGCTAAGGGGTGGAAACTCCCTCATGATTTTGATGTACAAAGAATCATCCAAAAATGAGAACCTACTGAAGCTGAGATTTTAAGAGAGGAAATGCGATAACTCAAAAATAAACTCTCTCAATTACAAGTTTCTAGGGAACAACCCAAAACCTTTTTAATAGAATCGGTGTGTGCTCTTCCTTTTGATAGGAGTCTTTACATGGTCTCATTTCCTAGGGATATAGAGGTTCCTAAATATGATGAAAATGGTGATCTCCATGATCATGTAAGACACATATGCTCTTAGCATGGATTCTATGCATGAAGATACTTACCTCATGAGGTTATTTCCTAGGAGCTTGAGGGGTCAAGCAATGGAATGGTTCACAAAATTGTCACCCCTTCTCAAGTCATTTGAAGAACATGCATGATAGTTCATCCAAAAATATTCCTATAACATTCAACATCTTATCACCATGGTAGACTTGTAAAAAATTAAGCAAAAACAATGTGAAACTTTTGCCACATGCTTCCAACAATGAAGATCTTTACACTCTAGGTACCCTCGACAACTCCCTAAGACTAAGAAGATTGACATTTTCATGAATACACTTCTACCTAAACTCTACTATGATCTTAGGAAACAATTGTTCACATCCTTCAATGACATGGTTGAAATTGCATACCGCATTAAGGATGTTACTATTAGGAAAGGTGACATAGTACTAAACAAAGATAAAAACAAACATTGGAATAAGAACAAATATGTTGTCAATGATGGAGTAGTGGATGCTCCTCTAACCTTTATAATGTCATTTATGCTATAAAACAACAAGAGACTTCAAAGTCTCAAACCTTTGACAAAAAAAAAAATTATTTTAAGCCAAAGTGTGTTTACACACCTATGGTAGAATCTTATGAAGTGATCTTAAAGACCCTACTCATAAACAAGCTTGTCATGCTTCCAGAAAACTCCTGTGGTGGAGAGATGATCATTTCTACAACTACCATAGGAACAAGGGCTATAATATAGAAAATTGCTTCAAACTCAAAGATGTTATTCAAGACCTTATTAATAGAGACAAAGTCATAATAGGTGGCTTAGTAAAAAAAAATTGATCACAAAGCCTTCAAGCAACCTCTACCTAGGTATGAAAAAGGGGAATCATCCTATGCTAACAATAAAATTCATGATGCAAAGATCAACTACACCTACACTAATGCTGAAAATGTCATAAACATGGTAGAACCTATTAAAAATCTTTGCATGATGGGTCCTAAATTTGACAAGGAAACCAATTATGATATAGATGATGAATGACCTAAGGTAGTCATAAAAACATGCAATGCTCAACAAAATCATAGGGACACTAAGACTAAAGTAGTTCTTAGGGTGATGAAACCTTCCTCTTTGCATGGTGGGACACTAAACATTGTCACTAGGGGGTAAGCCAAGGTTGTCCTCAAATTTGAAAATGATCCCAAGAATGCTTCACCATCCAAACAAACAGCTACCCCAACTATATCTAGCTATGATCTTATCAGTCAATTGAAAAGAACCCCTATACAAATTTCAATCTTTGAGTTGTTAGAACTATCTCCTTTGCATAAGGAAATTCTTGGGAAAGTTTTACTCACCACACAACCAATATTCCCATAGATATTGGTGATGATCAATTCTAAGATATGGTGAACCATATCTCCTTACCACACTACCTCACATTCTCTAAATATGATTACAAGTTTCTTAGTTATCCCCACAACTTGTCTTTACACATCAAAGTCCAAATCTTTTGTACTCACGTCTATTGAGTCTTGATAGACAATGGTGTTGGGCTAAAATCATCGCCTTCAATGTCATTCAATAGTTAGGCATGTTTGAATTTTGTATCGACCCTCATCAGAAGATCACTATCAAAACCTATGATGAGGTTGAATGACCTTTTAAAGGCCTCATTATGCTACCAATCTATGGTGGTCATATTGAAAAAGATGTAGTCTTCCAAGTTTTAGAGATCCCATTTTCATATAATCTATTGCTAGGAATACCATGGATCCATGACATGCAAGTGGTGTCATCAATGTATAAAATTTTCCTTCAATGGTACTAAGATAGTTGTTCTAGGGGACAACTCAATGTCTATCAACACACTATCTATTGCTGAAATGCTAGTCCCACACAATCTCTCTTCCTATGAGCTCAAACCATCTCTCCAAGAGTGTGAATAGAAATTGAAAATGATGATCCTTGGTCTAGATGAATATACTCTGGACTCTATTGTTACTTTTTCAATTTCTCCTAGATCTTACGAGAAACCTTCTAAAAAATTAGAGCCCTTAGCTTCTGCTATGTCCATTTTTGGGACCTTTGTTTAGTCATCTATTCCCTTAGAAGTAGAGAAAGAAGATCAAGCTATAAGAGATTGGATTTATAAGGAAGAGGAAGATGTGGAGGAAGTTATGGTCATTACTCCCATTTCTCCTAAGTGTTATGGAAAAGGCTACAAATTTTTGAAAAATATAAGCTATCACAGCCAACGGTCCCAACTCTCATAGAACCCTTAAGTCATATTGAGGGAAGAAAAAATAGAGATACTATTGGACTAGGCTTTGGGATAGAGTTTGACTTACCAAGATTCAATAGAAGAGCTTCCATGTTTAGTGAATCAGAGGATGATAACCCACCTTTTATTTCTCCTACTCTATAGGATGAGGATTTCATACCTCCTACTACCCTCCTTTGGAGAGAATAACTCATTTTTACTCATAATGATGTTGAGGCTTCCACCTCTAGAACATTTGAATTTGATCATGAGGATCCTAAAAGAGGAAGGATATGAGAGAACATTGCTTGCTTAATAGCCCAGAACCAGAGTATGGACTCTAGTGAATATGAATGGGAATCTCTTTTAGATGCATCTTGTGAGTTGGGAGTAAATTTCATCCATGCCTATTCTACCCAACCAAACATAATCGAAGAGTCTAGTCTAGGGTTTGAAATTTTAGTGCACAAAATGCTTTACTAGTGGATCGCACTAGTCCCTCTAGGCCTATTCCTAATTTGGGTTCCTTTGGAACTTTCCCTATGGGCTCGACCTCTCATGTCACTAGAGATGACTCCTTCCATATCAAAAACCTTGAAGCCTCCACTTCTCTTTCCTTACTCCACCTTGATCTCATAAATTGGTATGCTTAGCACTAAAGACTAGAATTATCATCTTTTTAGAATGACTATGAGATTGCTTGCTACATCAATGTTATTAAACCTATGATGTATTCCACTAGTAAACTTGTAGTTAACATGAAAAAAAAAAAAGATCAAGTACCTTAGTCATAAAATCATAAGAAAAGATAAAAATAACCATTTAGATGGTGAAAACCACATTGTAGTGGTGTATGAACCCCAAAAAAGTAAAAATAAAGATGTATATAAGGGTGAAAACTTCTTTGAGGCACCTAAGGATGAGGTACTTGGTAGTTTACCAAGTTATTTTTAGGATAGATCTTCAGTTCTCATTTAGTTGACACAACCTATTAATCTAGGGACAAAAAATTCCCTCAATATCATTCACATTTCTCAATCTTTATCAGCAGAGGACAAGGAGAACTTCACTAACTTCTTCCAAGAAATAAAATCAACTTTGCATGGAATTATTCATATATGTCTGGCCTTGACATCAATCTAATCATGCATAACCTATCTATTTCTTTGAATATCAAACCTGTTAAGAAAAAGTTGAGAAAAATGCATCCACGTGTTTCTCTCTTGGTTAAAGAAGAACTAGAAAATTTGTTAAGTGAAAACTTCATTCAAGTTATTGACTATGCAAAGTGGATCTCCAACATTGTACCTATGTCCAAACATGATAAGTCCATTTATGTGTGCACCAAATTTAGAGACTTGAACAAAGCATGCCCTAAGGATGATTTTCCACTTCCCTGCATAAATATTTCTACATCTAGGAATTTAGCATGTATGGGATGTTCATCTGATAATATTGCATTTGCTAAATAATCTACGATAACTTGTCCTTTTATGGCCTTGCGATCTAAATAGTTAATGTTAAATTCACTTAGTACCATAACCAACTAGTTGCAATATTTAGAATAACTGAAAGGGGGGTGAATCAGTCATCCAAGGTCCAAATGTACAAATCAAACTTTTCAATACTTTAGTGTGTGCATGCATCCTTTAGATCATCTAGAATAACTTTGCAGAATTGTAAACATAAGTTAACACAAAATCATTCACAAATTTTAACACAAGGATTTAATGTGGAAACCCAATTTGGAAAAAACCACCATTAACATGCTACAATTTTTCACTCTTTTGAAGTGAAACCTATAAAAGGCCAACCCTATTAAAGGTTACATTGTACACTATGAAATGTGACCTAGTTAGAGGATTTCAATCACCCTATTAGGAGTAAGCCTTATTAGAGGAATTTAGAACATTCTATTAGAATGGCACCTGATTAAAGGATTTACAAATTACTATTAGGTCAACCTTAATTGAAAGAATTTATCCTAACTCACATATTTATTAGAAAGTAATGGCAAGACTTTGATATGATAATAAAACAACTCACTTGCAAGTTACAGATCTCATATTCAGTCCTCCATTCTTCTTTGCATTCATCCTCTTCATCTCCAAAGCTTGTTCACCCTTCAAGCTCTTAATTCCTTAAACCTCCTTACTTAGTTTTCTAATTATAGATCCATTCACTTAGCCACCATATGAATCAATACCCTAGACTTCTTGTCTTTCTTAGGTTTAGACTCTTCTCCTATACTTCACTTATTGCTTATGGCATGATATCTCCTTAATAGATAATTTAGATCTTTTTTTGCTTCATCACAATCATCCATATTAGGGTTAGGTCAAATTCATTGAATCTACCCATCTTTCCATTTTATCCCTCTATAAACTTCTCTTACAATCCTCTTTGAATTTTCCTCAAAACGGTTTACCTTGAATTTTGTTCCACCAGCTCATCAAGCTTATCTTCTACATGCTTAACACAATTCAAGAAATTAACTGTGTCAACTCAAATTTGTTAGATCTGTTAGCTTGAATTCTAATGATACTACATTGGGGGAGTATCCTAAGCATTGGAGAGAATTGATGTGTTGCATTCATGACTGTGTTTATCATTGATGTCAACATAGCAGTAAGTTTGTAAAGTTTTCTAGGGTAGCAGACATAGATCTTAGTTGTACAAACAATGTTTTTGATTGTCTGGTAATGTGCAGTTATGGACATGTTCTACACTATGTCATGCTGACGTGGTTAAGTGCACAGAGTCTAAGTCAAAGACGTATGTAAGTTATTATTGATTTACAAAGAGCAGTACAGAAATAGAGTATTAGGAAAGTCATTTGTGATGATTTCTCACTATCTTACATTTGAGATGTAGTGAAGAGATGCATAGTTAGTAGGTGATATAGGATAGTGTATTGGTGACATCAACAAGTGTACAAGCCCTAGTATTGCACGTATTAATTTTTTTGTATAGACTGTGAGCTGATAGTACTATTACAATTAAGGATTAATTAATTATCTTAATATAGTTAATTGGGAAATCTTCAAGGCTGACTCATGGAATTATTTTGGAGATATGGTATAATGAAAAAATATTTTCCATGTTTGTAACATGGCATGAAGTTATGTGATCATTGTATGAAGTGAAAAGTGTGAAAAGGAACAGTGTTTACCAAATGTGTGTAAGTGATCCAAGTGATTAATGGATACGAGTTTTGAGATCTGAAGGAGTAGAAGTCTAGTTGATAGGATAGAGAAAGAGGAAGAGGAAGGAATTAAATTAAACATCTATTATTCTACAAGGAATAATATAGATCATTTGGACAATGGGTTCATTGGTCTTGCCTTGAAGTTGTTTGGGCAGTGGGTCCAACTATTTTCCACAACTCCTAACAGGGTTGGTCCAAATCCTAATAGAGATTCAAAGTCTCTTAAAAGGGACTCATATTTACTAAATGTATTCATTGACTCTTAATAAGGTCCATCCTCTAACAAGGAATATTTATATTTGTATATCATCTTGTGGGTACCATCCCCACAGTGATTTTCCCTTTGATCAAGGGATTCCCTAGTTAACATATCTGGTGTCATTGTGTATGAGTATATTGTTGTGGTTTTTTATTATATTTCTCATATGGTTAAGTTTGTTTAAGGTTTCTATTTGTGATAATAGTTGGATAACTAATTCACACCCACCTCTCAGTTATATCGGTGGACTATATATTCTAACAAGATCCTCGATCCAACTCATTTTATTGTCACTCAACAATTACATGATGTTTCTTGGCAATCATTGTCTTTTGATGCTTGGTCAATACTAGATTTCTTAGCACACACTAAAGTTTACTAGTGCTCGGCACTCACTAAACTTTACTCGGTATACACTATTTACTCGATTGTAACTAATATTTTTCTTTTCTTGGCTTACACTATTTACTCAGTCAGACTTGGTAGACACTTTTCTTCACTTAGTCTTCTTCCATTATTTTCTTGAGTATCCTCTCATTACAACCTTAAATAGATAAATAATACACTATATCATCAATGTCTTACTTGGTCTTAGTGCTCCTTTTATACACCATATAACTCAACCTTTCTCTAGGTTCTCTTGTTATCATTTCTTTTCAAATCCTCTTCATCAATCAACTCAAATGATAGCATTTAGACCAAATTAGCAATTGTCTCACCAACAAGTAGTAGGTTTGACATCAATGAAAAAATAATGATGATTCCATGATAGGTTCCATCAATCTTTTCTCAACAATCTCTCTCTTAACAATTTGTTCTCAACAATCTCCCTCTTTGGCATTGATGGCAAACCAATACCAATAACAATACCAAAAATAATTATCTCCCTCTATCAGTATGTGTATGTGTCCATCTTCTATCTATATATGACCATCATCTATATGATCTCTCTTTGTAATCTCTAATCTATTTCTATTGTCTCATCTATCTACTATCTCCCTCTTTTAAAACACTCCTAAAACACTTATATCAATCTCCCTTTAACATATTTCTCCTTCTTTAGTTTATGTTTATATCTCCCTCTTTGACAATAATACCAAAGACTTGTCATCTTATCATGTTGTTATCTACAATTCAAGTTCTCTCTTTGTCACCTTGCATGTGACTGTAAAATATTATGTTTCAACTCCTTCTTTACTTTAGGCAGCTCCTAAAGTAAGATCCACTGCATCAAGTTGTAAATTATGTCATTCAACTCAATTGATGCAGGGAGCTACTTTACTTCTTCAAGTATCTTTGGATAGGAGTATCACCCCTAGTTTACCTCTTAGATATTTATGAGCATCCTTAGGTAAAGCCTTTGTGAATATATCAGCTATTTGTTCCTTTTTATTCACATATTTCATTCTCACTTCTTTATCTTGAACCAACTCTCTCAATTAATGATACTTGATTGCAATGTGTTTGCTCTTTTTATGCATCACAGGATTCTTAGATATGTTTATAGAGATTGTATTATCATAGTAAATTACAAGAGGTTTAGTAATTTCTTCCTACATTCCTTTGAGTAACTATTTAATCCATATCACATTTGTGCAGTTCACTGTAGTAGCAACATATTCAACTTTAGTAGTAGATTGTGAAATATAATTATTTTTCTTACTAGTCCATGAGATTACTCTTTCCCAAGAAAAATGCTCCACCACTTGTGCTCTTTATGTCATCAATATTTCCATCCCTATCAACATTTTTATGGGCTCTCAAATCAAATATGTCATTCTTCTTGTAGTATGAGCCATAGTCTTCTATTCCTTCAGATATCTCATAATCTTTTTGATATTCATCAAGTGATTTTCCTTAGGATTTGTAGAAAATATTGCAACAATCACAACAACTAGTGTTATATCAGGTCTTCTGTGTACTACATATTGTAATTTTCTAATTGTAGACCTATACAATGTTTGGTTCAGTTTAGCAGAATCATCAATCTTTGATAGTTTATGTCCTATCACCATGGGAGTACTAACTGGTTTTAAATCTTCCATACAAAATGTCTTCAAGATCCCCTTTACATACTTTTATTGAGTAATGTAAATACCATATTTCATATGATATATTTGTAATCTGATAAAGAATTTTATCTTCATCATTTCACTTTCAAATGTCTTGCACAATACATTTTGTCCTCCAAATATGATATCATCAACAAATACTCCAGCTAGTAAAATACCTTTACCTCCTTCAGTTTTCAAGTATAGGCTGTTGTTATCATCAGTCTTCTCAAAACCAATCTTCACAAGATAATTATGTAGTCTTTCATACCATGTTCCAAGTGCTTTCTTTAAACCATATAAAGTCTTATGCAATCTGCATACCATATTCTTCTTGTTTGGATCCACAAATCCTTCAGTTTGTTCAATGTAGACTTCCTCTTCTAGTATACCATTCAAAGATGTTGACTTCACATCCATTTGATAAACCTTGAATCCTTTGTAAGCTGAGTAAGAAAGCAGAGTTATTACTCATTCCAATCTAGCAACTAGGGAAAATGTCTCTCCATAGTCAATTGCCTCTTTTTGTGTATATCCTTTGCAAACTAATCTTTCTTTATTCCTTGTTACTTCACCATTCTCATCTAGTTTGTTTCTATATACCCATTTGGTTCCAATAACATTCTTGTTCTCTAGTCTGGGTACCAATGTCCAAGTTTTTCTCTTCTCAATATAATCAATCTCTTCATTCATAGCTTGAATCCAATCTTCATTCTCTAATGCATCCTTCACTTATCTATGTTCATGCATACTTAGAAAAAAAGTTTCATTTCTCAACTTATTTCTTGTCATTGTTCCTCCTTCTTTATCTCTAATTATTTGTTTAGCAGGGTGATGTCTTCTAACATATTTTGGTAGCCTTGGCTCTGTTCTTTTTTCTGCAACAAGTTTTTCATCGGTCTCAAATTCATTGTGTACCTCTTTATCAAGTAATTCAACATGTATTTCTTATAAATTGATCTTTGTATTAGAATGAGTCTCAACTCCTGAATGTAACTTGGTTCCTGACTAAAACTTGGCTCCTAAATGCAACTTGGCATCCATAGTGTGTGACTCGGAAGTCACTTATTCTTGTTTATTTGTAGCTTGATTCATAGCTCCATCATCATCAACAAGGATATCTTCATAGAAGTATTCAAATTTTTTGTATTCTTCAGGTTCCTTCTTTATTCTTCTTCATGTATCTTTTTTTATTCATCAATCTTTACATTTTCACTTTCTACAACTTTGTTAGTGTTAATACTTAAACACTTATAAGATTTACTTCTTGTGGAGTACCCTAGGAATATACCTTCATCATTTTTGCATCAAACTTACCTTCCCTGTTGTCCTTCAAAATATAAAACTTGCTTCCAAATATATTAAAGTATTTAACATTGGGACACTATCCATACCATAGCTCAAAATGTGTGAAGTGTGTACCTTTCTTGACTTGTACTCTATTCAAGGTATAGACAATTGTATTGATAGCTTCTCTCCAATATTTCAAGAAATATTGTTCTACATCATCAATGTTCTAGCAAAATCTATTATAGATTTGTTTCTCCTTTCATCAATCCCATTTTGTGGAGGGGTTCTAGGTGCAAAATTTTATCTTTTGATTCCTCTGTCATTGCAATAAATTATAAATTCATTTGATGTAAACTCTCCACCTATGTCAAATCTTAAACATTTTAGACTTTTATCTATTTCTTTTTCAACTCTTGCTAGATACCACTTTAAACATTTGGAAAGCATCAAATTTTTCTCTTAAGAACATCAATGTCATCATTCTAGAGTAGTCATCAAAAAATAAAATAAACTATTTGCCACCTTTGTATCTTTGCATATTAATTGGTCCACATAGATCAGTATGAACTAATTCCAAAATTTCTTTAGAAGTATGAGTCTTACTCTTGAAAGTAGATTTTGTCCTTTTTCCTAACTGACATTATTTGAAAATCATATTATCAAGTTTCTTCATCTTTGGAAAATATCTAACTCTCTTCATCGTACTGATACTAACTAGATTATCAAAATTTACATGACCTAACCTATTGTGCCATAGCCACACATCATCAAATTGTACAATGAGAAAGGTAGCTTCATTCATGTCAAGATAGAATAGATTACCTCTAGTCTTCTCTCCACTTCCAATAAGTTTTCCATTTGTTTCATAAATCTTGGCCTTGCTATTTCCAAACTCAACCTTACATCCTGAACTATTTAATTGTGATACACTCAACAAGTTATAGTTAAGTCCTTCCACATAGTAAGCATTGTCACACATGATCTTATCTGTCAATCTAATTGATCTTTTTTCTTTTATCAAACATGGTGCATCATTACCAAATCTAACATGGTTTCCTTTTTAATGCTCATGGGTAATGAACTTACTTTTGTCTCCAGTCATGTGATGTGAACATCCACTATCAATGATCCATCTATCACTTTTGGTTACATAGGACACTAATGTAGTTTCCTCATCTTCATCAGAATCATCCTTCATAGAAACATATACAACTTCATCATCATGATCTTCTAATCCACAATCAAATTCCTCCTCAGCAATGTAGTAGGCTTTCTTTCCTTTATCTTTGTAACCTTTGTTTCTCTCATCCTTTCTGCTTCTATATTTATCTTCACTTTTGTTGTGTTTCTTTTTAGGACATCTAGTTATAATATGACCAACCTTGTTATAGTTAAAACATATGATAGTTAGCTTACCTTTGTATTTTCCTTTTCCTCTATGAAATTTCCTTGCCAGCAATGCTTCAAGTTCTTAAAATTCTTCATCATCTATATCACTATCACTAGCAACAATTTTAATCTTTTTCTTTTTCTCATCCTTAGGTTCTTTCAATGTAAGTTGAGATTTGAAAGTTGAATCAATACTCTCATATCTAAAATTATCAAAATTAGAAAGTTCAAAAGCAATGACTCTACCAACCAGACCTTCAAGGGTTAGATTACTACCAGGAGCACACCTTAGTTCTTGTATTGTAGAGACTCTAATAGCATAGATAGGTAGCAAGTTTGTTGACATTTTTTTTATCACAATCTCATCATGAATAATTCCATTTGCTCCTCAGATTGCATTAACAATACCCTTGACTCTTGTACAATACTGGACTATGGTCTCACCCCCTTACATTTTCATTTCATCAAACTTTCCTCTTAAGCTTTTTGCTTTGGCTCTCAACACATTCTTATCTCCTCCATAAATTTTTTGTATGGCATCTCACATCTTATTTGAAGTAGTACATCCTTTGATGTCATCAAACTCTAAATAGCTTAGGTCAAATGCAATCTACAACATTGCCTAATTGTGTTCTTTCTTCCATTTTAGTTGATCAATAGTTGGATCACTAACAAGTTCCATGTGTTCTATAGTGATAGTTGAATGAGCATAATCTCCAAGTCCTCATAGGTGTAACTTCATCAAACTTTGACATGCACAAAAATTGTTTCTAATAAGCTTAGGCACCTCCTTTTTGTACATCTTGATCTTTAGCTTCTAGTACCTTCAAAATGTTCACTCACAAGCATTAGGCTCTGATACCAATTGTTGGAATTTTTTAGAATAACTGAGAAGGGGGGTGAATCGGTTATCCAAGATCCAAATGTACAAATCAAATTTCTCAATACTTCAGCATGTGCATACATCCATTAGATCATCCAATATCATAACCTTATGCATATTTCTATCCTAGGTCAAAATAACTTTGCAAAATTGTAAACATAAGTTAACACAAAATCATTCACACATTTTGACACAAGGATTTAACATGGAAACCCAATTTGGGAAAAACCACTTGTAACATGCTAACAATTTTCACTCTTCTGAAGTGATGCAGGGAACCTCTCTTCATTTTGGTTTTTGGAGTTGTTAAGGGTTAGTTAGGAGATTTTGTGTGTTCTTAATAAGTTCCAAGAGTCCTTGGAATGCAACTAGGCCCAATGTGTTTGTAAAAGAGCCAAAATTTCTCATTAGATCCTAAGTTGGTCAAAAGTTACACAATAGGTCAAAAGTGGTTAGGGATGGGACACTAAGTTATTTGGTTATCTAATAGTTCCTAGGAATCTTAACTAGGGTCCTAGCATGGTCCTAGATGAACCCATTTGATCAAAAGATGTAAACAGCAAAAATTGCTCAAAGGTTGCAAAGTTCCTCAAAAAGTTGCTTGAGCAACTTTTACAATTTTTGCAAAATGTTGCAAATGGTGGTTTGGGATGTTGTAAGTACCCATTCTTGTGTATGCATGGGGAAGCATATTTTGGAAGGTTAGAAGATTTTTTAGTCAAACTCCACATGTGTGTACTTATTGTATGGATGTTTTACTGTATTTTTCATTATTTTTAAAGTGTTTAATGCCCTAGTACGGCTGTGTACTAATTGGCACAGATGATCTAACTTTAGGAAATTGTAGAGACTTTTTTTGTCTTTTTTTTTTATATTCATATTCTATCTCAAGTTGTAGGGTTGGTGAGTTGAGTTTTCTTGATGATTGGTCTATGGTTCTCATTCATAGGGTTGTTGTCACATTTATGGCTCTAACCTAATCATCCATGGTGGAAAATGTATGAAAACTTGTGGAATGATAGGTTAGACTCAATACATATATTTTTGTTTCCCTTTCCATTTTCTGACAAAATTCCAAGCTATGGAGTGATGTCCTAGGCTGCCTACTGGGAGTAGGTGAGCCAGGATAGTGAAAAGATGTTATTGTAGAGCACACCCATGATTAATTTGGGCCAAACCAATGGCATGTTCTAAAGCCCTAGAATGTTACCTTAAATGAGCTAGTGGTTGGAAGATTTGGTTTGAATTTTGAAAGGTTTTAGAATCCTTTTAATGAAAACTAGTTCAGAGGCCTAAAAATAGGCTAGAAACTAGGGTTTGAGGGTGAATAGGGTTGTGGGTGCTTTAAGGCTCTGTAATCTAGGAGTGCCAAGAAATGTATTTTAGATTCTTAAGGTCTTCCATGAGGTTTTTTGGAAGTATTTGGAGAAATGGAATAAAATAGTATTACTAGACATAAAGCAAATAAGCCTAATTAGCCATATTTGAAAATAGTGACGTTTTAATGATTGTTGGTGTGACCAAGAGGGTGGGGCAAGGTCAAGAAGGATATGGAGGTTATTTACATCATTAGTAGGAACCAAGGAAGGGTGAGAGAAATATCCTAAGCAAGGGTTAGAGTTCTAAGGGAAGGAAGGGCTAGTAGGACTAGTGCCTTGACAAGGGAGATTAAGTCTACACCAACACAATTATACCTAGGAGGCAAGTTGGGGTACGAGTCTTGGAGGCTAAGATTGGTGTGAAGGTCAAGAAAATAAGAACCATTGGATGGTTCAATGATTGGATCCTTAGTTAGAATAGGTTAAGTGTTGGAGCCTTAGACCCTCTACAGCATGAAGTAGGCCCTATTAAAGGTTACAATGCACACTGTTAAATGTGACCTAGTTAGAGGATCTCAATCACCCCATTAGGAGTGATCCTTGTTAGAGGACTTTATAAAATTCTATTATAATTTCACCTGGTTAAAGGATTTACAAATGATAATGATTTTTATCTCAACTTTAATCTAAAGGATTTATCCTAACTGATACAATTGTTAGAAAGTAATAGTAGGACTTTGATCTAATAATAAAACAACTCACTTGTAGGTTACAAATCTCATATTCAGTCCTCCATTCTATTTGGCATTCATCCTCTTTATCTCCATATCTTGTTCACCCTTCAAGCTCACAATTCCTTAAGCCTCCTTGCTTAGTTTTTCAATTGAAAATCCATTCACTTACCCACCATATGAAGCAATACCCTAGACTTCTTATCTTTCTCAGGTTTATACTCTTCTCCTCTTCTTCACTTATTGCTTTTAGCTTGTTATCTCCTTAAATAGATAATTTAGATCTTTTGTCACTTCATCACAATCATCCATCTTAGGGTTAGGTCAAATTCATTGAATCTACCCATCTTTCCATTTTATCCCTCTAGAAACTTCTCTTACAATCCTCTTTGAATTTGCCTCAAAATGACTTACCTTTAATTTTGTGCCACCATCTCATCAATCTTATCTTCCACATTCTTCACATAATTCAAGAAATCAATAGTGTTAGCTTAGATTTGTTAGATCTTCAATCAAATTCATTTTATTGTCACTAAGCAATTACACGTTGTTGCTCAACAATCACTGCCTTCTGATGCTCTATCAATACTAGATTGCTTGACACACACTAAAGTTTATTGGTTTTAACACTCACTAAACTTTACTTGACATACACTATTTACTTGGTCATAACTAATATTTTGCTTTGCTTGACACCTATTGAATTTTTCTCAACTTACATTGTTTACTCAGTCAGGCTTGGTAGACACTTTTCTTCACTTAGTCTTCTTCTAGTCTTTTCTTGAGTATCCTTTCATTACAGCCTTAAATAGATACACAGTGCACTATATCATCAATGTATTACTTGGTCTTAGTGCTTCTTTTATACACTATATAACTAAACATTTCTCTAGGTTCTCTTGTTATCCTTTCTTTTCAAATCCTCTTCCTCAATCAACTCAAATGAGCATTTAGACCAATTTAGCAAATGTCTCACCAACAAGTAGTAGGTTTGACATGAGTGACAAAATATTGATTGTTCCATGATAGGTTCCATCAATATTTTTTCAACAATCTCTCTTTTAACAATATGTTCTCAACACCACTTTGCCAATCTACCTATTAATGTTGATTTACTAAGAAAATACTTCAAGGAATCAATCTTTGCAATCGGCTTGATTTGAACAAGAGTGGTTTTCCAAGAATAGCTGACATTAAAGTTGGTGGATTTGTCAAGTATTATTTTATCTTGTCAAAAGATTCTTCACAAGTAGCATCTTAGTGAAATGGTATATTCTTGTGTAATAAATTCATGGAAGGATGACTTTTATTAGTCAATTATGAAACAAATATTTTGATGGATTGCAACCTATATACAAAAATTAGTGACAATGAATAAACAATTAATCTAGACGAATAATGCATACCTAATCAAGGATTGCAATCCAAGATAAGCTATAATGTGCCTTCATTGTCCTCCTAAGCTTGAGTTTCTTGATTTTGTGAGCCCTCAAACTTGAATCAGCTCATTTCTTCAAGATGCTTCAAGGTGTTGGAGATTATGAACTTCAATGAAAATTGTATACCAAATGTCCCTAGATTATCCTACAAGCTAGATGAAATAATGAAAATAGATGGATGATAAAATAAGATTCTAATAGAGTCATAAGATGATGATGAATATGCTATGTATATGTTGGATAATTTCTTGATTGCCAACTTAATTGCTCCTTGGATTTCTAATTCAATTCCTAATTAAATTTTATGAGGAATTGGGGGTTCCTTTTATAGACTCTAGGAGGACCCTAGCCTAGGTGGCAACATCTGACAATAGAGAGATAACATGCATGACTAACATGTGATCGATCCCTCTCAATCAATTGATAGAATTTTTGCATTTTTTATAGGTTTTGTAGATTTTTTATAGGTTTTAAGGTTAGATATAAAAATTTTGAAACTTTTGGTTAGTGCAAATAGATGTGCAGTTTTGACACACAAATGTGCAGGTATATTGTGTCAATGTGCATAAATATGGAATAATTGCATAGTTGTGCATGTATGTCATAAAGAAGCACATATATAGGAGAGAAAAAATTGATAGAATTAGTGCAGTTGTATCATTTATTGGCACATATATAGATTATGTTTGTACTTTTGTTTTCAATGCACTTTTGGTTAGTGTTGATGTACAAATGTTTAGGGTTTGTGCGCATTTGTTAGAAATGTGCATCGATGTAGGGTCAACCCAGATTTGTTGTAGATATATGTGTAAGTGTGTGATAGGGTATTGTGCATCTATAATATTAAGCCATAGATATATGTTGATTGATAAAATATTGATAGGAAATGTAGAATAATGGTCTTACTATTCAACTAGGAATAACTGACATGACTAATGTAGGATTTATTATAGCAATGTGAGCTAGAAACCCAATTAGGCTTAGACAAATGATAGATTTTTTGGTAAACATGTGATAAACATGGGACAAAATCAGTTTTGGATAAAATAGTTAGATCAAAATTCTAGATTATAGATGTTTAGAATGTCTAATGTCATGTTATGTTGATTTGTGTAGGAGGGCATATCAGATATCTTGATGTTGTGCGAGAGATTTTTGGACACAGAGTCAATGAGGCTACTTTTGACTAAGAGTGATCATATTTTGATTGCCACATGTGGGTTGCACCATGCATTAAAATAATTATTTTTAATTAATTATTAATTAATCCTATTTATGTTCACCCGTGTGCCCTATTTTATGGGACTAGAAAGTCTTGTATTTTCTAGATCTATTGCAAATGTAATAGCACTACCATTGTATTTGGTATGAAATAGAAAGAGGCTCAAATAAGAACAATCAATCACTATGTAAAAATAGACACAAGGGATCCACAAGATGCAAAGGAAGGAATATTTTCCAAAAACCCCAACAAGGATAGGGGCACCTAAATATAAAATCAAGAAAACCAAATTGGAAAATAGATGAAAGCATTTAAATTTCTTGTAAAGAAGGCTATATCTTTAGAAGGCTAGGAAAACTATGGTATGCCCCTTTTAATTTTATACTTTGTATAGGACCTTGGTCCCAGACAAGGTTGGAGGTTTTCTTTTTCCATTATTTCCTACCAATGCATGTTTGAATGGAGACTTTGTAACTTTATTTTAATAATATAATTATAGGACTTCAGCCTTTTACGAATCAAAAAAAATTTATTTTTCTATTATCATTAATAAATTATTAAATTTATTAAGATAATTCAACTAGGTTAGTTGCACTATCCTAAGTCTTCTAAATAATCCTATTAAGTGATTTATTAAAATGGCTTAATTATACACTCACTTAAATGACTAAGTCTACTAGTCTACCTATTTAGTCCATGTCATGTGCCACATCATATTTGCACAAATAATTAATTTTAATTAATTATTAATTAATCCTATTTATCCTCACCCATGTGCCCTATTTTATGGGGCCAAAAAGGGGTATGCATCCTTATGTAACTTGGTCTCTGGGACACATGTCTTTGGGTGACAAAGTCTTCTTCCACTTCCTCTATTCTCTAGGATTAAGTCAGTTCACTTTATAGAGTCAAAGATGACTCATGAGACACTTGTCCAGGAGTCCTCCTAAAAGGAAAAGTCTTCTTAAGGGTCTTGATGATATGTGTGTCATGTGTGTTTCCTTTTCTTAGTATTTCTCGCACATCTCAACTAAGTCCTTATTTCTCTCAACTCCTTCAACTAAGTCAATCTCACCCGTCTATGTTTCATATGTTATCTCTCTATCATCGGATGTTGCCAACTAGGGTAGGGTCCTCCCAAAGTCTATAAAAGGAACTTGCATTCCCTCATACAAGTTAATTAGGAATTGAATTAGAAATCCAAGGAGAAATCAAGTTAGAAATCAATCATTTATCTAGCAAATCCATAGCATATTCATCATCATCTCATACTCCATTAGAATCTTAGTTTCTCATCCATCTATATTCATTATTTCATCTAGGTTGTAGGTTATACTAAGATCATTTGGTATAAAATTTGCATTGAATTTCATAATCTCCAACACCTTGAAGCATCTTGAAGAAAGGATTTGATTCAAGTTTGAGGGCTCACAAAATCAAGAAACTCAAGCTTAGGAAGAAAATTGAGGCATGCTACAGCTAATAAGAAAAGGTAAAAGTCTCATTTTTAGCTTATCTTGGATTGTAATCCTTCATTGGGTATGCATTATTAGTCTAGATTAATTGTTTCTACATTGTCACTAATATTTGCATACATCTATGACATATTTAGTTGTTGTAGCATTGGAACTAACCAAATATAAAATGCAACTTGGATATTTTTGTATTTTGTAAAGGAATGTGAACTAGTTTTTAGAGAAGAAAAGCTATTTGAGATTAATTGATCAAATAGAATTATCAAGTAGTACACTATATAATAATTTTAAAATAGCCCTATTCAAAAAAAATGTACAAATCCATCTCAAATATCTATGCAGTGGAAAACTAGTACCCATTACATAACAAGTATCATATCATCCAATTTTGAGGTGTAATATTTTAGCTTGGAAACATGATAACTTGCATGTCAAGACTTCTAATCTTGTGTCTCAATTTTAGAATCTAATGAATCACAAGATACAGATAAAATAGACCAAAAATCTACAAGAAAAATAAAATAACTGGCTAAGCAACTAATACAGGGGAATATAAGTTCGTTAAGATCTTAAGTTCATATTTTGTAATTGAAAGGATCAAGCATTTATAATAGTGCCCAACTAGAAAACTTTAATCTCATTAAATGTTTCTCATAGTTCATATTCTTGTTTGGATTCTACTTAAACATCTAGATAAACTAATTTAAGTTGATGCCTTAAGTAGATAAACTAATTTAAGTTGATGCCTTGAATATTATAATCAACTAATTAAGTTGATTTTAAGTTGGTGTTAAACATTTAGCTTCCCTTGCTATCATCATAATTTCATCAATATATTATTAAAATCGTTCATTTGGTCTCATTGAGTTACCATAGAGGAAACCATATTGATTTTTTATTGAAAGTGGGTATGCATATTTGTCAATGCAATTCATATTTCTATAGTTAGTTGAAGATAAGTTGTGGAAAGAGCCATGATGATAATCAATTGTTTACTGGTATATTTATGGATTTTGTGGGCATTTTACAAATACAACCCCTAATTCTTATGAAATTATCATAATTGGATGTATTATAGACTCCACTAACAATCTCATGTAGAGAGAGGCTTAAATGTGTAGGCGATCACCAAATTAAGTGCTAATGAGGGTATGAAATTGACAGGTAACATACAATAGTAGGAAATATAACTGAAGGAGACCCTTATTTTATATTTGGAATAGTTAGAGCATGTGTAGGCTATTCTGTTGGAATTTGGGTTTTGTTTGAAAAACCCTTGGTAGATGATAGATTAAAGGGGTCCTAGTTCTATGAGGGTTTGGTGAGGGTTTTAAGCCAATTTTGGAGCTTTAGTAGAAAATGAACCCTTAAGTTCAAATTGATTCTGAAATAGGTTGATTATTGACAATTTAAGATACTCTTTAAAGCTTCCATAGATTAAGACTAAGTATTTCATACACTTTCTTTTGAAAAGTGGGTTGTTTGAGGCCTAAAAACTATCAGTTTTATCATTTTGAGGATTCTAATCCAAAATACCATGGGGTAATAGTTTGATATGTTAGAGTAGAGGAAAATGGGTATTTGAAAGTGTATTATCTTTTGGAAGTTATTGGGAAAGTTTTTGAGAAAGGAATTTAATTTAGTTGTTGGAGGCCTAATTAGGCTATTGGTCTAATGGGTTGGGTCAATGGTGTTTTCTTAACAATTGCGTGTGTTGGACTTTGAAAACTGGTTGTTTGGTTTTAATTGACTTATTTGAGACCTTTGGAACCCTTAGGGTCATAAAGAAAGGTAAATCCAATTTTGGTCTATTTGGGCCTATTGAATGTATTGAGGAGCATTGGGATAAGCCCTATTTGTTGCAACTTTTACAAATTTGACATAAATACCTTTAAGATTTCCATCTGCCACCCTATCCTTGTAGGGGTTAGGATTCTTTATAAGATGATGCTGACATGTTTTAGGTAGAGGATAGGTACAATGTAAAGGTGCAGTAAGGTGGATATATGATGTGAAATAATCCTTTTAAGGATTTTGTGAGTGTTGGAGAGTCTATTGGAGGTTTTTCTCACATATGTCTCAAAATCAGTGAGTGGTGATAGAAGAGTTGGATCTAGATGTGATCAGAGTTTGAGAAGGTGATTGACTCGTTCATAATAGTGGATCTTAGGAGTACTTGACCATTAATAGGTCTAAGAATGAGAAGAGTTGGATCTAGTATATTATTGAGCTTCACTTTATTTCAAGAAAATTATACCTATTCTCTACTTAATAGGGCCAAACACATGAAGGTGGAAGCTCAACTGTGCCCCACTCTAAATTCCCTATTAACATCTAATATTTATTAATTCTTTCATCTATGAATAAAATATAGCATTGATTTTTATCATATGAAGTAAACATCTACATCCAAAACTAATATCTAATATTCATTCATTCTTTCATCATTAATAAAAATATATCATTATTTCGTTACCATATCACATTTATTAACACATAATATCAATAACATTCATCAACATTAGCACATAGAAGATTCTATTGTCCTCATTATTTTCCTACTCCGAGAATAGGCCCACTCTTGTAAAGGGGATTTTTCTACGAGAAGAAAGAAATAGTTTAAATTTATAAAATACATTATTATTGTTACAAGTTTTTAATTAATTTAAGGAACACAACTTCCCCTCTCTTTTCCTGAGGGGATGACACCATTTTGCCTGCCCTCAACCTCATCTTGTTGAACACCCCCCGATGTTCAAATATAGAAGTTTACATTTAAAAAAAACCAATTGTGATTAAATTTGTTTAAATATATTATGGATTGATTGCATTCCTCTATATTTTATTCATGTCATTAATCTACTTCTTCATCCAACTCATCATCATGATATCATCACCATCATTGTTGTCATCCTCATTGTCATCACCATCATCATCTTTTTTGATGTCATCATCATCATCATCTTCTTCTTCATCATCTTCTTCTTATTCATGAATATCTCCATCAAGATCATCATTGAAAATTTGTCTATTGTGATCATCATCTACATCATCTTCTACTTCTTTGGTTTCTTCTTCTTCTATCACATTACACTTTACTAGCTTTCCTCTTGGATCATGTCTAACAACAAAAGACCAAACCTATTTTATGTAGAACCTCTAAGTAAGATACTTGCTCACATTGGCTTGGAGTAACTTAGGACTCATACCCAACTAGCTCAAACAACCTTGTAATAACCATTGTAAATCCATTTTCATGTTCAATAATAGCTCTATCAAGATCATTTTCATGGATTTGTAGCTTATAGCATTTGACAAAAAAGAGAACCATTTTGAAGGAATTGAAGTCACACTCAAGTATATCATCCAAGATGTCATATTATCAATTTTGAGACTCTCGAGGATGTATGTCATTTCTAGATGAAGTATCAATCACCTCAAAGATTGTAGTTGTCCCTAAATAACAAGTTTTCTTCATGTCATCCAAATTTTTGATGTAAAATTTATAACAATTGTACCACATAGCCTTGTGATGTTTGAGTTATAATAGTATGTCAAACATGCTAAAAAAATACACCGTGACTTGATAAACATGCAGGGAATTAATAAATGTATGTGTACCTCATGACCTTTAAGTTATATGTTAAATCAATTTCTATTGGTTTAACATTGGAATATCCATTAAAATAAGATTATTTAACCAAATGAGACAAACCTTCCCATGTTACTATGCAACCAAATTGTCTAAATCATTCAATCCATACCATCATCCAATCAAGATTGTTTGTAAGATACATATGCAATACAATCCACTCTCAACCAATAGTATAAAAAATAAATAGAAAACTTACAAATGATTTATTTTGAAGACTATTAATTAATTAACTAAAATAAAATCTTATATTTACCTTTCACTTTCCTCAATCTACCTTTCTCCATCAAGTACTCCCCTTCAAATTGGTTAATGGGGTTGGGATCCCAAATGCGAGCTATATAGAACTTTTTTGCAAGCTCAAAAATATATTTAGTAACATACATTATAGTTTGGTATATCATATATCCCTCCATAATAGAACCCTTGGGATGTTCTCTTTGTCAAGATAAAGCCTTTATAAATTTCAAGTACCTCACAACCATCCACATTGACCTAGTTCATATAGTTCCACACATTTGAATCTCCTCAACTTGGTGTATGAGGTAGTATTTATATGCATTTAGAAAGTTGAAGCTAGAAACTTTTGTATTTCACACATTAGACAAGGAATTTCTCTCTTCCAATATTTTATATCATCTTTATAGATTTCTTTATATGAAAACCACCTATAAGAGATTCAAGGAAAAAATAAAATATGTATGAGACTTTACAATATATTACACAACAAAAAAGTGAATCGTGAATATAATATACGTATAAAAAAATTGAACAACTATCACTAGTTACCTCATGTATTTCCAAAGATCATGGATGACTTTCTTAACATTATTGTCAAAGTGGTCTAGGAGACATAGAGGTGGCACATACTACAACAATTATAAATTGATCATTTCATTGTTTTCTAATATAATACAATGAAAACTACATGCAGTTTACAAATATATAGTAAATACATAAAAACATGAACTACCTTGATGAAGGTATATCAATCATTCATTTTCAACCCTAAGTGATTGTTTATGTTCACATTTGATCTTGTGGCAAATCACATGTTTCATAGTAATTTTATAGCATTGCTTTGTTGCTCCATTAATAACCAAGGAAGGGCAATTATATTGATTTGTTCTCCTTTAGTATTTTATTGAAAGAGATATTTCATTGCATGAATACATTTATGAATGCCAATACAACTTTTGAATTTTTTACTTATCATGCCTTCCATCTAATATTTTCCATAATATCTTTGTTATATTCTTTCCAATATTTATAGTATCAAAAAAATGCACAACTTGTAGCTGCTCATAGTAGGGAAACATATAAAATTGTCTGAGATAACTTTTTAGTCCCTTTGGAAGGTGGATATTTATGCCTTGATGACCTTCACAATCATCAGTTACATCATCAATAAAAAAAACACAATAGAAAAATATAAATTCCAATCATAAACCATTAGGTGTAATGACATTACCTTGACGATTAATTCTATCATATTCTAACTTCCATAGGTGAGGTGTCATCCTTCATGGATTTGATGTAGTCTCTTTTTTTCTAGTATATAGATTTTTTTCAACACTTTGATACTTATGATTCCTATGGAGGAAGTGCCTCTACTTAGCAAACACCTGCTTTCCTAAAAAAAATTGAATGATGAGAATTTATTGTTGGACCACAAACTGGACTTGAAAATTTTCCCTTTGCTTGAATTCCTACAAGATAATGATATAATTGGATTAAATATGTTAATTTTCATCATTATAATTATCATGCATGACTGGAACATTTTAACATACCACCAAAATGTGTTATCCCAGGGGCATCATGTATCGTCCATACAAGTATCGCATGGAATTGAAATTGTGTTTACCCTACTAGTAGTCTAAAGATGTCATGCATAGTGACACCCTTCCATAACTCCAATAGCTCATCAATAAGAGGATCAATCTATATATTCATATATTTAACTTGGTACTTGCCTAGTTGAATGAACAACAACATTACATAATTATTGTGACTATTTTATTGCAAAATATATAATTACATGTACACAACTATTAAATTAAAAAATATACCTAGAACAATCATTGTCAACATGGTTCACTCACTCTTTATTGACATCCATAGAGGTTCTTCTTTAAAGTGCGGCCACTTTTTCTCTATGCCCCTGAATGCCAAACCATCTACAAGCATTTGAATAAAGTCATCCTGACTTCTATCATGTACATGGTAATGCATAAATTGAGCCAAGCTATTGCACTTGAATAATTATTACATACAGGGGATAGTGGGAATACAATGAAGAACCTTGCTAAGAACATTTTTTGTTATTGGATATCTATTTGTATGACATTTACAACATTCTCATGTAAATTAATGTTCTTTATGATATATAATATGATCATTAGTGTTAGTAAATAGATTTGTCTTCTTTTAAAATCCTTCACAAATAACTCTTAAATGCCCAAATTGAGAGACAAACTCTAAAACAAACAGTTGAGTTACTTGCAATTATTTTGTCAAATGCTCTCTAAATTTTGAAATGAAGGTACAACTCTCTTCGTTTGATTTATGTAAATGACTTTCTGATTATGCCTTTAACTAAAAGGCAAAGAAGGAACACTAACATCCATTCACCAACATGAAATGAATGTGAACTTTGATTTAAATAAATTAAGAAGAAAATCAAATATATTATGCACAGGTCATCTAATCAATCTTCCCATTTACAGAGAAACAAAGGGGAAATTTTAATATTCATTCTTTGCATGTATGAATGCATAAGACTAACTAATTTTATAACACATAAAAACCCTTGACAAATGAAACCAAGACAATATTTAAAATTAGATTAGAGTAACCAATGCATCACTCCCAACCAGAGAATTATAAAATCAAACCAACTTATCTAAAAATACATTTCCCCTGTTTCCAAATATACATACAAAATGACCATCTAATTGTAACACCCTACCATGTGACCCAAAAGAAATTAACCTAAAGTTTCACTAAGTTTGTCAAACTTTTTTTTTTTAAGATAAAGATACATAACAACAAGAGATATAAATATAGTGGAAGCAATTAACATACACTCATACATCAACAACACATAAACAGGTTACAACTCTTAAGGGTCCCATGACGTTGAATCACATTTAAATTTGATTAATACTAAAATCAATATATCCACATTAAAGAATATGTACATGTACAAATTCCATTTAAATAATATACAATTATATATGATGCCACTTGACAATAAACAGAATGCACAATCATCCACTATACAGGTCACAGGGTATGAAAGGCTAAAATAATATGCATCATGAAATAGATAACATTATCTCATAAGATCTATGAAATCAAATACAATATACTAGGTATAACCATCCATCGTAGAAATACAGGAATAGATAGAAAGGAACATCTGCACAAACACATCCAGCAATGACATTTGACGGTCGAATCTTAATGGTATAAGAAAAAAGCACTACCATCCGACCTCATAGAATCCAAAAAGTTCTTCTCCCACCGTGCTGAGGAGATAGTCTTAAGTCCCAAACAAGATAACAATCTCAAAAGTCAAAACCAACATCTAGGTTCAAGGAATCACCTGAAAGAAAACTATCTCAAAGGGTACCAAGACACAAGTATCAACTAATCCCACAAGCAACACAGACATGTAGGAAATCTATTATGCATGTGGGAAAGTGTCATCACACGAACCACCTCTAAGGTTACTCAGCTAGTCTTTTAATCCTTCGGCCCCTAGTGACTCTATGAGGCACTAGTATCCTTTCGTACTAACAAGGCATACTAATGAGGCATGGTCACAACCAAATGTCCTCTTTACTCCCATCATAGCATGTACTAGCACTCGAGACATGGGAAAAGAAAACAATGACTCTTATTAATTCATTTTAGACTCATTTAATGAAATGTTATTACTTATTAAATAACCTACAATGGGTTACCCATCAGCCTCTTTAGGGCCTTGACCTCCATTGCAAGCCACTTCCCAACATGACATACAGATAACCTACCTTAAGCTCACTAAAATTAAAAAGATCTTAAAAGACCACATACCATACATCAGTTCTTAAACAAGCAATGAAATATCACTGGTCAAAATACAAGCATCACTAAAATGATCATCTAACAAGACTGATCCAAGAAAGTACACATAAGCCAATCCACATCATAATATGACATCACCGAGAACAAATCATACAAACACCCCAGTCATATACAAGTGATTGAAAACCAATCCAAACACAATTGATTGAAGACTCAAAGGTTATATTAGATAGGTCACACCATTCACCTCAGTTTCACACAAGAACACTAGAAAGCAATAACAATCAATATATCAAACACCTCATAGAGCATACTAGACACATTTTCATGTTTGGGTATAAAAGATCGAGATCAAAACATCATCATGACATCACAAAAAAGAACTCTCGAACCTCTAGTAAACATCCTGATTTGGTCAAAGTACTAAGTCAACCCGACACCCAACAGTAAAATCACACGTCACAAAAAGAATACATACAAAAGTCATTTCCTCAATACATTAGGTTTTAAAAACACAAGTTTAATTCTTCCTTATTGGTTTTCAAGTTTCTATTTCCAAATATTACAGTTCATAACATTTTCGATCTCAACTAGGGTTTTAGTTTCCATTTCTTTAGTTGCCAAATTTACTAAGGTCTCTGAGTTCACTAGAATCCCAGACAATTCAACAATTCATATAAAGTTGTTTAAACATTGTTTCATTGTTCAATTTGTTATCAAAATATAAGAGTTCAGTGAACATATACATCATAGTTTTTGTCTTTATAAAGTATGTTAATTACTAAGGTTTTTGAATAAGAAAAGTTTCTTAGCAATATAAATCATTTTCATATAAAATAGAATCATCAAGCACAACCCAAGTTTACTAAAGATAACCATTAATTCTCCCAATTAATTTCTTTGATTTTCAATTTACGTTAGAATTATATTTAAATAATAAAGTAATAAATCAAATTTTCAAATAATTAAATTTCAAATTTTAACAATACTTATTATTAAACTTTGGCAAAACTTTTCCAGAAAGGAAACCTACTAAAAATAGAAACCTGTTAAAAAGTAAAAACTTCTCAAAAATGGATATCTACTAAAAATAGAAACTTTCCAAAAATAGAAACTATCCTGAAATAGAAACCTGCTAAAATAGAAATTTTCTTAAAATAGAAACTTGCTAAAAAAATAGAAACTTTCTTGAAATAGAAACTTGCTAAAAATAGAAACCTACTAAAAATAAAAATTTCCAAAAATGAAAACTTGCTAAAAACATAAACTTTCCAAAAATAGAAACCTAATAAAAATAAGAACTTTCCAAAAATGGAAATAAACTAAAAATAGAAACTTACTAAAAATAAAAACTTTTCAAAAATTGAAACTTCCTAAAATGGAAAAATACGGTTAACCAATCAAATATTGCATTTTTTATTTCAATTTATTTTCCAAACTCTCATCCTAATTTTAACAATTCCAATACGAATCACCCAGTTCATCAAACGAGGGTTTCAATTCTAAATTAACAAATAGTGATTTCAAAAGAATGACATTCATTCACAGATGTCTTCGAAAATGAAGAACAATAAATATGCAAACAAGGGTTTCAACCCATAAGAATTCTGAAAACAGAAACACAATAGACACGGAGAAGACATAAATTCGAAAGACAGAAAACCATTGTATAAATAAACCACGAGATCCTACCTAGATCTGATGCTAAAATGACAATCACACAAAGCACGACGTGCTCAACAATCCCCTTTCTCTAAAAAATTCCTTCTTCCAAATTGTTGGGCTCCAAAACTTGTGTAATTGCAAAATGAGCTCTAGATCTCTGATAAAGAGTTCTCCCTTAATTTGGGGCTTTGATTGTGCAATCACAAGAGGGAACTCGCTGATCAATTACTGTTTATAACTTTATTGTCTTTCACCTTTTCATGCACAACTCTTTTAGATATTTAATTACAAAATATCTTTATTTAAATAATTAGCTTTCTCTTTTTAATTAATTTATTATATTTTAATTTCATACATATGCTTTATGTAATTTAATTAAAATAACTTTATCAAATTTATGTTCTCTCTCTAGTTAATTACGAGATGTTCTAATAATATATTTATTAATTTAACTAATAATATTATTTAGAGTTTATTATTTAAAATAAAACTCCTAAATAATTATTATTAAATTAAATAAATATAATTACACCTAAATTAGAATGATAACTTTATCTTAAAAATTTATTCTTTTATTTAATTAATTCACAAGATATTTTTAATAATATATTTATTAACTTAACTAATAATATTATTTAGAGTTTATTATTAAAATAAAACTCCTAAATAATTATCATTAAATTAAATAAATATAGATACATCAAAATCAAAACTTTAATAAAATCTTTAAATTTAATTTTTTATTATTTAATTTCTCAATTAATTAAATATAATTAAATATCAATTTTTTTAATAAAAATTTCCATTAAATTAAATCATTAAATTATCTTTTAATTTGATTTAATTATAACAAAAAATCATCACAGACCCACAAAACCAAAAATGACAACTCAACTGAAGATAAAGAACATAATCAAACTCTAGGGTTAAAATCACGAATTCACATCACTTGATGAATTCAGAAAGGTGAAACTAACTCAAATACTTGTCCTATTTTCTAGGACAATTGGCTTAGGTTAGGATTTGGACTCAAGAGTTATCTCCCCACTTATACTATTGAAATACTACGATAGGGTACGCTCATCCTGGAAATTCAAGGAAGTCAATACCCAGTACCTGCAATCTGCATAAAATCCATGCATGTACAAACACAATATTCTAAACTAATTAGACAATAACAAGAAGTGGTGCATCATGTAGATCCCGACTAGTAGGTGATTATGACTCCCTTCCTTAACCACATTAGAAATGTCACACATAAAGAAAACATACATGCACACCATACACATGCAAGTATGGGGTAAGTATCCATAGAATGGCATTAAAATTATTCATCTAAATAACATCATTCAATAATTGGAAGTCACTACATGAGCATATATATCATCATTGAAACAATCATGAAATAACTGGAATAGCTAGTACTAAAGTAACTCAACACATATATCAACTGAATATGAAACACAATTAATCAATTCTAGTAATCAAGCACCGCTAATCATAAAACACAATCAGAAAAGTCAAGTAGGGATAGGCATTACATCCACTCCCCCTAGACTTAGGCTTACTCCTGGAAGCGTACAAGAAAGATAAAGTTAAACTAGGGGTAGGCATTACACTGATCATTTTGTCTTTGTACCATAAACAAGTTTGCAAAAATTGAATAAAATCACCTCCCTCTACTTCTTTCTTACAAACTTGAACCCTAAAAATATTGTCCCTTTCCTTCCATAGGCATCCCCAAAAAGAGAAGAACCCTATTACTGTAGTATTTTCCCATTTTAAAGAATTTTCACCCCAAGTAGTTCACAACTACCTATAACTTCTCATCACTAAACTTTATCTTTCTAACAATTTTTCTCCATGTAAATTATCCCACTAATAACAATTAATTCCTTTTCAAGAATTTACATTCTTTTTCAATTTTATCTCACCCCATTAGTTCACCCAATTTATTATTTTTACTTTCACATTCACAGTACAATAGAAATAATTAATTCTTTCCACTAAAGAAATGTCAAGAGATATTTTAAATAAATCTATCTAAAGAAATGCCGATAGATATCCACTATAAAATAATTATAATTTAGTTTACTACATCTAAAATTATTTATATT
The DNA here is from genome assembly GCA_028749045.1 of Cupressus sempervirens. NCBI lineage: Eukaryota > Viridiplantae > Streptophyta > Pinopsida > Cupressales > Cupressaceae > Cupressus > Cupressus sempervirens. Next base: position 495,101,122 of record CM053786.1, on the reverse strand, counting down.
TCTTTTATCTTCATTTATTTAGTTTTTTACTAACTTAAATTTTTTATTTTAATTTCTTTAAAAATGGATGATTTATATCTCCAAATATTATAATTTAAACGAATATTTTATGTGGCATTTATTAAATTATTTTAGAAAGTATATTCTATTTATAATAAGATTTAAACTTTTGATATGTAGATGGTTGTCAAATTTAACTTAGAAGAATAAAAGTTAACATTAACATGCTCACACCATCTCACTCCACCCATTTGCCATTGTAGAATGCCTATCGCCATTAATTACATGAAAAATCAATGTTACCTTAAAATAGTTTGATATTTAATTATTTTGCATTTAAATGTGGTAATATTTAATTCTTTAAAGAATTAAATATTATGCGAAATAATTCATATAGATTTTATTTTGAAAGTATCTCTTTCATTTTTTTGGTTTTAAGGGGGGGAGGGGAATAATTAAGGTTTTAAAACCCTAGGTAACAATGGCTCTAATTGGGAATTGTATTATGTGCTAGGATGTAGAGAACTCTATAATCTTTGGTTGCTCTTATCTAGTGTCTTACTTGTTGGATCAAGGTCACATAGTCATCATTAAACTTTTACTCAATTTTATTTTTTGTAGATAGCAATATAGAGAAATTCCTTTGATGTAGTTCCTTTCAAGGTCACTACAAGTTGTCATATATTGCAGACAACATTTCTATTGATTGATCAATCAACCAACAAGTGAGCTTCTAATTACAAATAGGGAACAATCATTCCAAACCTGAAACAAATAATCTATCAACTGTAATCCCAAATACTCTAACATGGGAAACCTTGATTCTTCACCAACATTTTCACACCATGAGTTGACTAGAAATAGTCAATCAAATTTTCAAAATAAATCAGCATTCTTCCATCCCTAGAAATTGGGTGACAAAAGGTTTTAACGTTAACTACTTCAATTTCATCCATATGCTCTTAGAACTCTTGAGTGTAGCAACAATGCTAAGTGCACCTCCTCCTTTTTGTTTAAATGCTTGTGCTTGATTAAATGTCACTCGCCCAATACTACCATCCCCAAAATATCTATTGGTGTAGATTTTGAAACCTTTGCTAGTATTGGTGTAGATTTTGAAACCTTTGGTAGTGCAGATTGAGTTTTGCTAATCTTTTCATCTCTTGATTTATGTTCTTCTAACAACTAATACATGGTTGTGTCATTATCAAACTTCAAAATATAATCCCATTTTCATCCTTCAAACAATCCTTCACCCAACATATCGATTATATAGCATGCTTTCAAAATTGTGTCTAGAACAAACAATATGTCTAGAAACCTCTTTCTATTTCACAAAGATTCCTCCATTCCAAAGATATTTCTCCTATGAGGGTATCGAACTAGAGTTTATTGGGCATAGAATATGTGTAAGTGCAACCAGTCAGCAATAACAATTACCAAAGTAGTACTTGATCTATCACTTCTTTCATTAATGGTAGTAGAAAAATCTGGTTGACAGCTTCATCTGTCCATCACCACTTGCAAGATCTATCTATGGAAAAATGAACATCTCTAAAATCTCCACACCTATCTTCTCCATATGATTTGTTCAACAATGGATCTCCCCTTGCTCAAGGTGACCCCAAATTTAGTGTTCTCTTTTTTTCCAAGAAAAGAGGCTTCTCATTGAGGACTATGTAACAACACTATTTGGATCTGATAAAAATGGTTCCTCAATGTGTTCAAATTCACAAACCACAAAACTAGAATATTCTTGGAACTTGGGAGAAATTATAATTAATGCTACCATCGCTAATTTCAACACACTATGCCTAACCATTTTCCAACTGAGTTATTCAAACCTTACTTGATGTTTATGAAGCAACTGGTTTTGGAAAATCCAAACTTGTTCATGTTTCAAAACCTCCAAAATAGATAAAACACTATTTGAATTCTCGATATTTGAGGCTTCGTCTCACAAACACAAAGATGTGGGCTAGTGAAAATTAGAGGAAGGATGGATGCATGACTTTAACAATATCATATATCTCTCAAGCCCCAAAGAGATAGTCAATGTATTTTCCTAACAATATGTTTCATGTATGATCGCTCACTTCCTTGTGGAAATACTTTACATTCAAATGCTCAAGAAATTTCAATTGATTGATCCCCTGATGCGGCCATCCTCTACAATGTGCATTATTTATTCTCCTTACTAGACTTCATGCAAATGCTCAACTCTGCATTTTATTTTCACTAAACATGCTTGACTGATGTCTTTATATCCATGGGTCCATTGTTCAATTGTGAAGTTAATACATATTTCCTTTGTAAAGATAGGCCTTCATTATTCCACCATTTTTCTTCTTTCCAACTCAAGATATTTTTTGAGAGAAATAGAGCACCCACAGGTTTAGATGGAGAATCATTCACACATGACAATGCTCATTTGTATACATTGACCTTTCAAACCTTTTATCCCTCAACTTTGCATCATTATATTGATTAAGGTTCATGACATCAATAGTTTCAACAACCAATATGCTCATGGGAATTAACATCACGAGATGGATTAGAGTTTTATTGGTCTATTATTATTATTATTTTGATAATCCCCCAAACTTGACATGATATTGAGGTAGTTGGTCTGCAACTAGTTTTGTTTTCTTCCTACATGTCTATTGGATTCATTGTTATATACACATTTTCGTGAACTTTGTATTTATCCCATGGCTATTTAATTTTGATGTGATTATTATCTGAGATAAATAGATACATAATGTATATTATTTAATTGGAATCGTATTTGTAACGATTATTTCATGTGGATTTTTTGTGTATTAGATTTAGTTTTGTGTGTGTGTGTGTGTGTGTGTGTGTGTGTGTGTGTGTGAGAGAGAGAGAGAGAGAGAGAGAGAGAGTGATTCAATGTCATGGGACCTTTAAGAGATGTAATATGTTTATGATGGTTGTATGTATGTGATTTATTGCTTCCACTATGTTATCTCTTGTTGTTATTATCTTTTTTTTTAATGTTTGGAAAACTTAATGAAACTTTAGGTTAATTTCTTTTGGGTTCCCTTGTGGGGCATTACATGTCAAGGCTGCCAAAGTAATCAATCACACACATGTCTAGGCTTGCATGGTGGCTACCCCATTTTGGGGTGTAAAAAGTGTTAGCTTAAATTTTTATTTTTTATTATTTATTATTAATAGTATTAAATAATATTTAATGTATTATTTATTATTTATAATTATAATTTAATATTAAAATTAATTATTAAATTAATAAACATATAAGTCCTTGTGCTTCACCCCTGTGAGCATCACCTAGATCCAACGAGTGCTAAGTGTTCCATTTATTCTCATGAGAGATGGATTTTTGTTGAACCACTACTCATGAAACATGGTTCAATGAGTTAGACTCAAAATCACGCTGTTAAATCTTGATAGCAATATCACAATTTGACTTGATGTGGAAATTATCTCCTATTTATCAATTAATGAGCTTAAGAGGCTTTCTAATGAATGGTTCATAAGGCACAACACCTAGTGAAGGTTTTGCAAATGGGGTTGCAAGCTTTGGGTTTAACCATGTAGGAAACTATGTAGTTAAGCACACTCAGGCTAGAGTAGTACTAGGATGGGTGACCTCTTGGGAAGTCTTGGTGATTCACCCCTATGAGCATCACCTAGATCCAATGAGTGCTAAGTGTTCCATTTATTCTCATGAGAGATGGATTAATGTTGAATCTCTACTCATGAAACATGGTTTAATGAGTTTGACTCAAAATTACACAGTTAAATCCTAATAGCAATATCACAATATAATAATTGTCATGATTTGTATGCCCCTTATTCCAAGTACATTACATTAGAAGTAGAATATTGCATTCAATTTCCACAAAATGATCTCTTCTCATTTGCATTTATGGTTTCCATATTTTGCATGCACATATATGTGAATATTTGGGATATATTTCTTTAGGTTACGGAGGCGAAAAATCATCAACCATACTTCTAAAAATCTCCTGCACAAGAGATGACACTAAGGTTTAGTGCCCGTGATTCCTTGGTTTATCCTATTTTTAATAAGACATCTCTCCGTGCATGATGGAATAATAGTGTAAATAGATTATTAGCAAGTGAGTAGTCTATACATTTGAACTCCATTTTACCCGAATTTGGGATCTCAATTACCTTAAGCTATCCACAAACTATTTCACCAACATAGTAGATCTTATTAGCCATCATCTATCAAATGGGAAATTGAATCACATTTTTCATGTGTTTTTCATCTCTACCCAATCAAATTTTATGATAGTTTTAGGGCATATAACTTTGTCACGGTATTTTCTTATAGTGATCCTCTTTTCTCGGTCTTCTAGGGTTCTCGCAGACATTTTTGCATGATAGGATGGAATGATGCTAACAAAAGTTCTGGAGATTGAAATTTGCATGCTTTCACCAACTATAAAAGTCAAGCACAATTAGTGATAAAAGATATGACACATTTATCATAAAAATGATAAAGGAAGGTGAATTTTATACATGGAGTAGCCTCAAAACTATTTCATAACAAAGGAGAAACTAACAGTCATTCCACTAAAATGTGTAATATTTCTTATGAATTGGAGAACTATTATCATTTGTCAAAGGTAGAAACTAGTGAATTGCAAGTGTCTTCCTTGATTCATTACCATATACACTTAAATGTTTGGGCAATTCAACCTCTTACATGCTCAAAACATTGAGTTAAATCCTTGAACATTTATACTAATAAAAGGTCCAAGTATTTCACCAACCTCATAAAGATAAATGCAACTCCACTATATAGACCAACCACCATTTTTTATTTTTTTTGGAAACCCTAACTTCTTGAAATGTTAATACAAAAATATCTGGAGTCTGTTGGGCATCAATGTTTGAAAAGTTGCTTTGGAAAAGTATTTTTACTCATTCAATTAAAAGAACCATCGGGTGCCCTTCATTGTGATATTATTATATTTCTACTTGTGGCTCTTAGAAAAGAAAAGGATTTATTTTTTAACAAGGAATTTGAATCTAGGAACTTTGGATAGTGAAACTAGATGAGCACATGATGTTGCCACTCAATCAAGATAGCCTTTATCTCTTGAATTTTTTAAAATATGGATTGATATAAGAAGATGGGTGAAGGTTTGATTCTAAAGAAACTTTATTGAAGGGAAACAACAAGCAAGAACAAAACAAAAACAAAAGCAAGCCAAAATTTCAAAATGGGAGCATTTAATTTTAATGAAATGAAAAAGGCCAAAAAATATTAAATGTGACCACTTATAGGATTTAAAAAGTATGAGCTTTTTTGAATCATTTTTTGGTAAAATGGATGAAGGTTTTGTACAAAAGTAAGCAACATGGCCATTTTGATTTTTAACTCTTGTATGAAAAATGTACACAAAGGAGGGAAAGTAAATACATATTTAATATTTTCTTCAATATTTTTCAAATCAGCATTATCTTTCACAAAGATAGATGAAAGGTCATTAACTTTCTCCATACCTTGAGTCTCTTAATTTTTGGATTTCTCATGTGAGTTTTCCATTATAAATTGTTGAACCAATTCTTCTAAAGGGAGAGAGGGGAAAAGATCTACAAAGGGATGAAAGATGCATGAATCCTTTTCTTCCTCTTGATTTTCACTTGATTCTTCTTCAAGATCCTTTTCTTGTTCATTGACCATTTCTCCAATTTCTTTTTCTTTATGCACTTGCTCTACCTTTCCTAGATCTTGCACAAAAGATCTTTTCTATATGAGGACAGCACCACAGAAAGATTTTAGAAATCCCACTTGTTTTTCCAGATCCCTTATGACCTCTCTGATTAGATTCTCTCTAAATGGAGGCATAAGATAAATATATCCACATCACTTTCATTTCTTGTAGGAATCCAATCCCTCAAAAATTTTGGATATTTTTGAAATACTTTATGGTATTCATCTTCAATAGAGCCACCAACCTCCATCTTGGGGAGGTACCTCTAAATTTGGGAAATCAACTTCACTAGGCACTCTAAGATTCCCCAGTAGAGTCGCCAAAAATCTTTGAAAATCCTTCACAAATAACACTTAAATGGCCAAATTGAAAGGAAAACTCTAAAACCAACAGTTAAGTCAATTACAATTATTTTGTCAAGTGCTCTCTAAACTTTGAAGTGAAGGTACAACTCCCTTCTTTTGATTTATAGTAAATGATTTTCTGATTGTGCCTTTAACTAGGAGGCAAAGAAGGAACACTAACATCCATTCATCAACATGAAATGAATGCAAAATTTGATTTGAATAACTTAAGAATAAAATCAAATATATGATACATAGGTCATCTAATCAATCTTCCCATTTATAGAGAAACAAAGGGAAAATTTTAATATTCACTTTTTGCATGTATGAATGCATAAAACCAACTGATTTTATAATAAACAAAACCCCTAATAAATGAGACCAAGACAACATTTGAAATAAGATTGGACTAACCAACAGATCACTCCGAACTAGAGAACTATAAATTCAAACCAAGTAATCTCAAAATGCATTTCCCTTCATTCCAAATACACATACAAAATGACCAACTAATCATTTTGTCTTTGTACCATAAACACATTTGCAAAAATCAAATAAATTCACCTCCCTCTACTTCTCTATTACAAACTTGAACCCTAAAAATGTTGTCCCTTTCCTTAAGAAATGCATAAGCATCCCCCAAAAGAGAAGAACAGTGTTACTATAGTATTTTCCCATTTTAAAGAATTTTCACCCCAAGTAGTTCATAACTACTAGTAACTTCTCATCACTAAACTTTATCTTTCTAAAAAAATTTCTCCATGTAAATTATCCCCACTAATAACAATTAATTTTCAAGAATTAATTACTTCAATATTCTTTTTCACTTGTATCACACCCCATTAGTTCACCCAGTTTATCATTTTCACTTTCACGGTTACACTACAATAGTAACAATTAATTCTTTATAGAAATAATTATGAGAAAAATAAATGTTACCTTAAAATAGTTTGATACTTAATTATTTTTCATTTAAATGTGGGAATATTTAATTCTTTAAATAATTAAATATTATAAAAAATAATTCAAATAGATTTTATATTGAAAGCACCTCTTTTATATTTTGGTTTTAAGAGGGGGGGTTGGGGGGGAATACTTAGGGTTTCAAGACCCTAGGTAACAATTGGGATAGGCATCTATTTACTCCATTTCAATATCTTAATGGAAGATAATTCTTGGTATGAGCGAGGTAGAATATTAGATGGTGGCAACAAAAATTCACCTATCAATCTATAGCAAAAAATGCAATTTTTTCATATAAACAATATTAACGACACAAGATTCACTCTTTATTAACTATAATGACATATATCACATACTTTAACATACATGAAATTTCTATGTTGGACAAACCATTTATAACCTTCAAGTTCACCAATAACAATAAACTACAAAGAAGAGTTATTTGGGACCCTTCATAAAGGGTTGCATCTACCTTCTAAAGTAGAGGCATATCATGAACATCAACGTCATTATCATCATCTTCATCACTCGTGCTGGTACCAAATGTCTCATGAATCAATACAACTGTACCATCATCTTCAAATGTGTCTTCTAGTGCATGATCATCATCTTCCATGTGAACATTATAGTTGGCTTCGATATTAACACCTCCAAGTTCCTCCACTTCTACTGCCCTAGGAAGATCGACCTATATAAAAATGATCAACATAAATAGATCATGATCATGATTGCATCATCAAGAGATTTATTATCTCTATAAGTTGTTAAAATGATATAATGAATAACTTACCAATGGATGATAATCATTTCCCCCTTCAATTTGACCATGGTTCCTCAATGTCTCTTAGTTTTTTTGATATTAACTCTTCTAATATTTATGCCCTTACAATTTTTTTAGGGACAATAACATTTTCCATCACCTCTTCATTTGAAGTTGGAATAAAATCTAGTTGGTGTCTTCATATTTTATTCTTTACTTCTATTATGTGACATGATTCAATGAGCCACTGGAAAATAAAATCAAGTTATCAAAATGTTGGTCTATAAATATCACAAACTAAGAAAAAAGATGCCTCAAGTACACTAATCTTATTAGACCTAGAAATTTATTAAAATATACCAAATTGAACTTGAAATATTAGTTATGAAATGATGTTTCCATATAATATACTAAATTTAAATACTTGAACATAGAAAAATTGCAAAATGAACCAAAACTATCTTAGACATGAAAAAATAGATAACTAATTTATATAAAAATAGTTTGATTCAAATAAAATTATATTTTAAGAACTATATCAAACTGTAGAAGACCAAGGGAAAGAAGAATAACAACATAAATAGACACTACAATTAGAAGTGTAACATGCAATAGAAATTTTTATTATGTGATAGGTCCATTAAATATTCAAGGGCTTGGATGTATAAATTCCTATGCTATCTTTTTGTTTAACCACTAAGATAGCTAACTCACTAATTTGTTAAGTAATCTCATTATTGATGGTTGAATGGATGTTGCTCGTTGATTCAAAAACTAAAATGCAATTTAATTCGGATATTTATTTTTGAATACAATTGTCTAATTGTATGTTGTCTTTGATGTTACACAAATATCATATTAGTTATCAGAAAGTGCTTATCGAGCTCACTTGGCCAACAAGGCAATTTTTTGTGTCTACCGAACATTCTTTGAAATTACTCTACGAATTCAGTATCTACAGAGCTCACTCAGGTGTCAAAGGAAATTGTGGCAGAAAGTAGTGTTAACCGAGCTCTCATGGTTAACAAAGGAAAGTTGGTCAAAGTCAGTGTTTACTGAGTTCACTCAATTTCTAAAGGATTTTGCAAGCTCATAATATTAACCAAGCTTCTGTTGGTTAACACAGGAAATCATTTCAGGATCAGTGTTTACCGAGCAGGGTCGGCCAGTGAAGGATTTTGTTAATTTTGGGAAATGAAGTTTAATTATTGGTTCCAACCAAATGTGCCAATATTTATTGGTCATTGTAATTTGTAAATGAGTCAACTTGATAATCTGAATGGTATAAATGAAAGGTCAAGTTGAGATTCTAGAGTGTATGAGTGAGTATGCAAGTGTATTGATTGTTTGAAGAGGAAAGTGTGAGGGAATTGGAAGGATGGTCAGATATCCTTGAGGAGAAACAAAGTTATATTTGATCAGGAAGGATCTAGTGTGAAGTAGAACAAAGATCTATAATTAGCAATTCAGTTGCATCTCATTCAGGTCATTTCATTGTTACTTTCTTACCATTGTAGCACTAATTCCAAAATCTCTTAATAGAATTGGTTTGATAGCCAGTTGTAAATCCTCTAACAAGGTGATAGTTCTGTTGAGTTGTTTTAAGACCTCTTGCAAGGCCACTCCTAACAGGGTGATTAAATCCTCTAACAAGGTCACACCTAACAATGTGTTTTGTAACCTTTAACTAGGTTGGCTCCTAACAAGGCTCACTTTAGAAGAGTGAAAATCAGTAGCTATTTTCTTTGTGGTTTTTCCCATATTGGGTTTCCACGTTAAATCCTAGTGTCTCATGTGTTCATGTTATTTCTGTTATGCTTGCATGTTAATCAATGTGAATGTTTAAGATCTATTAAAGTATAACATACACTGCATTTACTAAGTTACAGTCAGTATATTTACTGAGTGACAGCAGTAAATAGTTTTATCAAACATCTAAGGGATCTGTGGATTTGTTTTTGTGGTAACTGATTCACCCCCTCCCCCCCCCCCTCTTAGTTACTCCATCTATATTTCCAAAAATTTATAAGTAACTCAATGATAGATTATTAAAAAGTGATATTATTAATTTAGAAATATTCTCAAGAATGATGTTCAAGAAAGGAACAATACATATAATAATTAAACAAAGAAAAATACACATCATCAATGTGTTTTTTGATAAATTTTCTAAAGAATCTATTGTAGATTACAATAAACACCAACATTGACATAGTCACAAATTCTATGAGGGAGCTAGATGATATTTATAAGTTAGGGCTGATATTTCTCTTGACTATATTTCCTTTCTTTATCAACATTGTGTTTACTTGGGCTATAATGGTTCTAGGTATGGACATGACAACCCATATTGGGAGAATTTTTAACATGAGCTTGGTGGAAGCAAAATATATTGATTTAAACTTTTAAGTATTAGTATTAAAGATAATAGATTCCTTTAGTTTATATGTTGGTTAATTTAAGTGTATGGTTTATAAATTAACCTTTTATGATCAAGACAGTGAGTTAAAAAAGAGTGAAAGAAAAAATAAATTACCATCAAAATGTAGAAATTTGTGTCAATTTTTAATCAATGTTTCATCTATCATTATGATTACATGTCACAATTAGTATGATTTAAAACTTGGATTAAAATATTAAGACACAATATAATCTTGAAATAACATCAAATTTATTTATATTTTGAATTAAGAAATATCATATCATTAACCTTAGATAAACTATATATCCAAAAATATATAATCAAACAAACATATATGTGAATGACATTATTATATTTCTAGAAACAGCACCAAACAAGTCGGCTAATGTGTTAGGGTCGTCATGTTGTTTGATGTGTTTTTCTTTGGAAACAATAAGGTCATGTGGACCAAGAGTCAAGTCCATGAGTCAATGTTGGTCAAAGGCCCTAATGGGAAGGCCCCAAGGCCACTCTTTAATAACTTCCACCAACATTTGGAACTAATCCTCTACAATAATCATCATTTAGCATTTCAACTTAATGGGTCCAAATGATTATTATTCTTAACATTTCATACTACTCCTCTATAATAATCATCATTTAGCAGTTATGAGATAATCAAACAAGAGTAAATAGTTGATAGCTTAGACTAACACAATTTTTAGATGCTCATATGAAATGAAATGGGCATGTGGGTTGAAAGAAACTAGAAAGGTATTAAATGGATGATTTTGGAGTACTCAGCAACCACACTCACCATATCATCATTCAAGATTATATGGGTGTGTGGGATTATACACATTGTCAATATTAAAGGAGGGATCTAAATATACTAGGGAGGTCCCAAGGCTCACACTTCTTGAGGTCCACTTCACCAATGGCCCTTCCTATGAAATTTTTGTCTAAAACCTTTTTCATGAGATAGTGTTTTATGATCTCTTCATCAATGGAATGGAACTTGAACCTAGGAGGCAGTTGTGCATCACCATTGTCATGATTATAACCAAAGTTAGGAGCCTCCATTATTTAATTCTCTTCTCAATTTTCCACTTTTCCTTTTGTAAAATATGATATGTGGGTTGTGGTGAGATGTTGTGTTGACTTCTTATATGGGTGTTAGGAGAGGTAAGAAAAAATGACAAGATGGGATGTGTGGAGAGCACAAATCAAAGATGAATACATATGAATTCTATTGCTAATTTGAAATGGATTCCCTCATCCTAGTACGAATATGTGTGTAAGAAAAGCATCACCATAGAAAGGTTTTCTTGGTGTCAAAAGAGTATGTGTATATATAATTACCATTAAAAGAGGTAGAGGGGGGAATTTAGTTTTATAAGGGGGAGGGGGTAGTAAAATCTCCTCCTATTTTGTATCTCAAAATCAAGAGAGAGAACGTGCGGTGTGTGAATATGTGACTTGTCAATAATAGTAGAAAGTAAGTGAATACAAATCAGGTCATAGGGGAAAAGAAAGGAATTTTTGGGGTTGTAGCTAAGATTTATAAAGGATCATTTGGATTGTTTGATGCATTATCATATGATGGAATAGGCCTAGGCCTATTTATCATTTATTATCATAGTAAAGGAACTATATTATTCAATACTTGGTCATTCATGATTGTTTATATTCTTATCCACCTTGGAAAAATCCCAAATATTTATCATCAAATCCCACCTAGCTTTATAAATCAAAACCCCACAAACAAAAATTTAAAAAACCATAATCAAGGTCAATAGATATACTTAATGAATATATGAATGTCATGGGAATGTGGTGTAGGACACCTCCCTACTTTTAATTTTTGGTATGATTAGAGGTTATTTAGGTGTGTGAGTGTGTTTAATAAATTCTGAGTGTCCTTGGAATATAACTACTCCACTTGTAAGAGCTAAGTTTCTCATTAGGTCTTAGTTTTTCAAAAGTTACTCATTGAGTTAAAAGTTTCTAAATGGGTCAAACATGATAAAGGATGAGTAATTGAGGTCTTGAATGATCTAAATAGATACTAGGTATTCTATCTAGGGTCTTGAAAAGGTTTTAGGTGAACCCATTTGACCAAAAGGATTTGTAATATTTTGATCAGGTAATGCTATAGTCGTGCGATGACCTAGGTTGTACAGTGGTGAGAGCAAGTACATGGGAATGTAGTATGATGGCTAGAGAAATTATATGGGAAGGTTTTTTGGTGATAGAGTAGGCACAATAGGAAATTTGTATGATGTCAACTCATAGAAAAGGTCATATGGGAATGTTCGTATGGTGTCAAGAATATACTTGTATGGTATTGAGTGGTGTTCGTACTATGATGGCTTTAGCATCAGATAGGAAGGACAATGGTCATATGGTGGAGTACGAAGTAGTATGGTAGGAGGCCCAGATGGTCATATAAAATGGTGATGAGAAAGTGTACGGTGATGTTGCTACACCATGGTGACGGATGGTGTGTGATAGAATGCTAAGTCCTGTAACCAAAACACTTATAGATCCAAATTCATAAATAAAGACAAAACATGAATGGAGATAGAATATAAATCTTCAAATAATATTTTCCACAAGATGGTGCTCTAATTTGCCAGATCTAAGTGAAGTATTAGAGGCAATGGAATAGGGTGAGGGTTGAACCCACCGAAACCGAACAAACCAAATAGGGAAGATCTTTCACTTCCAAAATGGTGAACAGTAGAGAATCCCAACAAGAATCCACAATACAAAGAAATAATCCAAAAAGCATACCTACGACTACCTACAAACCATGTTTAAATACCCATCGAGAAAACCTTCTGAGGGTGTACAAAGATAGCTGACGGCCACACCTATCTATGGAAACAATTAAATTAAAATGGATCTGAGATACATTAAATCAATTGGCCCATTAACAAGGTTTAATTAAATGCATTTATTTTAGGATGGGGACATTACAATCCTCCTACCCCAAAATTGGCTTGTCCTCAAGAAAATGCAAATCTGGTTGTAGCAAACCTTCTGTAATTAGCTTCTTCAATTCTGAGTCAGGTACCAAGTAGATCTTGCCACTGAAGTAAATAATATCATCAATAACTTTGTATCTTTCATCACGTACATAGTCATCCATCAACTCACATGCAAAAGTGTTCTTGGAGTACTTGACCAATAGATGGGCCCACCAATTATCCAACGAATGGGATAAGGTGTTGATTGTCCTATTTTTACTTGTAGCATTTGGGATCAAATCATGTTTTAAAATAGCCTTCATCTTCTTGATTGTGACTTCCCTTGATCCTTTATTTGACATTCCTCTTAGCAGCACCTTCTTGTCATCTATCTCGAATGAGAAGTCCATCCTTTTGAAACTTTGGGTGTACTGGTCAAGAGTTTCCAACCACTGGATGCCCAAAATGACATCAGTACCAACCAAATCTATGACAAAGAAATCATCTATCATGGTATAGTTTCCCATGAAAAAAAATTTCCATAGGATCACATGAGTGCAAGGTAACAAGGCTCCTCCTGTAACCCTAACCTTAAATCCTCCATGCTCAATTGTGTGCAAGCCTTTACTAGTGACCAAAGATGAATTGATGAAATTGAGTGTGGCGCCACTATCAATCATGATTGGGACTCATTTTCCATGAAGTGTGCCACGAACCCTGAAGATACTGTTAGAATAATTAGATATTTCCTAATTAACTCTAGTTTCTTAAGCTAAACTTTAGGCATCTAATAATTAATTCTTTTATTAATTATTTAAAGATGCAACCTAGGTTAGACCTTTTTAGGGTTTTAATCTCCTTTATAAGGACAATTTGTCATTGTATTAATTGAGAACCGAATTCATTGTTAATTATAGCAATCTAGTTTTTTGCTCATCAAGAATGTCTTGTCTATGGATCTGGCAATTCTTGCCTCTATATCTTTTTGCTTCTCTCTTCTGTAACAAGTGTTTGCATGAAGGTGATTCTTGGGAGTTGTTGGGTTGATCTTTCATCAACTTCAACATGGTATCAGAGCTCCAAATTTTCATGCCCTTGTTCTGTTCTTGACAGATGTGGCATCAGTTTTCAAATCTAAGCTTTCAACATTTTTTTATTGGATCTGGGGGTTTACTAATTTTTTAGAGACTTTGAGCCAAAAACAAATATCATTGTTGAGCTCAAAGCACTCAAAAACCCCCATTTCCATATAAAATACATCCAGTTTGGACATTGTTGAAATCTGAAGCAAATTTTTTTTGCATCTTTACCATTTTGACCTTGACACAATTTTCAAGGTGATGATTTTTTTATTCTATTTATAAAAAATGAAAGCTTTTTTAAATGTGCATATGATTTGGGAGAGAAATCACATGGAGATTTTGTGAAAAATGATGGCATTGATATTTTTTTGAAAAAGGGACTTATTTCATACTTAATGCACAACCAAGGTACCTACTCATCCCCATCCAATCTAAATCTGTGCATGGGTATGTACATTTGTCTTTCTTTTTTAGGAGATTGGCCGAATCCTTTTGGGACCCATTCCTTGTTGATACACGGGATACACGGCTTCTGGTCATAGATGGGGCCTCCTCAGCACACACAAAATGCATTTTTTTTAATAAAAAAATGCATCCTGCCAAACGTTCTTCTCAAGCTGCACATCAGCAAAGTTTTTTTCAATGTCCAAATTTTTCCATAACACAACACATCCTGTATTGGAAGCCTTCAGCAAATTCATGGGCCCTATCTTGAAGCATGCACACTTTTCTTATTGGAGAAATTTTTGTATTTCTTTTTCACAAATTAAGGTCTATCTCAAAAGGCGAGATTTTTGGGGAGTTGTGATTTAGGGAGACGAAGCCACATTAGTCCATGTCAACTGTCCTCACATTTTGGTTCACCTTCATCTGGTTATGGTTCCCATCTTTGGAACTCCAGTTACCACCAATGCCTTGGGTTTGGCACTCATGTGAACGCCCAAAATTTATGCACTTATTTGTGTTCATTTTCATCCACTTTAGCTATTTCTCTTTTCAACCTATGATTTTTTCTTGGTCTTGGTGTTTTTCATGATTTGTGGCATTATGTGGAGGTCCATATCAATTTGCATGTAATATTTGGGAGCCTCCTATGTGTCGTGCCATAGTTTGGGGTAGATTTTGTGGAGCTCACCAAGATTTCTTGCTTAGGACTGCACGCAATCTTCAACTCTCGTAGTCCTCGTCTGCAGAAACCTCCCAAATGGTGGTACTTGCTTGGTGATTTTTGAAATATGAATTATGTTGTTTTTCTCTTTATAGAGGTTTGGAAAGTGGTTTATGTTTTTTTCAAAATCAGTCATATCTAAACACAATATTTGAGCATATTGTATATTTTGTTCAAATTTCATGGTATGAAACACATATGTTGTTATGATTGGAGTGTTGGGTGAGATAGCTAAATTGGTAATGTGAGCCCTTGTTTGGCAATTCACTTTTTCTGTTTCAGTAATGATCAAGGTGAATTTCTGTGATGACCTAGGATTTTTTGAATTTGCATATCCACCTCAAGATCCAAACTCAACGGCAGGGTCAACTCATTCATGGCCCACTATCCAATAATACCCCCTTGGACCCACAAGCATATTCTTGACACCTCTATTCTTTCTTGGTGGTTTTTTGGAGTGGTTCATTTATGCAAAGGTGGTGATTGCATGGTTTTATTTGGGAAATGTGTTGCATTTTTTGGAACATTGGAGCCACATCAGTTATGTTTATAGTAGCTTCCTCTTTTCTCATGAATGTCCTTTATTTGTTGAGGCCCTGCACATGTACCTTTAAAGAGCAGTTAACATTTTTTGATGGCAAATTTGACTATTTCTTTTGTGAAAGGTGGATTGTGTTTTTTGGAATGCCTTAGAAAATGGTTTTTCTACCTGCGACAAAATTGTGCCCCTCCATTGGTGTTTGAACCAAAGTTTATCTCTCCCACACACTTTTTTGTGGTCTGATTGAAGGTTATTGGCAGATTGGATGACATCTACCAAATTATGCCTTGATTGCACATTGAAAGCGCTTCAAGTTTTATTGGAGACCAGATTTTTATCTGACATCAACTCTTTTACCAACGATAATGACTTTTTTGTTATCCTATCTTGTTTCTAGCGGTTGGACTTTTCCTCCAACAGGGGTCATTTTCTAGCATTTTTTTGCCTCAACAACTGTTTGACCATCAAATTTAGGCTCATCACCTGCTGATGTCAATGCCACATCAGCATTGCATCACTACTTCTAGTCACCTCCTTGGCCTTTGTTTGGACCTACCTTCACATTTTTGTTCATATCTCAAGCATACGAACTCCATTTTCTAAAAATAGGATATCATCGAAAAGTTGGTTCTAAGACCATCACGATGGTGCAGTTAGTTTTTTTTTTATAGCTTTTTTACTTTTAAAGTCAAAAGTTTACTTTTGCACTTTGGGAGACATATCTTGAGCATCTAATCTCTGATTTAGAAATTCTTTATATCGTTGGAAAGGTCTTTTTGAGCTCTTTTCAATGATGTTGGCTATTTTTCTAGATTCTACTCTAGGCAAAGTTTATTATTTTTTGCATTTTTGCATTATGGTGGATAACTTGGTTGTTTTAGGTCTGGGGATTGATTTCTTTGTTTCAAATGATTCATCATGACTTGTACTCTCTTTTTTTTTAGTCTTATGTCTCTTCTGGTCTATTTAGAATCATTGTATGCATTCTTGCAAACGCACTGAGATAAAGTACCACATTGCATCTGTATTTTTGTTTCAGTTGTTTGCCTTTGTTTGTCTCTTGATTCAAGTAGTGTCATTTGAGGACACTCATACATATTATTGTATTCTTGGGGTTCACCATATCTTGTGCCTTATTGTACATGCACTACTCTGATAAAGTGCCATGGGGGGTTGAGGTTTTGCTTTTGTTTGCCATCTCCCTTGGTCTAGTAAGTGTCCCTACCATGACATTAGCCTCATGACATGTCTAAGATTGATCACCTCAGTACACAATATGTACTCTTTTGTGCATCTTGATCGTGGTTCCTTAACTTGCAATTCTTTTGGCCCATTTTTTCAATTTTCTATCACCTCACCCTTGTCTACATTAGGGGGAGTTCTTCTGTTGTTTCTCATGTGTCATGCCCAGACTACGAGGGCAAAAACACACAAAAAAAAATTTGAATAATAATTAATAATTTAGAAATGCTCTAAGTTTGATAAGGTTGAGTTTAAAATCAATGGGTATGATTAGATCATCAAAATTAAAACTTTCATAGTTTAGTCGGTTCATTAATTTAAACAAATCCAAATTCAATTAATGAAAGTTTTAACACATTGATATTTCATTTACTTTAAAGGATAAAAATAATGATTAAAATAGAAATAAGGATTAATACCCTTAAATCAATTGAATAACAATTATAATTCGAGGTCTAATTATTTTGAAACTTTTGTACTAAAAGATATCATCTAATTAAAATAACCTTTCATCCACCATTAAACTCAAATTAAGATTTCAATATTATTTACATCTATTCTTAAATATCATAACATACTTAAACTTATTTTTAAATAAAAATATCAATTAACTTTGTAATCTATTAAAATCAAACCATACTAATATTACTAAATAAAGAAATTAAACATACTAATTACAATATTGCGTAAAACTATACTTCATTAGAGATTAAAAAGGACTTCCTAAAGTCAAAGTAATTAACTATTAAAGGTCAACGTCTATCAAAATTATAATTTAGTCATAAAGATATAGTTACATTTAAATTGACAATCTAACTTAATTTAATCATTTAATAAAACACAACTCATATTAACAACAACTAACATACATACTAAACAACTAAACTATAATTATCTTAATTTAAATATTTAATAATCACAAATTAAAATAAAACAAAACATACTAACTAAACTTCATCTAACTCTATTACTAACTTTTCCTAACACCACTAAGTTAAAACATTTAAAATGACACATACAACATTTAAATAATAAATTAACTAACCTAAAGCTATTTACTAACAACTACTAACAACTAAACAAAACTAACCTAACCTACAACTACTAACCTAACCCCAAAACCCCTAAGCTACCCCTACACCCCCCTACATTCCCCCCCTACTCCTACCCCATGGGTAGTGCTTCCCAAGCGCTGTCCTTGGGACAACGCTCTGCCCAACCACCATGAGCACAAACCAAGACTTTGAGAATGATGCACAGACCAAAATCTCAAAAAAAAGGTGACCAATATGCCAAAGCATTCAAACAATTATTTAACCTTTTTAAAACTCAGCAACCATAATTGGAGGGGACAAGGGGTGACGTCATCCCATGTGATGACCAAGGACTTGCAAGAATTAAAACATTTTTTTTTTTTAAACCTCTTTTCAAACTGACGTC
Source organism: Cupressus sempervirens (assembly GCA_028749045.1). Taxonomy (NCBI): domain Eukaryota; kingdom Viridiplantae; phylum Streptophyta; class Pinopsida; order Cupressales; family Cupressaceae; genus Cupressus; species Cupressus sempervirens. Next base: position 495,082,474 of record CM053786.1, on the reverse strand, counting down.
CACCAAGGTGAGGGAATACATTAATGACAAAGTTTTATGGTTAGCAAAATAGATATTTAGGGTATTAGAATAATGTTTATTTAGTTATTCATAATCATTTTTATTGATTATTAATTTCAAATTTAAATTCAAAACCAAGGAATCACAGAGAATATTCTCTGTTGCACAAATAGATTTATTTCTTTCTTCTATGCAAAATCCAGAGAGCATTTTGCTCTTGGGGGAAAAAAAATTTTGAAGCTTTATTATTTTTTTTCTAAGTATGAATTTTAAAGCAATGTATTTTTTTGAAGGATTTGAAACATAGATTTATACATTGTGACACATTCATACAAGATTTATTGATATCTCAAACAACTTAAATTGAATCATCAACCATAATCATTTGTTCTCCTATATAACTTGGATTGAAATAATTCGACCTTTGTCATAAATTTCTTTTTTAAGGAAAATCTATAAGGACTTGATACAACCATAACATACCAAGAATTTGAATTATTCATTTTGTTCAATAATGCAATAATTGTTTGATTCTAGTAGTCATGAAAGCTAAATCTACATATATGATCATAATTTTCATTTTCAACATATAAGAAAATTTGAAATTTTGTCAAATTAAATCAACATCCATTCCATCCTATTTTGATATGCATCCATCTAAATTTAAATCACGATTAAATCACATGATAACCAGTTATACTCAAACACCAATTTTATTGGCAAACCTGATTCAAAGGCTCAGCCGGGAAAGAACCAGGAAGAAAACCCTACTTCATTTCCATTTACAATAAAGTTTAAAATTCAAATTACATAGGATATCAATCCCAAATTTCAACAATTTAATTGAATTTTCTTCATGACCCTCATCAAGGGATTCATAACAATTTCTGCAACACATCTCAAGAACCATGGAGGGAACAAAATTCTGATCAGGTGACAACAAGCATGACCAAGAACAATTCAACCATGCATATCTACACAAGGTTATCACTATATGATTCGCAATGAATCAACACTAGGGAGAGGTGGATTCTTCCAACTAGGAGAAGTCAAGCACAACACCAAACAGATGCCCAATCGGGGCTATAAACCAAGAACTTCCATTCTTCCATTTCAACATACCATAATCATACAAGGTTTTTGCTGACATGTAGGGGCCCATAACACCCTACCCTTTCTCCCTCTTCTCATCCTAAGAAGAGACTCTACACTGGTTGGAGTCCAACTAAACAGACCTTTCCCAAAATTGGTCACTTCTGCCCTATCCAAGGGTGAGTAATACCAAAACACCCATGCAAGAAAATCTAAAAATTTCAAACATAAACCTGAAAAGAAATCATCCAAAATAACATGGTTTTCAAATCTTCCCAACATACCCACAAACATACAAACATTCAAACAACAACAAGGTAGCATAAACATGAAACAAGAATGAAATCTGAACAAGGGAGATGAGAATTCCTACCTTCACAAAGAGGTAATGGCAAATGAACAAGTTTGAGTAGAGCTTCCCTTTCCTTGCTTCAATCTTCAAAACTCCTCTCTAAATGTAGAGATTGGGTAACAACCTCCACTAGTCCAAGAAGGGCCTCTAAATAAGCCTCAAACTCAACCACCAAAAGGATCAATAACTTCTCCCACCGACTTACAATTCTAGAAACTCCTAACTCAACCCACACTATGGTTAAACACTAAGTGGAGGTGGGGTAAAGAAACTCATGGTAGCCATAGTCAATTTTCGCTCAAAAGCAAAAAGAGACTTTTTGAGTGGCCTCAAAAGTCAATAAAAGGGGCTTAGGGGTTGGAAAAGACCCCCAACCCATACCCATACCCTTTGGGTATAAAAATTTCATGTTTTAAAGCCTTAGGAATAGGTTTAGAGCCAAACAAAGGCTAGGAATAAAATAGAACCATCTAACAACTCTAACAAAATAGATTAAGCACTAATCCAAATTAAGGGTGGCTAAACTTGATTAAGAACCCAATTAGCAAACTGACACTAACTTAAACTGACTTAGGTCCATGGGTTACACAGCTAACCCTAACTAGCATGCTAAAGAGCACCAACAATTCATGAGTGTCAAGCGACACTAAAAGAACATAGTTACGAACATTAACATTCATTGAACACAGAGAGATACATACATACATCTCACAATACAATAATAGAATTATGAACAACGAGGTTTCCAAAATTAGCACATAGAGATCAGTTATGTTCCTTCGTTGGTTTTCTCGGCTAAAATATCTGCACACTCACTGCATACATCAGAAGTCCCAAAAATTGCATGTACATATGTATATGTATCAGAAATTCACATAAATTGAAACATACATCAATCAAGGTTTCTCTTATTTCTTAACCATTAAAATCTCATAAATCAATGTATCAATCCTACATTTACTAATTTCATCATTAGACTTATACATAAAACATTAAATGACAAACATCAAATATCTAAAAATAACATCACACAGCATGAAATAATATAATATGTTCTAAGCATCAAATAATGTCTCGACATCTCGGGTCATGAGTATCAAAATGATAAAGTAACAACTAAGGCTACGAAGGGTCGGGTCAAGGCCTCACATCATGCTTCCTTGGTTTGATTGATTAGCTCTTCATGCTTTGGTGTTTCATGCCATTTGTATCTTTGAGTTCAATTGTTTGCCTTTGTATGCCTCTTGATTTGATGCAGATTACAATATTCTCTACTTGGTCAGCTTTTATTTCAGTGGAGGTTTTTTAGATCAGCAGTTAATTTTGATAAAGCTTTGCAGTTTCTACATGCTTCGGTGATGTTCTTCATGATCATTTTTTATTCCTATCCTCTAGAACATTCCCTAGTTTGGAGGCTTCTTTAGTCCTTCACTAGTTTCTTTCAGCATTATTTCCATCTCTTTTTGGAGTAGAATTTTTTCCATGTGGTTTTCTCTATTTCTCCTCTTTTCAGAGATTTGGTTGTGCTTGGGTACCTCATTAGGCTTTGTTTGTGGGGACCCATTTCTAATTTTAGCAGTAGTTTCCAAGTTTTTAGCTACTCCCTAAGTTTATCTTAAGGGAGGGTGTTAAAGTAATTAGATATTTCCTAATTAACTCTAGTTGCTTAAGCTAAACTTTAGGCATCTAATAATTAATTCATTTATTAATTATTTTGATGCAACCTAGATTAGACCTTTTTAGGGTTTCAATCTCCTTTATAAGGATGATCTCTTATTGTATTAATTGAGAACCGAATTCATTGTTGATTATAACAATCTAGTTTTTTTCTCATCAAGAATGTCTCATCTATGGATCTAGAAATTCTTGCCTCCATAGCTTTTTGCTTCTCTCTTTTATAACAGGTCTTTGCACGAAGGTGATTCTTGGGAGCTATGGGGTTGATCTTTCATCAACTTCAACATGGTATTAACTAGCAAATAATCTAGCTAGTATGATAGAACAAAATATGTAGCTATAGAAAGAAAAAATTCAAAACATAAGATGAAAAATGGAAGTTCTCATTAATTACAATGAAAGAATTGCATTAATATAGGCTTCCTCAAAGCATAAGGCAGAGGAAAAATAGGAATAAAACTAAAAAATATATATGTATTCCTTGGTTAGCTTACATACTAAGAAAAGAAGCTGTATCCATTAAAGCATGGATAAAAACAAAAAACATGGTAAGCTTTATTTTCTAACCCCCCACCTCCTCTAGTCTAAGGATACAAAAGTCTAAGAATAGGAAAGAGGAAAGAGAGAAAACCTAGAAGGAACAAAAGCCCCCCTCAAAATATGCATTAGAAAAGAATCTTTTGAGATAGAAGAAAAGTATGGACAACCATTGAATGATAACTATCATTGTGCTGAAAAAAACTCCTTTAAAACTAGGATGAAAATTAGTATCAATCTACATGAGTGCCCCCAATGACACTACTCGAATAATGAGTAGATGGCAGACTAAGAAAAACATTTGTCAATTGAATATACAGAAGACAATAATCTGCATAGAAGCCCCAAATAATGAATAAATGACAAACAAAGGCAAAATTGATGTAGGTAAAGAGATGAATAACTAGGGCTTAAGGCTACCCAGCTATCCAAACCACCTTGCAAGAGTTAACACAAGGAACAACAACCAAAGGAGGAAGAAGAGAGAATACTTTTATTGGTTCATCAAAATATCTTCATACATGTCTAGCTGTAAGGCCTTCTGGGTTACGGCCAATTACAATACATTCATATACAAAGATCCAATAGAAAATTTGCACCTTTAGTTCTGTTCTAAAATCCTCTTCCTGAAACTTGCCTTAACTCTAAGACTAAACACTTTATTTATACTTGCCAAAATAGCTTATAGATCATTCTAGAACATTACATAAGAGGAAGGTCGACCCAACAATGGTTTGGACTCATCCCAAGAAAAGATCTTAACATAAATGTCATGAACGAAATAAATCTTGCAAGTTGGCCCGCAAAAATCATGTCCAAATACTGACACTCGACATACATTGGGTAACTCAGCACATGAAGAAACACTCGACATACACTAAGTAACTCGGCACATGAAGAAACACTTGGCATATACTGAGTAACTCGGCACATGAAGGAATTGCTATAGTAACTTGGCACATGAAGAAAACTGAATTGCTAGGCACATGAAAGAACTGCTAGGCACATGAAGGAACTGCTAGGCACATGAAGGACTGTTAGGCACATGAAGGAACTACAAAATTAACAAAATGAGTAGGATAACAAGGCAACCCAGGATGCTCCTGCATCAAAAATATCTATCAGTTAAGGATGCAAATGACACATAAATCTATGCAAGTGACCCAAATGACACTACTCAACCATGCAAAAATAAATTGCTAGTTGAAAATATAGGTGCCAATTGTCTACAAAACTAATCAACTATAGAATCAAGGAAGCATCAATACAAATAGTATAAAACCCAAAAAAATCTTCAAATGAAAGGCATGACAGGTCCACTGAAATTGTGTGTCACTAAGAAAAAGATAAGGCAAGTCCCATGCAAAAAGAGCATGACCTTGGCCTATCTGTGATGGACCAACAGAATTTAGTTCAACCTCTATTTCCATTACTATTACATGCAAGTCTCTACTTTTGAGTTGGAGCAGAATCTTTGACTTCCATTTAGAATAGCAATATAGCTTCAAGCAAGCAAAGGTAGAAAACTCCATTCTCAAAAAGCTCTAAGTTTCTTCAATACCTATAGCAAAAAAATTCATTCTCCTTTCTAAAGCCATGAGCTCTGATACCATGTAAAATTTTGGCTTAACCAACAAATAATCTAGCTAGAATGATAGAACAAAATATGCAGATGTAGAAAGAAAAAAATCATAACATAAAATGAAAAATGGAAGTTCTTGTTAATTTAAATGAAAGAATTACAATAATATAGGCTTCCTCAAAGCTTAAAGCAAAGGAAAAATGGGAATAAAACTGAAAAAGTCAGAAGTATTCCTTAGTTAGCTTACATACTAAGAAAAGAAGATTTATCCAATAAAACATGGATAAAAACAAAAAACATGCTAAGTTTTATTTTCTAACAGATACCACTTCCAGTCACTGTAGTGAGGGTAGAAATGGAACCCCCTTTTTGTATCAAGGCATTTATTCTCTCCTGTTGGGTAATTTATTCATCAGTCACTGTAGGTATTTGTTCTTCGTCGTCATTGGGCATCACCTCAATGTAACGAATCTTTCCCTTCCCAAGGTAGTGAGGACCACCCCATGGTTCTTTGCATATGAAACAGAGCTTTTTCCTCCAAAGCTCTTGCTAAGAATCTTCATCAAACTAAAGTTTTTTTCTGAATTGGCTCCTTGTCTTTGTCTTGTTGTGGGGATGGTGTTGGTGTGGCTACATGAGTTTTGGAGGAAGATGTGGCCATGTCACACACCTTCTTAATAGCTTCATTGAGTGCACATGGGTTGAACCCTTTGATCCAACCTCTCAAAGGCTCTCTCAGCCCATCCATGAATAACACAATTTGACATCTTTTAGAGATGTTTGCGACTAATACTAATAGCCTTTGGAAGTTAGTGATGTAGTTGTCTACCATGCCTGTTTGCTTTAGCTAAGCTAGATCTTTGAACTTTAGTTCAGGATCCTTCCCATCAAAATTATCAATGAGTCTCTTAGTGAACTCAGCATAAGATGTTACTTGGTCATGGCCAAGAGTAACCAATCCATGGTGCCACCATTCTTGTGCCACTCCTTCCATATGGAATGTTACAAACTTGATTGCTTCCACTTCAGGCATCGGGTTGAGTTAGAAATAGGTGTCTACCTTCAGAAACCATGCTTGTGCTGTGATCATTCTAGATCCATCAAATGGTGATAAGTTTACCTTCATGATCTTTCTCCTAACATTAAAATAACCATGATTACCTCTACTTGAATATCTCATTCTTAGATCAGCATAGTCTTTATAAGATATATCATCTTCCATATTCACATTCCTCCAATCTTCTTGAAGTTTTTCTTGCATTTCCTCAAATGTGGTCTCTCTTTCTTTACATGGTGCTTCCATCCTTGGAAGGAAGATGTGTATTGAGGGTCAAGAGTGAGAGGTTTGAAATTTTGTCCTTCCTGAGATAGAATCATCACTATGCCCATTTTGTTCTCCTATTGTCTTTCCCTTGGCCAATTTTTGTGGAGTTTCTTGCATAAACCTTTGGGTTTCATTTCAATTTGCATTTGGTTTATGTTCAACTCTCTTAAAAGATTCATGAGTTCTGTTGTAGGATCTTGATGATCTACCATTCTACCAATAAGGTTATTTCACCTTCTCCTTTGAGTATAAACTTACATTCACTTCCATAGGTAGGCAAAATCAAAAGCTCTGATACCACTATAATGTTCTAATCTGGTAATGCTATAGTCATGCGGTGACCTGGGTCATACGGTGGCAAGAGAAAGTACATAAAAAGGTCATATAATGGCAAAAGCAAGTACACAAGAAGGCTATATGGTGCAAGAGTAGGCACAATAGGAAAGTTGTACAATGTCAGCTCATAGAAAAAGTCATACGGGAATGGTCATACGGTGATGGATTCAACATCAGATAGGAGGGACAATGGTTGTACGGTAGAGTAGGGTGCAGTACCATAGGAGGTTATACGGGAGGCCCAAATGGTTGTATGGAATGGTGATGGGTAGGTGTAGGGTGATGTTGCTACACCATGGTGATGGATGGTGTGTGGCAGAATGCTAAGTCCTATAACTAAAACACTTATAGATCTAAATTCATAAATAAAGCCAAAACACAAATGGAGATAGAATATAAATCTTCAAATAATATTTTCCACAAGATGGTGCTCCAATTTGCCAGATCTAAGCAAAGTATTACAAGCAACAGAATAGGATAAGGATTGAATCCCATGAAACTGAAAAAATCAAATAGGGAAGATCTTTCACTTCTGAAATGGTGAACAATAGAGAATCCCAATAGGAATCCACAATACAAAGAAATAATCCAAAATGCATACCTACAACTACCTACATGTTGTACTTCGATACCTATCAAGAAAACCTTCTGAGGGTGTACAAAGATAGTTGACAGCCACACCTACCTATGGAAATAATTAAATTTAAAATGGGTCTGAGATATATTAAATCAATCAGCCCACTAACAAGGTTTAATTAAATACATTTATTTTATGATAGGGACATTACAGAGTCAAAGAGGAAAAGTTTCTAAAATGTTGCAAAGTTGCTCAAAAGTTGGTTGAGCAACTTTTGCAATGTTGTAGAGGTTGTAACTACCCATGCTCTAGTATACAAGCATGGAAGATCATGTTTTGAAGGTTGGAAAAGTTTACCATCAATTTTTGCACGTGTGGAAGTATTGTACGAATACTTCTATAGAGTTCTCCATTATTTAATGGTGTAGTATGACCTTGTATGGATTGGCACAGAAAATAAAGTTTATGTTTTTGTTAAATTAGTTTTTTTTGGTTCTTTTCCATATTCATATTGGTGTTGGAGTTCTAGGATTTGCAAGTTATAGGTTTTTCTTGTTGACTGGTCTAAGAATCGTTTCACTGTGTTGTTTATACTAAAATGCCTCTAACCTAATCACTCATGATGGAAAATGCATGAAACCAAGTGGGGTGATAGGTTAGAATCTGTACATAGTGTTTTTCTTTTATTTTTCTTTCTTGTGATGGGTTTCCAAGACAAAAAGTGATGCCCTGGGCTGGCTGCTAAGAGTACATGAGCCTAGACAGTTTTACAAATGAAATTGCAAAGCACATGCATGATCTTGCTGGGTTGAACCAATATAGTTCCTAGAAGCCCTAGAATTTCATTTTGAATGTGAAAGTGGAATGGAGGCTTGAAGTGACGTTTTAAGATCTTGAGATATTTTTGATTGCTGATTGGATAGGAGGCCTAAAATAAAGGCTAAAACTAGGGCTTGATACTAAATAGGGTTGTGGGTGTCTTAGACCTTTGAAAATATGGATTATTGGTGTGCTAGGAGATAGTTACCAGATTCCTAAGTTTTTTTAGGGGTTGTTTGGAAGAATTTTGAGAATGGGAAAAAAATAGGGTTATCAGACCTAGAAGACAATAGGCCTAATTAGCTCTATGTAAAAAAGTTGGATTCCCTTTGTGTTTCATCGTGACTAGAATTGTTGAATGAGATCACAAAGGTTATGGAAAGTATCTACATTATTAGTAGAATCCAAGGTGGTGAAAGTACAAGATCCTAAGAGAGGGTTAGGGTTCTAAGAGTGGGAAGGACTAGCTGGACTAGTGCCTTGGAATGAAGTTTAAGTCTACACTAGACCAACTATGCCTAGGAGGAAAATTGATGGAAAAGTCTTGGAACCTTGGATTAGTGGAAAGATAAGAAACAAGAATCATTAGATTATTAAAGATTAGTTCCTTAACTAAAAGGTAGTTTTGGATAGAAGCCTAAGCCCTCTATATTAGAGTGGTATCAGAGCCTACCTTCAGTTTAGTTTATGTCAGACGAGAAAGAAAGCTAGGAAGTTGATAGTATGCCACCCAAGGAAATGAAGAAGGGTGCTATAGTGGATTTGGTAAAGGATCTATTAGCCAAAGAAAATCAAGAAGAGACTAAGAGAAAGAAGAGAATCATAGAGTGTGGAGATGAGAGTGATGAGGAAGATGAATGTATCACAGGAGAAACATCTGGCAGTGGAAAGGATCCTGAGGTGGATCATGATAAGAAGGTGTTTTTGGATGCCTTTAAGTCTCTTAAAAAGGACAGTATGGAACACATTCCTTGCTATAGTGCTAGCTTAAATGGGGATGAATTTCTAGATTGGTTGGAAGCTATTGACAAACAGTTTGATTACATGGAGGTACAAGAAGAAAATAGAGTTAGTTATGCCAAAGCTAGGCTCAAGGGATCTACATTAGTTTGGTGGAACATGATGCCAGATGATAGGGTACCAGTAGGGAAGAAGAAGATAGTGTCATGGGAGAGAATGAATATCAGAATTAAGGCTCAGTCCTTGCCCACTGATTATGAGATCCAGATGTATCAAAAGGTGTACAATCTAAGGCAAAGAGACCTGATAGTAAGTGCCTATACTGAAGAGTTTAATAGGTTGAGTCTCAAAGCTAGAAGACAAGAAGAAGAGGTGGAAAGGGTAGCAAGGTACTTTAATGGCCTAAGGCAAGGGATCCAAGATGAGATCACCATGTTGGATCCTAAAAACATGCAAAAATGCTTCCAAATGGCATTAAAGGAAGAGGATAAAGCTAAAAGGAAGAATGAATCATATCAAAGAGGAAGAGGTAAATAACAAAGGGTTCAGAGGTAGAGGTAATTTTGGAAGAGGACAAAGTCCTAACTGGACTAAGAAAACACAATTTTCTGACAGTAGTGGGAACAACTTGTACACTAGAAATGTGTCACACTCTAAACCCTTATATCCAAGTGATTCCATGAGTTTGGAATGCTTGGATGTTGGCTTAGAGCTCCCTATCCATGGAGTGCAAGAAAGTATATTTGAATGTGTGAGGGCTCTTACTTGAGCCTTAGGAATATGTTTCTTGCTTGTAAACCATGTAATAGGAGGTTCTCTTAGAGATGATATGCAAGATTGCAAATTTATACGAAGGATGCCTCAATAATGCAATGCAAATGGAGACTAAACTAGAATGAGTATGAAAAATGCAGTTATACTAAGCATGGATGAGAGTATTACAACCAACCTAGTTAACCCAATGTGAGATAAATCATTGTAAAAGAGAAGCTAAACTAACATGCAACATGGTATTAAGCTAGAATTCTATGGAATGAAAGAATAAAGACAAGAAAATGAAAGTTCTCCACAAAGCTCCAAAGAAACCTATAAGAAAACTTGCAGCATAACAATATTCAAAAGGTGATAGATCCTTTGACAAGGGGAGAGCTCTTTCTTTCAAAGTCGTATGGAAGGTAGAGATCAAGGTCAAGATGATGGATGATCAACAGTGGAGTTTGAAAATAGGAGTGATCCATGTACACACCCAAGTCAACCAATAAAATATAAGTTGACTTCCCATATAAGACAAAAGTCAAAAAGACTTTTCTTTTAATTTGTAATTTAGAAAAAGGACTTTATATGTACACTTTAAGTGGATTAGAAGAATGGGGTTTTTTATTTAATTAAAAGGGGACATGTTCTTTTAATCAAATAATGAACTTAGGATAGCATAGTCAAACTATAGGTTATAATCAAATTAATTGATTATTAGCAATTTGGTCTAGGTAAATGATTAATTAAATTATCCAAAATGTTGAGAAGGGGGCTAATAGTCTAGATGACCATTTTAAGGTGATTACATTTTCCCCTCTTTGACTGATATGTGATCGATTTGGGAACACATTACGTCAAAGAAAATAGAAGCCAAGTCAGCATCAATAGATAGAAATATCTGATTCCAAAGAATGAAATGCAGAAGGAGATAGCAAATCTTGAATGTACAGCCTAATAGCAATAGTACTAAACACTAGGAAAAAGATGATGTCAGAATTCAAGAAGAATGTTAACACCTAGCAAAGCAGATAGATCGAGAGCAAATGAAAAGATTAAACATATGCTCCTAAGAAATAGATAGTTGTAGCAAGTGATGATAGAGTATTTCTGCCACCTCGGGATTGAAATTGAAATGAGGTAAGGGGATGCAAAAATGAGTGAGATATGAGAACATCAAGATATAGAAATTTCCAAGGTGATAGATAGATGATTAGAACCAAAGAGTGACTATTAAGGAATGACAGAATGCCCAAGTTTGACCAAACTTTGACCATGAAGAATAAACCATGAAAAATTAGGTCAAATCAAGTAGAAAAGTGATTTTAGACATGAAAAGATGAATAGAAGAAAATATGAAGTGTATAAGTGATGAAGTCATGAAGAAATTGAAGATGCCCAATAAAGATTCAAAGATTCGACCTAAAAAGGTCAACAAATTGCTCAAAACAAGGTAGAATTTTGAAATGTGATTTTGCTTATCAAGATGAACTCAAATTTTAATTTCAATCCTAAAAATGGATCCAGGATGTCAAAATTAGCCAAGGGTGCAATTTTTGCAAAATTTTGCGGAGTTTAAAAATTAGGTCAAAATGAGGTTAGAAGTCTATAAAAGGGGGTCCAAGTGTCATTTTTAAATCCATTTTGTCTTTTGTGAATTTTGAGAGCTTAGAGTGATTTGGAGAGAGAAAATGGTGTTAGCAAGCATTCTTATCCATAGGCACTATTTTGAGCACAGTCGATTGCACAACTAGCCAGTCAACTATGAGGCGTTGGTATGTTTTCAACTTTTTACCAATTTTTTGAGTTTATTTGACCTATTTGTCACATTTTAGAAGTGAAATGTGGAATATTGTGAAATATTTTAAAAAGTAGTGCACGGGTACTTTAGAAAATATTGTGTGATACTTCACATCAAAAAATGTATTGCACGGGTAGTCAAAACTATGTCGTATGGGACATACCCATTTGTCACATGAGCCGATGCAAAATGTCACATGATAGAAATGTATCACATGAGTATATAAAGAAATATCACATGACATTTAATCAGCATTTTTTACATTGAATTTTTGTGTGTTGATAAAAAATTTATGTGCTAATAATTTTTACATGTCTTGTGTTGTAGATAGTGTTTCCAGCCCTTCTTATTAGAGCCCCCAAAGTTGTGGGGTTGTGTGTTGTATAGTATCCAATAGATAATGAGACTACCGCCATAGCTAGCATGGAATTGAGATGGGTTATGCAGATGCCCCATATACAAGAAAATTATAGATTGCTGACTACGCTTATTGAGCAGTGGCACAATGAGCATAACACCTTTCACTTGCTGATTGAAGAGGCCTCGATCACTTTAGAGGATGTGTATCACATCCTCTGAGGACCTTTCCAAAGTGATCCAGTGAATTGTATGTTTGTTTGATCTTTTATGCTTTCAATTTCTAATATCAATATCAAGTATACTGATGCTAGGTGTGGTAATATGTCACAGGTGTACTATGATTAGACCTTGATAGAGGGATGAGCAACGATGCAGCAGACGTTTCATGATGTCACCATCTTAGACTATCATTTAAGTTGGGAGCAACTCATTGATGAGTATGGGGTTGATTACCCACTACCGTGTTTATTATTCTCTCTATTTTTTTAGGCATTGGTGACAGATAGGATCTACAAGGGATACCCATTGGGATGGGGTTAATTGGTAGCAGATTTGATTGCATGGCCTTATAGGATGGCATGGGGCCAACTATACTTGTTGATATGTATCATGCGTTACATGATATAGTGTACCATAGGGGTCACTCCTGGGCATGTGGAGTATTGCTAGCATAGATCTAGGCATGGGAGCACATTGTTGTGATATGACCACAGGTGCAGCCATGGGAGAGGACTATATTTTTGGATACACAAGATTTATTCCACAGACTCATAGTGGTGATTTCTATAGGTAGATTTTTGATGAGTTGATGATGTTTACATGGTGGCCCTATCAAGAGTGCCATAGATGGTCTAATGCCTGGGAGCTAGAGTATATGTGATATAGCAAATCATTAGTGGGCAGGCACTCAGAGATCATGGAGAGATTTGTGATCAGTTGGGTATGGCATTAGTTTGTAGAGCCATAGGTGATTTCAATGGAGACTATTACCTATGATCATTTTCACTTGAATGAGGCACGAGGCTAGTTTACCCATGTTAGACTATCAGATAGCTATCTAAGAGATAGCAGCCTTGGTGCAAAATCCTTGGGATTATCACCTAGATGTAGCTGATGCAAGGGAATATCCTACTTATATTAGATTCAAAGACATCCCTTTCCTAGATTTATGAAGCCAGATGCCCTACGCACAGTAGGGGACATGGAGGAGGTAGAGGTAGAGGCAAAGGTGGGAGATAGATGGAAGTTAGGATAGTTCCTAATCTAGGAGGAGATGAACAAGGGCATAGGTTGCAAGGGAGGAGGAGGAGGAGGAGGTGTCACTGAGGCTGCAGCAAGCGGTGCAAGTGGAGGTACAAGCAGAGAAATCAACTTAGGGGGGAGACAACCAAGATGCCAGGATCCAGGCTCTAGAGGCTGAGCTACAGGCAGTGCGAGTGACCATTGTTGTGCAAGATCAACAGCTAGTGGATGCATGGGTGGAGGTAGATAGATAAGAGGGGTCCTTGAGAGATGATCTAGCAAAGGCCCGAAGAGAGATGGAGTGGTAGATAGCTAGGAAAGTGTAATATCATGGAGTATATATTATTGCAGTCCCTACAAACTAACAAGCATCTATGTACTTAGAGAGAGCTGGGAGATCAGAGGGCATAGTATAGGCACCAGATAAGAGACAGGCTCCACCACCAGCTGCAAAGGGTGCAAGTCAGTAATAGGCCAATTCTCACAGTTTTGATTATACTTCATATATTTTTGAGACAAATATCTAGATTTTGGATCCCACATTTGCATATGTATTTTTGACACATTGATAACAGATTTGTGTACTTGTCTCATTTTGATGGATGTTTCAGCAATTTAAGTTTTCATGTGATGTTTCAGTTTCTATTTTTTGCACATGTATGTGTTGCTTTCATACTTATGTGGGTATGCTCATGTATCTCTCTCATGTATGATGTTTAGCTCTCATGTGTATGGTATAGACTTATGTTTTCGAAACGTGTAACACTTGGATAGATCAAATGTGATTTTTAGATTCACCCCTTTTGATGATAGGATAGCAATAGAGGTGAAATAAAAGATCAAGAAGATGCAAAGACATGGTCTAGAAGAAAGCAAAGAAATATATGAAAGTAGTTAGCCAATATGTCTACAAAAAGACGAAGAGAGAGCTCTCCCCATATGAAAAAGATGCAAGAATGGACCTATAATGCAAACTAATATGCAAAGTGGTTTACTAGCAAGAAATGCATAATATTTAGACTCTAATTTCATCATTGAGTGTTTATTAGGGACATCATGAGATAATACAACCATCACTAGTATAGCTATGAGGATATGAATGTGATCAATATTAGATAGGTATGTGGAAATCCAATCTAAGAATCAAAGATATGTAAGTCAAGATGACTAAGTTTAGTATAGCAAGATTACACCTGTAACAAGGCATAAGTGTCAAGATAACCCCCGAGTGCAATCTTGCAAAAATAGTCAAGGATAATATGTTTGTGAGTCAAAAAGTGTCAAATAGGACAAGTATGAATGCTCAAAAACACTTTAGACAAACAAAGTATACCCACAAGTAGAAGTCAAGAAAACATGCCCCATGACCCCAATCTTCTAGTCAATGACATCCTTGAAAGACTATTAGGGAGGGAACATATAGCAAAGAAATCATCATAGAAAACACACAAAGAAAATAAAGATCACAATAGGTCAGTCATTTAAGTGTTTAAGAGTGTGTGTGTGTGTGTGTGTGTGTGTGTGTGTAATTCACTTGGCCATTTCTTCAAGACTTGATTCTATTAGTGAGAAATATCGCAACATCAGAGACTATAGGTAAACTTCTCTAAAAAAATTTGAGAAACACTTGATGTCAAGTTGGGGTAGTGTTGAGAAATACTATTTTGTGAGTTGCCAAAGAAACCCTAATGCATAAGGAAACCTCAAACAGGCTAGGCAGTTGTGCCCCCAAGATGAGGACAAGAGACAATTCCAAGCTAGGAATTGTGTTGCATGGTGAAAGATTGGGATTGATTAACATAGGTGCAAGGGTCTCAAGTAGTGCTTGTTTCCAAGTTTTCGCCACGTGGTAGACTTTTTCAAGACTTTTTCAAAAAAAAATCTTTTTTTTTTTTTTTTTTTTTTTTTTTTTTGGGTCATATATCAAAGCGACTATTGCTAGGTTTCACTAGGATGATATATTTTAGGACATTTTCTATTTTTTAGGATTTTTTTAGGATCATAAATATGTGCAAGATAGTTGAGCAATGAGCCTCTAATCATAGAACTTCTTAAAATGTAGGACATTGATAGGCTATGCAAGTTCTTCCCCTTTAAGAGTAGATAATTGATAAGCACCAGACCAAAATATTGATGTGATAATGTATAGGCCTAACCAATTAGGTTCAAACTTTCCCTTCTGCTCTCTATGCTACTAATTTTTTGGATTCTCTCTAAGCACAAGTTCACCTACTTGAAACTCACAAGGGTGAAATTTCTTGTTATATTGAGTAGACATGCACTTCTGATAAGCCCATGCTTGATGCTCCTTTGCCTCACACCAAGTGGTTGCCCGTAAGAGATATTGGCTTGGTCATGGAAGTGCCATAAACACAACCAAGGGAACACAGATGGTGAGTGTAAAATCTTGTGGTGATCCAAGTAATCTTCTAGGATTGGTCCTTGCACTAAGAAGTTGAGCGAAAAAAATAGGGTAGCTACTAACTTAGAGTGTTTAGAAAGGGCTTCCATTCATAACGTTCCTCTTGTACCCAATTAAGGGACACCCCACCTTGTGGTGGGTAATAGACCTCATAGTCAGAAGAGCACCTTAAGTGTTCTTTCCTAGTGATCTCCTCATGGTCACAATCCCACAAGCAATCACACTAAGCAAAGACAAACAATATGTCTACCAAGGTTTTGTGTCCTTGATAGCCTTGAGTTTATAGTGGGTTAGAAGATTCAAGTATTAGCTTGTCCCTACTTGGGTCGTTCCTCTTAGGTTGTCCAAGAGAAGGCCCTCAAAAGGATTCTAACTACCACAGATTGGATCCACTTTCAAGAGTCAAGATTTCTAATTCACCACAAGGGTGAAGATCATACTCGCCTATCTTGATCGCTTCCCCCAAACATGCCAAAAAGATCCAATTATCCTCTTGCTTTCAAAACCTAAAGGCAAGTCAAGATTTATGATTCACCACAAGGGTGAAGAGCATACTCTCCTATCACCAAAGAACCCCAATTGCAAGTTTAATGTGCCTACAAAAATGAAACTAGTAGGTGTTGCACATGGGATAAAAGAAAAAAGCAAGCAAGTTTGTGTTTTTATGTGTTGGGCAGCCATGCAAACAATTGTTAGTAGCCCTTGTGCATTTGAAGTTTTGACATGCATTTTATTTTTAAGGCAATTAAGCAAGCATCTTAAGGTACCAACCTGCAAACATAACTATTAGCCTCGCAAGTTAGCTTCAAAATAACATGTAATCTACAAATAGACCTCTATAAAACTACTACAAACCTATAAAAATCTAGCAAATAGCAAGAACAACCAAGAAAATGATCTAATCCCTCAATCAGCAAGAAAGTTTAGACCAGGCAACAATTTTTGTTGGAAGTATGTCATGCGGTATTTCTCAATATACGTGTGTGATAGTTTCCTTCCATGCGATATTTTTGTCTACAACGAGTGACAAAACATACTATAGTAGAGCGAAAGAGTTGAGTACTATTGTACAATACTTTTACTAGAAAAGTATCACACTATAATTACAAAAATGTATACAAAACTGGAAAAATATCACCTGAAAGTTGTGGCTTTAAAAAAAAAAGTGCACATAGCATATAGAAAAGGTGATAAAAACGGCAAGAGAAAGGACAAAACCAAGCATTCTACCCCACGGTGGTTGCCAAAAATGTAGACTAGAAATGTATCACACTCTAAACTCTTCTATCCAAGTGATTCCATGAGTTTGGAATGCTTGGATGTTGGCTTAGAGCTCCCTGTACATGGAGTGTAAGAGAGTATATTTGAATGTGTGAGGGCTCTCAGCTAAGCCTTAGGAATATGTTTCTTGCTAGTAAACCATGCAAAGGGAGGTTCTCTTAAAGACAAGATGCAAGAGTGCAAATGTCTATGAAGGATGCCTCAATAATGCAATGAAAATAAAGACTAAACTAGAATGAGTATGCAAAATATAGTTATGCCAAGCATGGATGAGAGTATTACAACCAACCTAGTTAAGATAATGTGAGATAAATGGTAAAAGAGAAGCTAAACTAACATGCAACATAATATTAAGCTAGAATGCTATGGAATGAAAGAATGAAAACAACAAAATGGAAGTTCTCCACAAAGCTCCAAAGAAACCTGTTGGAAAACCTATAGCATAACAATATTAAAAAGGTGGGTAGATCCTTTGACAAGGGGAGAGATTTTTCTTTTAAATTCATATGGATGGTAGAGATCAATGTCAATATGATGGATGATCAATGGTAGAGTTCAAAAATAGGAGTGATCCATGTGCATCCACAAGTCAACCAATAAAATATAAGGTGACTCCCCATATAAGACAAAAGTCACAAAGTCTTTTCTTTTAATTTGTAATTTAGAAAAAGGACTTTATATGTACACTTTAAGTGGGTTAGAAAAATGGGGTTTTTTATTTAATTACAAGGGGACATGTTCTTTTAATCAAATAATGAACTTAGGATAGCATAGTCAAACTATAGGTTATAATCAAATTAATTGATTATTAGCAATTTGGTCTAGGTAAATGTTTAATTAAATTATCCAAAATGTTGAGAAGGGGGCTAATAGTCTAGATGAGCATTTTTAGGTGATTACACAACCAGTATAGGGGATCATCTCAAAGAGGAGGATTCAGAGGAAGGGGACTACCTAGAGGCAGATTTCAATCACGAGGTAGGGGCAACACTATTTTTACTGGTAGATGTTACAATTGTAACCAAGTGGGACATATTATGGGCAGATGTCTAGAGAAGGATTCCTCTTCATCTATGGGTGAAAGAAGAACACAGCTAGTGCAAGAGGATGACACTCAAAGTGTTACATGACCTGTCTCTAAGGAAAGACTAGTAGTAGATGGTGAGAATCTAATGTTAAGGAGGACCTTGTTGAAGGTACCTAATGTGATTGAACCACCATAGAGGAAAAGCTTATTTAGAACTACTTGTAGGTCACATGGTAAGACTTTTAATGTGATAGTGGATTCTAGTTCCACTAAAAGCATAGTGTCAACTAAAATGGTGGACAAGTTGAAGCTTGGGAGAATACCTACACCACACCATACAAGGTGTCATGGTTGAGAAAAGGTCAAGAGGTCATGGTGTATGAACAAACCTTTGTGGAGTTTTAGATTAAGGAATATAAGGACAATATTTTATGTGACATAATGTCTATGGATCCATGCCATCTCTTGTTCAGGCATCCATGGCAATATGATGGAGAGAAGAATAGCTATGTGATAACCAAGCAAGGTAACAAATTTTTGATGGATCATTTGGTTGAGCCTAAAGAGGAGAGACATGTGGGGTCAAGTGTGATGTTGTTAAGTGGAAAGGGGTTCCTAAAAGTCATGAAAAAGGAGAAAGGGGTATTTTGTGCAGTAGTTGTGAAACCAAGGGAAGAAAGCAAGGTAAAAGTTAGTATATAGTAGTTGCTGGAGAGATACCATGAAATAGTGGATAATGGGATGCCTAGTGCACTACCTCCTATGAGGGAAGTGAGTCATCAAAAATAACTAATACTAGGGGTAAATCTACCCAACAAGGTAGCTAATAAGATGACACCAAGCCAAAATGTAGAGATAGCAAAGCAGATTCAAGATTTATTCGAGAAAGGGATCATAAGGAAAAGTTCAATTCCTTGTGAAATCCCTAAAATCCTTACAGCTAAGAAGGATGGAAAATGGAGGATGTGTATGGAATCTAGGGCCATAAATAAGATCACTATCAGATATAGGTTTCCTATGCCAAGGGTTGAAGATTTGCAAGATAATCTAGGAGGCTCATGCTACTTCTCTAAAGTGGATTTAAAGTCAAGGTATCATCAAATCAAAATGAGGCATGGTGATGAGTGGAAGATAGCTTTCAAAACAAGTGAAGGGTTGTATGAGTGGCTAGTAATGTCATTTGGCCTAACAAATGCCCCAAGTACCTTCATGAGAATAATGAATGAGGTACTAGTAGAGTTCATTGGTAAGTTTGTAATTGTGCATTTGGATGACATTTTAATCTTTAGTAGGTCCAAGGAGGAGCATATGAAGCACTTAGATATGGTATTGAGGAGGCTAGACGAAGAGAAGTTGTTGATTAATTAGGACATAAATGAGTCCCTAAAAATTGAACTAGTGTACCTTGGTATTGTTATTGCCAGTGGATGTATTAAGATGGATCTTGATAAGGTCAAATCCATACTAGAGTGGCCAACTCCCAAATGTATAGGGGATTTTAGAAGTTTTCATGGGTTAGCATCCTATTATAGGAAGTTTTTTAGTGATTCCAGTCATATATGTGCCCCCATACTAAACACCATCAAAGGAGGGATGAAACGTTAGTTCAAATGGATAGATGTAGGAGATAGGAGATTTGAAATGTTGAAGAAAATGATAGCAGAATTACCTCAAGCAGTTGCTTGTGGTGGAATGTGATGCTAGTAAGCTAGCCATTGGAGTGATTCTCAGCCAAGAAGGACATCTTGTGGCATTCTTTTCAAAGAAACTAAATGAGGCCAAACAAAAATATTCAACCTATGATTTGGAGTTATATGCAATGGTGCAGGCCTTGAAGAAATGGAGGCATTACCTTCTTCCAAAAGAATTTGTGGTATATACAGATAAGCATGCCCTTATTTTTTTGAATGGGTGGGTTAAGCTAAACCAAAGGCACCTCAAGTGGGTGGAATATTTGCAAGAATTCACCTTTGTGATCAAACATAAGAAAGGTGTGAGCAACAAGGTTGTTGATGCTCTTAGTAGAAGAGTCCTAGACCTACAAGAAATTAAATTTCAAAGTGTAGGAATGGAGGACCTCAAAGACCTCTACAAGGAAGACAAAGATTTCAAAGAAGCCTATGACATATGTGTGAAATTACAACAAGGTTTTAAAATTGATTTTTCTGAGTTTATGTTGTAGGAGGGTTTGTTTCTAAAAGGGAATCTAATGTGCATTCCTCAATGTTATATGAGGGAGAAAATTATCAAAGAAAAGCATCAAGGTAGCTTGGGAGGACATTTTGGGGTAGATAAAACACTTGAGAAAGTTCTAGGTACTACCATTGGCCTCAATTATAGACTGGTGTAAGGAAGTTTGTGGAGAAATTCCATGTGTTTTAGAGGGCTAAAGGGCATAATAGTAATGAAGGATTACACCAACCACTCACCATCCCACAAAGGCCATGGGAGTGCTTAAGTATGGATTTTGTTTTGGGACTCCCTAAAACACCTAGAGGGCATGACAGTGTGTTTGTGGTTGTAGATCATTTCAGCAAGATGACACACTTCATTCCATGTAAGCAAAAAAATGATTCTTTTGTGGAGAAATTCCATGTGTGTTAGAGGGCGAAAGGACATAATAGTAATGCAGGATTATACCAACCACTCACCATCCCACAAAGGCCGTAGGAGTGCTTAAGTATGGATTTTGTTTTGGGACTCCCTAAAACACCTAGAGGGCATGACAGTGTGTTTGTGGTTGTAGATCATTTCAGCAAGATGACACACTTCATTCCATGTAAACAAAAAAAATGATTCTTTACATATAGTAGGTCTATTCTTCAAGGATATAGTGAGAATTCATGGTTTTCCACTCAATATTTTGAGTGATAGAGACACTAAATTCATAGGACACTTTTGGAGGACCCTTTGGAAGATGTTGGGAACTAATTCCTCTTTTTCTTCAGCTTACCATCCTTAGTTTGATGGACAAATAGAGGTAGTGGATAGATCTTTGGGTAACCTATTGAGTTTTTTGACCAAGCAGCATGGTCAATCATGGGACCATCTCATAGGGTATGCAGAGTTTGCTTATAATGACTCCATCAATAGGAGCACTGGAAAGAGTCCATTTGAAATAGTATATGGGACTCATCCTAGGGGGATCTTGGAGTTGAGGGATCTTAGCCTACATGACAAAAGGAGTGCATAAGGAGAGTCATTTGTAGAGTAGATTAAATAACTACATGAGCAAGTAAGGAAGACATTGTAGAGTCAATTGGAAAAGTATAAGACCAAGGCATATTAGACAAGGAGAGACTTGCAATTCCAAGTGGGAGATCTAGTACTTTCCCATGTCAGGAAGGAAAGGCTATAAAATGGACAACCAACCAAGTTGTTGATGAAAAAGATAGGACCTCTTAAAATCCTACACAAATATGGCAACAATGCCTATGAAGTTGAAATTCCTCCTAACCTAGGAATATCACCTATTTTTAATGTATGTGACTTGTTTTCCTACAAGGGGGCTAATGTTGATGTTGATCACCATACTCTTACGGATTTGGACGAGCCTAATTAGGTACAAGACTTCCTAACACCCCAACCTTTACAAGTAGATTGCATTGTGGATTCTAAGGTGATCAAGAAGACTACAAAGGGTACCTACAAGAACTACTTGGTTAAATGGAAGGGACTACCAGATTTAGAGTTCACTTGGATGAGTAAAGCAGACAAATTGAAGTATGGGGTCACCATTGATGACCTCCTAACTCAAGGAACTTGAGTTTTTTGTCTTAGGGGAGCATGGTGTAGGGCACCTCCCTACTTTTGATTTTTGGTATGATTAGATGTCAGTTAGGTGTTTGAGTGTGTTTAATAAATTCCAAGTGTCCTTGGAATGTAACTACTCCAACTGTAAGAGCTAAGTTGCTCTTTAGGTATTAGTTGCTCAAAAGTTTCTCATTGAGTCAAAAAAATTTCAATGGGTAAAACATGAGAAGGGATGAGTAATTGAGGTCTTGGATGATCTAAATAGGTCCTAGGTACTCTATGTAGGGTCATAGAAAGGTTCTAGGTGAACCTATTTGACAAAAAAGGGTCAAAGAGCAAAAGTTGCTAAAATGTTGCAAAGTTGTGCAAAAGTTGCTTGAGCAACTTTTGCAATTTTTGCAAGAAATTGAAAATGAGTAGTTGTGGAGGTTTTAACTACCCTTGCTTGGGAATATGAGCATGGAAGATCATGTTTTGAAGGTTGGAAAAGTTTATATATTAGTTTTTGCACATGTGGAAGTAATGTACGGACATTTCTACAAATTTTTCCATTGTTTAATGGTGAAGTAAGCCCTTTTATAGATTGGCACAGTAGATCAAGTTTATGTTTTTGGTAGATTATTATTTTCTAGTTCTTTTCCACATTCATATTGGTGCTGGAGTTCTAGGATTTGCAAGTTATAGGTTTTTCTTGCTGACTAGTCTAATAATCATTTCACAATATTGTTTATACTAGAATGCCTCTAACCTAATCGCCCATAGTGGAAAATGCATGAAACTAGGTGAGGTGATAGCATAGAATGTGTACATAGTGTTTTTATTTTGTTTTTCTTTCTTGTGATGGGTTTCCAAGCCAGAAAGTAATGCCCTAGGTTGGGTGCTAGGAGTATGTGAGTCTGGATAGTTTTACAAATGATGTTGCAAAGGACACCCATGATCTTGGTGGGTTGAACCACTATAAGTCCTAGAAGCCCTAGGATGTCAGTTTGAATTTTCAAGTGGAATGGAGACTTGAAGCGAAGTTTTAGGATATTGAGAGTTTTTTTATTGCTGACTAGACAACAATAAAAAATAAAGGCTAGAAACTAGGGCTTGGTACGAAATATGATTGTGGGTGTCTTAGAGCTTTGAAAATATGGATTCTTGGTGTGCTAGGAGATAGCTACCAGATTCCTAAGTTTTTCTTAGGGGTTTTTTGGAAGGATTTTGAGAATGGGAGAAAAAAATGGTTGTTAGACCTAGAAGACAATAGGCCTAATTAGCCCTATGTGAAGAATTTGGATTTCCTTTGTGTTTCATTGTGACTAGAAGTGTTGAATGGTATCAAAAAGGTTATGGAGAGTATCTAAATTATTAGTAGACTCCAAGGTGGTGGAAGTAAAATATCTTAAGTGAGGGTTAGGGTTCTAGGAGTGAGAAGCACTAGTTGGACTAGTACCTTGGAAGGAATTTTATGTCTACACAGACCAACTACACCTAGGAGGCAAGTTGGTGGAGAAGTCTTGGAGGTTTGGATTGGTGGCAAGACAAGAAACAAGAATCACTGGATGATTCAAGATTATACCCTTAACTAAAGGTAGTTTTGGATGGAACCCTAAGCCCACTACATCAGAATGGGCATATTATAAAGCTAAGGAAGGGGATTGCATTATTATTGCAACTTAGTGCTTATAGAAAGTCATCCCAAAAATATTAGGGCCAAAAATTATGTTTCTCAAATGCAACAAGTGTTACAGTGTTCTTAGGGCATAATTGATGGTGCTTTTGTATAGATTTTTAGTGGTTTCAAGCAATTTCATTATGAAATAAATCAGGTTTCAAGCTAGAAATTTTATTTTCAAATCACAAATCACATAAATTAGGTTTCAAACAATTTCATTTTTAAATCACAGAAATCAAGTTTCAAATAAATTCATTTTTCAAATCACATAGAATTAAAGCAATACATTTCCTTACCTACACAGTGTTGATGGTATGTGAGCTTGTAGCGTTGAGTGGCTCACTTGGGAAGTTGGTGCTCAAACCTCATGTTGGTTGAATTGTGCATTCCCTACATAGACAACTATGAAAATGATTTTATCTTAATATTTTTTACATGTTAGTGTGTGACTGTTAGAATTATGACAACCACAAAATAGGTAGTAAATATTTTGACAATATTGGGGGGTAATTGAAAAAAAAAATTCCTCATCTTCAAAAACTAACATCACAAATTAGGGTCAAATGTAGTAGTTTGGATATGTGTTCAAAAAGATAATACTGAGAGGGGGGGTGAATTAGTATTCTAGAATCTTTTTCCCACAACTGGATATTATTTATTACTTTACAACATGTATATTAAAGTAAACCAACAATGTTGAACAATAAATAAAACCATACACAAAGAGAACTCATAACACCATATTTTGTTAACTAGGGAAACCTTGTCCAAGGGAAAGCCCCATTGGGGATGGCACCCACAGAATGATCCACTAAATAAAAGAATCTTGTTAAGGATATTGAGCCTATTACGGGTCAATGAATTACATATAGTGTCTCAGTCCTTGTTAGAGGACTAGGCCCTATTAAAAGCCTCAACTATATTAGGAGTTTCTTCAACCATGTTAGGAGTTGGTATTACAATTACAATTGTATGCAAGAAGAGATAACTACCCTAACATGCAATTAACAATATAGTGCCTTATACAAAATTAGATAGATACACAATCCTCTTTATTGTTGATTGTTGTACTTCACTTAGCTCTAATCTGACATCATAATTCACATCACAGATTGCTCATACAAGTTTGCATGTCATATACATAGTTCACATACTCATCATATAATTTGCATTCGCATATATCACATCTATTGCACATCTCATTTCGCATGTAATAATTCTTACTTATACTCTTTTCTTTCACAAAACTCTTATGTTGTCAGCTTAATGCAATCATATGTTATGCTAACTTAGGGTAAACATCTAAGATGTCAGCCCTACATACAATTGTATGCAAGAAGAGCTCACTACCCTAACATGAAATTAACAATATAGTGCCTTATACAAAATTAGATAGATAAAAAAGCCTCTTTATTTTTTACTATTGTAGTTCACTTAGCTTTGATCTAACATGATAATTCACATCACAGATTGCTCATACAAGTTTACATGTCATATACATAGTTTACATACTCATCATATAATTTGCATTCGCATATATCACATCTATCGCACATCTTATTTTGCATGTAATAATTCTTACTTATACTCTTTTCTTTCACAAAACTCTTATGTTGTCAGCTTGATGCAATCATATGTTATGCTAACTTAGGGTAAACATCTAAGATGTCAACCCTACATAAATAAGTAATTTTTTGTAACCAAAATAATTATGTATAATCTTAAAATGGAAGCACTTCCATGTTAAGAGTGTTTAGCCCTTTGAGTAAGTAGTCTAGGGTAATGTCAAGTGCCTTGAATGGGTCTTTGCATGGATTTGATTGTTTTCCCCCTGTTCTGCTTCTCTCTCTTTATTTCTAGCCTATTTCTGACAACTTTCTCTATGAAATTGAGGACTTTGACTTTTGGGTCAAGGATGACCTTTTAGGTCAAGGTTGACCTCAACCCTAACCTAGGTCAAGGATGACCTAAACCCTGACCTAGGGTAGGGTTGACCTCATCCTTGACCCTAGGTTCATTTTGCAATTTTTTAAAGTTTTGGAATCTCATGCTTCAGAAAGTTTCTTTTTTCGCTTCTGAGTCAACTATTTTAGATTTTAGAATGGTAGACTCTTAAATTACATTTTTTTTAGGTCCATATCTAGGGGTTAAGGTTAATTGGGTTTAATTCTCCCATGTCGGCCTTCTCTAGGATTTTGTGTCCTAGATCTCTATATAAGGAAGCCTTCTTCCCTCATTTGGATATCCATCTATTATCCATGAATATATGATTATTATGTTAGTATCCACCTACATGAATTGTAGATCTACTATCTACCAAGCATTCAAGTGTTCAAGCATTCAAGTATTCAAGATTCATCAAGGAGATCCATTGTTAGCCATTGAAGGATTCAATCTCTATGGAGCCCTCTTGTTGAAGATTTCTCCATCCATATTCATCAAAGCCTTTTTCTATGAAAATATACATTCAAGATTGGTGTTGAAGATCTAATGTCATTGATTTGAGATATCCTACATGCATTTCTACATTCATTTGGAGCATCTGTACTTGTGGATTCAAGGATTTGAATCCTCCATAAGGATTTCAACATAAGCAAGGTGAATAGTTGCATTTACTTTGTTTATGCATATTACAATTTCGATTATATTGCAAGGTTAACTCCAAACTGGGGTTTGACTAAGGAAAACCCCCCATCCAAACAAACAAAACATTTTCCTTACAGATATAGGTGTGGAATAGTAAATTGAAGAGCAGATTTGGATACCCTTTTCGTCAAACTTGTGAGATCTACAAATAGAACTATCATTGGAGCAATGCAGATCAAGGTCAAATTTTCAAGGTAACATTGTGCCCTGTCATCAAGGTCAAGGTCTACCCCCCTTAAAAAAGATATAATATTCCTAGGTTTTCTTTGTCTCGACATTTCCAATCCAAAATAGGTTGTAGAATTCCCCGAAACTATGCACAGACATCAGAAATTAGCATTTTCTAGATTCAAGGTTAGTATTTGTCTTTTATCTATTTTAGGATTTAATCTTAGACCATGAACCTCTTTTCTGCCTATTCTCCATTACATGATCCATTTCTACATTGATCACTTTCTTGTGCTTATTAATTTGGATCATTCTTTTTGGAAATTAGGGTTAAGAAAGGAATTCTTATTTTCTTTCTATTCAAATTTCTTAATGCTTTATTCCTCTACTCTGTTGTAATATGTTTAGTTGTGCATACTTCTTTTACTAGTATTTGGCCTATAACTTTGTATGTACTGTCTATATTGATCTACACACTTAGGTATGCCATCATGACATTCTGATAGACCTTCCCTTAACTGCGCACATGCCAAATATCTTTGTAGCCTTTGCAATACCAAAAATTTTCTCTACACTACTAGTGAAAATATCTAACAGTTAGGCAAATGTCTTTATTAGACTGTAGAATCTTCAACAGTATATTATGCCATCTCATTCTGATATATATATTTCCATAAATGACAACCTTAACTCATCCTACCTATCCATATTTCCAACAACCTTCGACTTTGGCATTAATGGAAACATATGGGAAAATTGGCTAAGTCCCAAAATGTTATTCAAATGAATTATTCAAAATTGGCCTTCAAAACTTTACAAAAATTACAAAATTATGTGGATTATTACACTTATAATCATCTTCCTTATGTCTACATATACAATATAATGCTAAGTAACATTGCTCTCCCTTAGTATCTAATTGTTTACTCTCTATACATATTGTCACTTTATACCATTTTCCTTCTTCTACCCCTTTGACATCAATGACAAAGGTGTCAAAACTTATTTACATGTCAAAATTATGTTTCATTACCTTTTCTTAGGATGATAAGCGAGAAATGCAGTCACTAAAACTGACTGCAAGACTCTTCATATTCTTCTCCCATGAGTCCTTGACTCCTAAAATGTTGAGAAGAGTACACAACCCATAGGATGTTATCTCCACTAAATTTAGATCTGAGTATACAAAATTGTTAAAATATGTCTTGGCTAATAGACATTCCTCCAACTATCTCTCAATTGTGCTTAATTTTATAGATAGATGTTCTCTCAAAAGTGATAACCTCTTAGTTATTCTTTTTTTTGTCTTCTAGTAGACTTATCTCATCATAAGCCTTGCTAACCTATGCTTCAATTGACTTCAATTTGCACACCAAGTTGACTTAGCTGACTGGCCAATGCTTCCACCTCTACACATTTTGCTTCAAGCTTACTATTAATGTCTTATGAAGCCAAAAGACATCACACACTTCACATATAGAGCTTTTCCTTCAAGCTCACATTTCCTTTATGACTTGATGCAAGTATCAAGAGTCAATAAGTCATTTATAATGTTCTAATAGACAATGTCAAACATATGTGCATCATGCTTAGCTTGAGATCGTGCTGATGCAAACTCTGACAAACTTGTGAATTCAACATTAAATGTTTGAACCATAGCTTTGGCTCTGTCCTTAGGGTTAGGATCTAGTGGCTTCATAGTCATGACTCCCTACAACTTGTCAGTAACTTCCATGAGATTTTTCTACAAACTCTTGACCTGTTTATTTTTATTGATTATCTTGTTGAGGGATGATATCAATTATGATTGATCATCATCATATAAACCAATAAGTGCATCTAGGGTGAGAGATGTGCTAGGTGCACTAGGCTTCTCATCCTTCTAGCTTCCTTATTTCTCTATTCATCCTCTCTTTTCTTTTTCTCATCTTCTTTCTTCTTCTCATATTCCTTTCTTCTAGTTTCTTCATCCTTTTTCTTCATTTCCTCTACTTGCTCCTTCTTCTTCTTTTCTTTTGCTTGTTTCTTCATCTTCTCTTCTTCTTCCTCTTTTCTCTTCTTTTCTCTTCTTTTGTTCTTTTGTATTCTTCCTCTTTGCATCTTCTTCTTCCTTCCTTATCTTCTCTTCTTCTTCTTTCCTCTTCTTGTCCTCTTCTATCTTATTTCTCTCTTCTTCTTCTTTCTTCTTTTTCTCCTTTTGTTCTTTCTATTTCTTTTCATCTTCTTCTCTTTGCTTCTTCTTCATTTCTTCTTCTCTCTTTTCATCTAGTTTTCTCTTCTTTTCTTTGGCCTCATTCTTTCTCTTTTCTTCCTTCTCATCTAAACTAGAGTACAATCAATGATATTGCCAACAATTTTTGGCCCAAGATCCTTGAAAGGATCTTCTACAATGTTAACTGTCACACTTGCAATGCCAATTTGCATAGTATATTTTCTAATGGAGATCTATGAAGATAGATCTATCATCTAAGTGTCATTAGCTTCCATTATCATTACTACTGGAGTGCTTTGTTCAATAGATATAGGATTGCTCTCCCTGACTTCATGCTCACATATTTGAGTACAGAAGTCATGTAAATGACAATAGCTTCTTCTATTTCTTTGTTTACCTCTTCATAATTGTCTCCCATCAAAAGAATGTCTTCTTTTATTTCTCAGCAAGGGATCAATTCCCTTTATCATATCCTACAAGTCTTCATCACTATTGACTTTGCAAAGCTTCTTGATCATATTTTCTCTTATTTTCTTATCTTTACCAATCCTTGAAAGGATCTTCTGCAATGTTAACTGTCACACTTGCAATGCCAATTTGCATAGTATATTTTCTAATGGAGATCTATGAAGATAGATCTATCATCTAAGTGTCATTAGCTTCCATTATCATTACTACTGGAGTGCTTTGTTCAATAGATATAGGGATTGCTCTCCCTGACTTCATGCTCACATATTTGAGTACAGAAGTCATGTAAATGACAATAGCTTCTTCTATTTTTTTGTTTACCTCTTCATAATTGTCTCCCATCAAAAGAATGTCTTCTTTTATTTCTCAGCAAGGGCTCAATTCCCTTTATCATATCCTACAAGTCTTCATCGCTATTGACTTTGCAAAGCTTCTTGATCATACTTTCTCTTATTTTCTTATCTTTACCAATAACTCTTCTTCTCGTATTTATCAACCTATTATATAGGTCATCTAGTATATTTCTTTGAACATCTTCAAATCTCTTATTATTCAAAATCATATTCCTCACTACTACATTCTCTAACTGACTTCTATCCATATTGTTATACATGCCATAAAACTTATTTAACTAAATGAAATTATTGTCATTTATGATTTTCATATTCAAATTTTCTACCTTTGGCTTCCAAGGCTTCTTTCCAATTGTTGTCCTTACTTCACCAACTACTTTTTCTATAGGTCTATCATGTTCATCTTCAAATTCATTTGACTCATCTGATTCAGCCATTTGCAATGTCTTTCTTCTCTTTCTAGGGCCACTTGACAGTTGCTTGGTCCTTTTCTTGCTAGGTGACTCAGCCTCTTGTTTCACCTTGGTGAGTCTCTCTAATTTCTATTTGGTTGGAGGAGTAGATGATTTGCCTTCTACAATTTGTACCTCCTCTTCATCAAACTTCTTCAATCATTGTACAATAGTAGCTTGTACTTGAGCTACTGTAGCATAGGGAACAATAGGTATCTACAAAGTAGATCCTACTACTATCACTCCCTTTAAAGGTGCTACTTAGGCAATAGGATTAGCTATGAATACCTCAATTTGACCACTATCCTTCATCTCCAAAGCTATGCCCTTTATCTCATTGTATTTTTCTTTGGACATTCTTGATTCTTTGAGAATTGACTCAATTTTCTTCTCATCATTCTTCTTTATATCCTTGTTGTAGAGCTTTCTCTCTACCTCTCTGATTTTCTCTACACAAGTTCCCCATCTAGGAGTGTCCTTGTCCTCTTCATACTTGAGTATGATCTTCACATACCCTTCAATAATTTCTTCACTTAACTCATAACCCATAGGGTCTATGAACTTAACTCTTGGAACAACTGCCTCCATGCATGTTACATTTGTTTCCACCATGAAACATAAGTCCTCCTTGTACTTCTCTACTAGTGATGGTGGTATCATGTATCTCTACTACATTATAGTTTGAAAACCTTTCACCATCCTATTGATATCTTCAACAATCTTCTCCTTGGTTTTTTTCTATAGTGATAAGTCACCAAGCTCTTGGTGCATTGATTCTTGTTGTCCTATTCCCTATCATGCATACTAGGGAATTTCCTAATCACTTGGAAGAATAGGTGTATCAGTAATGATTCAAACCTGAACACCACACTTCTAGTTTTCTTGATTTTCTCTATGTTGTCCAACAATTGATGCCTTGGAATATCACACATGTTTACCTTTTCTTTCTCAATTTTCATCATGTATGTTGCATGTAGGAAATCAGTAGGTACTGAGTTCAGTCTTTAATTATGATTCATCTTGTAGCCAATGATCTTGTTGATCACTCTCACATCTGTCTACTTTATTAGGTCAATCCTCATGTTCCTACCTTCTCATTTGGTCTTCAAATTGGTCTCAACCATCTTCTTCACATTCTTTTCATTAACTAGATTCCTACCATAATTGCACAAAATAATTAACCTATGTATCATATCATTATCAATCATGACAAGTACCTTTTCAACCCAAAACATTCCTTTGTGAATGTGACTCAAAATAATTCAACTTCATTCATGGTTGTCAAAGTTCATAAAGAACATATGGTTCACAATGTTCAATTATTTTAGGTGTGCAAGATATTGCTTCAATGACAAGTCTCCTTAGCACATTAGATCTAGATCTTTATGGATGTCATTGTCTCCAATGCCCTCAAATATATAATGAATATATGATCTGATATCCTTTACATGAAGAACATTTTCTAGAACTTGGGAAAATGCTCCTGAGGGATCATCAACTTGAGATATGAATGGGTCTTTCTCAAACACGTACCTCAGTCTCATCACTGATAGTAGGATTCATCATTTTAGTTGATTCAAATACTTTAGAAACTTCATAAAATACCTAAATTTCATGAAACTAGGGCTCTTTCAACTTCGCACAATGAATGCTTCAAATTTATCTAAATTTCTCCTTAACTCTTCACACTATCAAATGATACTCACAATCTTGTTTGTATCCTTTAAATCTTTCAAATCAAACTTTTCATTAATTACACATCTACCAAAATTCATAAAATTGTTACTCTTTTAGCCAATAATCTTTGTTTGACTTCATTCTCCTTCATTTGATTACAAAATGACTTGTGCTCTTAACCAAAGCTTCCTTAGGGTCTTTACTAGCTCCTGTCAACTTCACAACTCTCAACTCAATTTCTAAGTTTAGTTCCATCTTTCTAATGCTTTGTATTTGATAAAAGATTCTTAATTCAAATAAGATGAATCAGACATAATCACTAACTTCAATCTCTCATTAGGTTCATGAAAATATCATTCTTCTAAAACTGTATATGAACTTTCTAGATCATTTTTTCTCACAAATACTTCCTTGAAGTCTTCAACATGCTCTTTAAGCTCTTCCTTTTGACTATTGTTGCTACCATTATCATTTCTTCTATCATTTATTTTGGTTTTCCTTTTGTAGTTAGGATTCCTATTGAAATTTCTTTTATCCATTTTAAAAATCTTTCTATGTGGCCAAAGTTATTGCATAATTGACATACAGGTACATTCCTTCTCTGATTGGCTCCATTCTGATTATCTGGTGCTCTACAATTCCTTGCAATGTTTCCAAGATTGTTACATTCATAACATACAATCTAGTTCCTTACTCCATTAGGTCTTTCTCCATTATTGGGTCTTCTCTGTGATCTCCTTCTTTCATTATCTGTAGGGTTAGTGTCCCTAAACATTCTACTATTTCCATTATTACTATCAAAAGTAGGTTTCTTACAATCTATTGCTTTATGTCCAAAACCATGACAATTATAAAAATAGAAATTATTGATAGGTTTAAAAGACTTACCTATGCAATCTCTCTTCATATGACCAACTTTTTTGCATATAAAACATCTACCTCTAAATTCATATCTAGCCTTCTTACGTGGTTCAACTTGCTTTATTTTCTTAGGTTTGTTACATTTCTCTGGTTAATTAACTTGCTCAATTTCTTTGGATACTTCTATGGATATGATTGGTTCAATCATATTCTAATCAATTTCTTTATGCTTAGGGGTTTCAACAACTGGGCCTAGTTCCTTCCTAACTTCAATTTTCTTGGTTGATTTCACCCCAATAAGATATCCAAGACCTTTATTATCATAAGAAGGTTTCTGGTAAAATAATTGTTCATTAATTTTCTCACTACTGGAATAAAGCTTCTCTAATTGTGTTTAGCCTGAGTTAACTCTCCTTTCACAATGGTATTGTATTTTTCTAATTCTCCATGCTCTATTCTAATAGAATCAAATTCAAATTTTACTTGTATCAAATGGGATCTTAGTTCTACATTCTTAGATTTCCAATCTGGTTCAATCTTACTATCATCTTTCTTCAAACTCAACTTAAGTTCAACAATTTTCTACTCGTGTTTCAAGATCTCATTTTCTTTCTTAAGGGTTACTACTTCTTCACTGTCATTAGTCTACTCCT
The DNA here is from genome assembly GCA_028749045.1 of Cupressus sempervirens. Classification (NCBI taxonomy): domain Eukaryota; kingdom Viridiplantae; phylum Streptophyta; class Pinopsida; order Cupressales; family Cupressaceae; genus Cupressus; species Cupressus sempervirens. The sequence goes on along the minus strand of CM053786.1, from coordinate 495,049,429 downwards.
TTCTTTCTTTTTTAGATTTTAGATAATCAATCTTATCTTTCAATTTTCCAATGTAATTTTTTGCATTTTCGTACCTTTCTTTCAGGTTGTCTCTTTCTTCTGTAAGAAGATCTATTTTCTCTAAGGCTTCTTCAAGGTTCCTTTTTAACTATTCCATATCCATAGTCATCTTATTCAAGTTGTTAAGTCTCTTCTGAGTAAATGGGCTCTGATACCAATTGTTAGAAATAGATAATATTGAGGGGGAATGGGGGGGGTGGAGGTGGTGGGGGTGAATCAATATTCTACAAACTTTTTCCCACAACTAGATATTATTAATTACTTTACAACATGCATATGAAAGTAAACCAACAATTCTGAATAGTAAATAAAATCATACACAAAGAGAACTCATAACACCATATTTTGTTAACTATGGAAACCTTGGCCAAGGGAAAACCCTAGTGGGGATGGCACCCGCAGAATGATCCATCGGACAAAAGAATCATGTCAAGGATATTGACCCTATGAGGAGTTTATGAATTACATATAGTGTCTCGGTCCTTGTTAGAAGACTAAGCCCTCTTAAAATCCTCGATCCTATTAGGAGTTGGTATTACAATTACAACTATATGCAAGAAGATATTACTGCCCTAACATGCTATTAACAATATAGTACCTTATAGAAAATGAGATAGATACAAAAACCTCTTTATTGTTGATTATTGTACTTCACATATCTCTGATCTAACATCAAAATTTGCATCACATATCACTCATACAAGTTAGCATGTCATATACATAGTTCACATACTCATCATATATTTCGCACTCACGTATATCACATCTATTGCACATCTTATTTCGCATGTAATAACTCCTACTCTTTTCTTTCACAAAACCCTAATGATGTCGACTTGATGCAATCATATATTATGCTAAATTTGGCTAAACATCTAGGATGTTGGCCCTACATAAATAAGTAATTACTTCATAACCAAAATAATTCCTTAACACTTTATTCCTCTATTCTATTGTACTATGTTATGTTGTGCATACTAACTTTACTGGTATTTGGCCTGTAACTTTTGTTGTACTATCTATACTTATCTATGCACTTAGGTACATCATCATGTAATTTTGATATACCTTCCCTTAACTTTGCAAATTTCAAATATCTCTAGTCTTTGCAATACCAAAAACTATCTTTGCGCTGCTAGTGAAACTGTCTAACACTTAGACAATTTTCTATCTCTGATTGTAGAATCTTCAATAGTATATTCTTCCATCTCATTCTAATATATATATTTCCATAAATGACAACCTTAACTCATTCTACCTATCCATATTTCCAACAATATGATGAAGACTCAAGTCTGCTAAGGGCTTAATAGTTTCTTCATCTCCTTAGTCATGTTGAGATCAACTCTTGCTTTCAATAAACTTTACTATGAGTATGAGGTAACTCATAGTCCTTCTAAATTTGGGGCTAAGTGTACCATCTTAAAATAAAATAACCCATCATTTAAGACCTTTTGGCTCCCTCCCTTTAGTGACCTTATGGACCATAGATGGATCAATGCTCAATCATCTCTTTCTCCTATTATATCCCTATTATTACATTTTTATCTACATAATTGTTGAGACCTCAAAGTTAGATCCTTTCAGGCCAAATCAAGAATAGGTAAACCTAGGTCAACCTATTCCCCATCGATTTTAGGCCCCAAGGCCATTTTACTCTTATGGTTGTAAATTTGGAAATCGAGTGACCTCATGGGCTTTGCTTATTTTCATATTTAAAAACTAGTATATAAAAAAGCCTAAGCACCTCATTATTACATCCACTAGACATAGAAGCATATCACAAAATTAATACACTTTCAAACACTCAATATAGTGTATTTTTTGAAGGCATTCAATGTGTTCAAGATCAAGGATCCTTTGTGATCATTTCCTCTTCAAGATCTAATATTTTGTTTGCCATCAAGGGAGGAGATCTACATTGTGGCATTCATAATATTCTTTATTAGTGCACATTTACATACATGGTTACATGATGTGGTTTGGGTATATCCATTGCATTTTTTTAGATTTCCTACATCCTTCAATGTCAATTCAATATTGGTAAGACACAAGCATTGCAAAATCCTTATTGACAAGGGTTTCATCAAGCAAGGTGAATATTTACATTTTTCTTAGTTTATTTCATTTTTTACATCTTTATATAAAGGTTGATTCCTTAATCTAGGGCTTGGAAAAGGAAATCCCTCATCAAACCAAATCAAAAACCAACTTTTATCGTGCATAGGAGTAGGATATTCAAAATGTGGTTGCAGAGCTGAAAACTACCCGATGAGACCTTTCTGAAGAAGTTGTGTTGACTTTTCTACTATGTCATAGGAATGTGTCCATCTTCCTATAAAGTGTTCTAACACTTTACTGCCAAGTCAACCTATTCTTGGAGGTCTAAAATTTGAGTTTTTGAGTTTTCTATCATCATCATTGATTTACAGTTAGAACATCCATCATAGTATCAGATTTGGGATTTTCAGAGTAAAAAGGCATCTTCCCTTAGACATTTAAAGGTAAATCCTTCATCATTTGTTTCACCTTTTAGAATAGACCTATTTTGGAATTTTAATTAGGTTGATTACATATATTTAGCACCTAGATCTAGCATTCACTTATCAATCAATTAGTTTTATTTTACATACATACATACATACATACATACATACATACATACATACATACATACATACATACATATATATATATATATAAAATTTACATTACATGAAAGAGGACTTGCTTGTGTACTTCCCTAATATAATTTGGGTTCAGAATTGGCATCCCTTTATCCATATATATATATATATATATATATATATATATATATATATATATATATATATATATATATATATATATATATATTACATGAAAGAGGACTTGCTTGTGTACTTCCCTAATATAATTTGGGTTTAGTATTGGCATCCCTTTATCCATTTGGGTTTTGTTAATCTAACTTGGGTTATAATGAGGGTTATGTTTGGAAGCCCCTCTTTCTCTTGTATTTAATGTTTAATGTGTGGAAAGTCATTTGTTAATGAATTTAACTCACATAGTTTACATTATTAACATTAACCCCTATCACTTTTCACTACGTAGTAGTATCCATTTTTTCATCTCCTTCAAAAACTATTTTTTAATAAAAACATCATTTTTAGGATTGAAAATCACTCGGCATTGCATAATATTTTTTGTATATAAGGGTTAAAAAGTGAACTTTTAAATAAAATGTTAGAGTTTCACTTAATATAATAAAGAACAATTAAAATGTGTGGTTAAATGCAGTTAGAAATGGCACTCTGCTCCTCTGAATCAGCAAAATTAGAAAAATTAGAAATTATGAATGAACTAAAATTCATAAGACAACTGTTGTTTCTTTAATGTGCGAACAGCGATCAAGCGAACATTTATTCTTAAAGTCATTTGTGGACAATGAACAATGAAAAGTTTTGTATTTGTTTTTAAAGCCATTTATGAATAGCGAACAACAAACATCAAGGATTTGGTGAATATTGAATGTGTTGTGTAGATAATAATATCAAAGAGGAAGATATGTATATATAAAAGCATAAGCACTTTACTTCCTAGGTCTAATTCAAATAAACTAGCAATTTTATAATCAAAGTGAAGAGAAACACATGTTAATTCGGATTGCCATTGTAAAAAAGGGATAATCAAAAAAACTATAAATTAAAATAATGGTTAACAAATTTGATGAATTGTAAAGTATGTTACATCAACAATAGGAAAATTTGTGTGAACTCATATAAAAGAAAAAAATGTGATCATCATAGCTTACAAATTCAATACTCTTTTACGAAGATGGCTCTACTTTCAACATCTGCAAAGTCACTACTACTTCAAAAACATGTCTCATACTTTGATAGAAAAAATTATGCAATATCAACATATCTTACCACCTCTTATTGATTCAAAATTCTACAAAATATCAAAAACTTTGATCCAGCATGCAAGGGTACTATCAGTAACCTAAACCTGGAATCATATAGCATCTTCAAATCAAGCAACTCTTAAAAGCCACCATCTATTGAGAAGTGTAAAGACTACTTTTTGGAGACTAAATGCTTCAAGAAAGCATGGCAAGATCCATCCAATTATCAAAAATATATATTCATAAAAAATTATGAAGGGCAAGGGAAAAAAAAGCACTTCCAACTCAAGGAAAAGGATTGAAAAATGGAAAGCCCTAATTGCGATGCTTCTGAGAACATGCAAAATAAAGAAGAATGGATCATTGTCACCAAAAGAATTAATAATTTAAAGATTTCTCCCAACTTACCTAGATCCAAGATTAATAATAGTTAGCATCCTAAACATTTTTTAGAATCCAATTGGGTTCCATTAGGTAGAACAAACACAATTTATAGAAGGACACAATTAATCAATAAGCCCTCCCATTCAAATCTTGAGGTCCACCCAATTTATTTGGATAATAAGGAATCTAAAAAGACATATATACCACCATTCAATAGGTTTTTTCTAATCAAAATCCCAATCAAGACCAATCAGCGAGTCTTAAAAACTCTAGGGCTAATGGGTATTAAGAAAACTCTCCAAACAATGAGCAGACATTCAAAAGGGTTAATGACTTTCCAAGGTTTGGAAATAGTAACTGTAATAGAAAGTATAACATCTTAATTATCAGTAACAATTATAGTGAGATCCATTGGATGGAATGCCAGAACTTGACCCTTTTTGCATTTTGGAATGGCCCAGATTCAATTGGCACTAATCTAGCAAAATGGTTGGAAGACTTCAATGAGAATAGTAAACATCTCTACCACGTCCAAGTGCTAGGCATATCTCCATTGTAAAAGTAAATCTATTAGGGATGAATTTTTTTAATATTCTTTATGTTTTTATAAAAGCTTTAATGTTAAACTCTTCAAATAGGAGACAATTTTTAGTGAGTCTTCAATAAATAAAATATGATCCCCAACTTGGGTTTACACCAAATCTTTACCACCAAAACTAGTTCATTTCCAAATGTTAAAACATATAGATTTTGCCATAGGTGAACTCATGGGCATCGAGTCTAACTATTTAAATTCCAATGACATCAAATTTTTGATCAATTTGGAAGTAGGGCCATTAGATTTTAAACCCATTAAAGCATTACAAACCAATCAATTTACAATATAAAATTTGGAAATATGAAGGATATGTCCAAGAAATACTTATAATAGAATCTAATAAGACAACAATCCCAAGGTTTACTGAAATGAATACAAATCTCAAGCATGTCTTTCCATCAATATACAAAGAGAATAAACCTCAAACAAGAAAACCTTTATCCAATAATTTGGATCAAAAAATCTTACCAATAATAGAGAGGGCAAAAAAGAATGGTTTATGTATGCAAAAACCAAATCTTTCTAGTGAAATATGCTAACCAAGAGTGGATATATAAGATGGGCAAATAGTGGTAGATGATATGGAGAAAATAGTAATTAACAAAGATATCACCTAGTCATAGGAGTAACAAATAAGTAAGGATCAAACAAAGGCCATAATTAACTCTTCTCAAGAGAATGTTACGAATATAACAGAAAGCAATAATATTGAGGAAAGTATCAATAAATTACAACAATGTGAGATTTGTATACAAAAAAACATATTTATAGAAGATATTAGAGTAAATATGATCATTCACATTAAGATGATGCACCACACAATGCCTATCCATAATGATATTAGTAATTAGCTAATCCTATGGGGAAAAGCACATAAAGTACACTTCTAGGCACTTAGTCAAATTGAGACAATAGATTATAGTTCCAAACAAAGTAAAAAAGATTAAATAGATAATATTAGCTCCCAGCCACCAAAGACAAACAAAATTCCAAAAAAAGCAAGTATAGATCCAAACCAGCCTTTGAACTCAGAAGAAAGATTAAATAAGAATTACAAAAATGGCTAGGATGGATCAAACAATCAAGAGGAAATCAATATTCTAGAAATTGAAACTCAAGACAGATAAGATAACTAAATCTCAAAGTGGAGAAATATTGGAACAAAACAAGACATATAAGGAGAATAAACTAGTAGAAGAATAAAATATTGACTTGATAGGGTATATTCACAAGGATCAAGAAGAAGAAGATTCTCATAATGAAATACCAAGAGAGACTCCCAACTTGTATGATTCACAACACCTCAAGATAACACCAATCTCAAAAAGAGTCCAAAAGATATCACTCCTAATGGAATGAGGAAGAGATCAAATGTATTAAAACAAAAATTCTATAAGTTTTAGAAAACTCCACTAGGAAGGAATAATCCATTTGAAGATAAGGAAGCAAAGACAAGAATCCAAGAAAAGATTGAACAAGATGGACAAAAGTTGGCACAAATTCTTATAGAAATAGAAATTATAATAAGTAAATGTGAGACAATTCCAAATCAATTTTGGGAGAAGTTTGGGATTCTAGTCCCAATAGATCAAAATCAAGTAAATATAAAATAAAATCAAGGAAGAAAAGCATAAAGAACAAATGGAAGCAACAAAGTATGAGAAATCGATATTAGTGAACAAATAATTCAAGAACTAAGAGAAGAAATTCAAGATAAAGTAGACAAATAAATTGCCAATAGTACTAAAAATGAAAATATGGATAAAATGGGCTTAGCTCCAACAATAGAAGGTTTAAAGATTTTGAACTGTGGAAAACAACTCAAAAAATGAGGGAAGAAATTATTAACTAAACTTAGAACTACATCAGGAAAACCAAGAAATCAACAAAAAAAATTTAATTTACTTAAAGTAGGGAAGGGGAAGAGACTTCCCATAGTGTAATGAGGATAACTGCATGGAATGTTAGGGGATTAAATGCCCCTAACAAGAAGCACTTGCTAAAGTGCAACTTAACTCTCTTTGAATCTAAAATTGTTATAATACAAGAGACTAAGCTAAATAAAGAAGAATGAGAAAATTGAAGTAAAAACTTGGTTTAGAGCAAATTGACATGATAGAAGTTGCAGGGACCTCAAGAGGTATTAACATTATTTGGGATCTTAGAAAGATAGACATCAGTAGGATGGTATCAAATAAGAATTGAATGGGAGGGAGAATTAAAAGTTTCAAAAGTAATATATAATTCACACTTCTAAATTTATATGGTCCAACACTAACATTAGATAAGAGGGCATTACTGAATGAAATCAACAATTTTATAGAAAACATTCCTGCATAAATTTTTTGTATGGGTAGGGGTGGGTGGGATTTTAATGCCCTTTTTAACTTGGAAGAAAAATATAGAGGATAACAAATTATAACACAAGTGATGATAGATTTTAGAGAATGGTTTGCAAGTAATAATTTAATAGATATCCCAAAAACTAATGGGTTATACACATGGAATAATAGAAGGTCAGGGTTTTGTCACATAGAGAAGAGATTGGATATATTTGTATCTAAAGGAGACCTAAGTACCTTCAATTATACAATTCAATCTTCAATCCTACCCAATATTGGATCAAATAATTTCCCAGTTAGACTAGAAATAGTAGAACAACAAAAACCCCCAAGAAATCCATTCAAATATGAAAAATCTGTTGTCTAGGCAATAATTTCATGAATAACATTAAGTAATCATGACAAGAAGGAAAATGTGAAGGATCCAATATATATTTTTTCGTATCTAAACTAAATCTTTTAAATGAAAACATATTAAAATGGAACAACAATTATTTCAACAATATAATTAAAGAGAAACTAGAGAATGACGATGAATTAAAAAAGCTAAATGAAGATGTGATAAAAAATGCAATGGGCAATGCAAATATTCAAAATAAAAAGGACTGATAGAGCGAAACAAGAAAATATATTAGCAAAAGAGGAAGTATATTGGAAACAAAAATCTCGAGAGACTTGGCTATTAGAAGGAGATTGAAACACAATTTTTTTCCACAATAGTATCCTTAATAATGGAAACATTAATAGGATAATGAAGGAAATATAATGGCAAATCCAACTCAAATTGCAAAAAAAATTGTGCAATATATTAAAGACATTTTCAAAAATAATGAATATTATAATCTTTCAGCTCAAAATTTAATGAAAAGTTATATACCTAAATTAGTATATAAAAAAAAATAAGATAATAAATTCCTTAAACAAAACTTCTCATTAGAAGAAATAAAAGAAGCCCTCTTTAATCGTAACCTAAACAAATCTCCAGGTCCAAATGGATTTCAAGCCTTCTTCTTCCAGAATTGTTGGGATATCTTAGGTTATGATTTATGGGAAGCAATTGAGGCTACTAGAAACTTAAGATCTCTTCTTATATAAATCACCAATACCTTTTTAGAATTAATCCCTAATAAATCTAACCATGAGGAACCTGGGGACTTTCATCCTATTGTGTTATGTAATATCATTTATAAAATACTAGCTAAAGCTTTAGCTAACAGAATCAAAATAGTACTTCCTAAAATTATCTTTGAAGAACTAATAGGTTTTGTACCTAACAAATCAATTCTCAATGGAATAATTATAATTCAATAAATCATCCACTCAACACACATCAACAAGGAACCTAGTATGCTATTGAAACTAGATATACAAAAAATGCATGCTAAAGTAGATTGGAGATTCTTTTGCAAGACAATAGAAGCCTTTGGATTTTATCATCACTTGATAAATCTCATTTTTAGTTGTATATCAACACCCAAAATACCACTACTCAATAATGGAACACCATAAGTATTCTTCAGTATATCATGAGGGATAAGGCAAGGAGATCCACACCTTTCCTATTCATCATTATGGTAGAGGCTTTTGGAAGAGCAATAAAGAAGTCAAGAAAAAGTTAAAATCAAAGGTGTTTTAGCAATAGAATGTGTGCCTAAAGTAACATACCAACAATTTTTAGATGATACTATTCTCCCAAGAGATAGCATAGTGGAGGAGGCACAAAACTTAAAACAAATAATCAAATCATATATGGAAGCCTCGAGGCACAAAGTAAATGCTGAAAAGTCATAAATTTTCTTTTTAAAAACTCATCAAAATATGGAAAGAACCATCTGCAACTTAATGGATATAGGCAAGGTACTTTCCTTTGCAAATATCTAAGTATCTAGTTGGAAAAAGGAGCAAGAGATAATAAATCATGGAAGCAAGTCTCTGGAAAACTAAATTAAAAATCGAAAACTAGAAAGGTAAATGGATTACAAAGGTTGGCTAAGTAACTATGATAAAAATCAGTACTATCTTCCATTCCAACCTATCAAATGTCATGTTTACCACTGCCAAAAGGTATTAAAAGAAATCTAAACAAAAAATTAAGGAATTTCTTTTGGGAAGAAACATAAGATAAGAAAAAACAAGCAATGATTAAATAGGGCAAAATTTGCAAACCAAAAGAGTTCAGTGGATTAGGAATTAAGAATTGGAACTACTAAAATGAAGCATTAGGAGCCAAATTAGTTTAGAGAATATATCACAAACATGAAAAAAAAAAAGGGGGCTAAAATTATATATCATAAATACTAGAATAGCCCTAATCCCTTGTCTTTATTCTGAACTGAAAACCCACCTAAAGGCTCAAAAACATGTAATTTTATGATGCAATGTTGACCCTTGATCAACAACAATTTAACATGAGATATTAGATTAGGTACAAATGCATTATTTTGGAAAGATTTATTAGAAAGCCTCCCATCTCCAGATAGTTATAACCTGCCCATTAACATCAAAACTACTCTAACAAATATTTTTGTAAAATATGTAAGTGACTATAAACAAGTAATAAATCATAATCATATTGGAGGATGGAAGTGTAGATCTATAGAGAAGCAAATTTGACAAAGCAAGAAAAAAATTCTTCAAGCAATTTCTAAATCAAAGGCAAGTCAATCATAAAAGAAGAAGGGATAGATTGATAAGGGGAGCTTCCAAAAGTGGGAAATAATGTGTTAAAATGGGCTATGAATTGATCATTAACTCACAAAGATTGGAAAAGATCAATATCCCCCTTAATCTATGTTGGGATCTAGCATGCTTACCCAAAGCAAGAATATTTCTTTGGATTGCATTACAAAATAAAATCCTTACAATGAATAGATTTACCAAGATGGGATTCAAGGGGTCCTCTAGATGTCCATTATGTGAAAATGATTTAGAGATGATGGACCATCTGTTGTTCCAATGCTCTTTTACAACTCAATGTCAAAATTGGTTGTGCCTAACTCAGTTGGTCAACAGCCTTACATAACAATCCTTTGAATTATGTAAAAAGATGCAACAAAAATGGTAAATCTAATAATGATGGGGACACAACCCAAGAACAGAATGGACACAATAGAAAAGGGAAATTGTATTAGCTGAAAAATAAGCAATACATTCAGTACAGAGAAAATAAACTTCAAAACATGCCCTAAGGGCTTACAATAGCATAAATGTGGAGATAATTTCTCCTTTCAGTACCTCCTCTCAAACTCCACTCCGAACTGCCTTTTACAATGCCATAAATCTCCTTAAATAGACCCCGGAGGGTTAAGGACTAGGAGTACATTCTAGAAAGTGCTAGTAGGCATCCACCGACCAAATAGAAGGTTCCAGAAGTTGCGTTAGAATTCGACGCAAATCTAGAAGAATCAAAAAACGGTAACCGAACTTTCGGGAGGCATAACTTTTGAACTGTAGCTCCGATTGATGAACTGTTTACATTTTCGAAAAGCTCTCAAAGTGCTCTATGGTCCTATGGACAAGCTTTGCTTGTATCCCATTTTTTGGCCCTTTTCAAGGTCATTTAATGTCCCTAACTTGACTTTGAAGCATTCTTAGGAGGGCTCCACAACCCAAAAAATTGCAATAACTTTCAAACCGTGGGGCCTTTTGACCTGATTTTTTTTCTAGAATGCTCTAAATTACAATTACATTCATCTAGCCAGTTTACACCTAGTTCACCAAAATGATGGCTCAATTACATACTCCTATTTTTTCAGGATTTACACGAGCACTGATAGTGGAACTGTGAGAGTTGGAACCTTTATTTGACCCAAATGGGTATCCAAAAATGAAAAGACATGAAACAAAAACTAAGTCTAAGTATATTTTTTTGGGTGACACAGGATTGCCCTTATACCTCTGGATGCTCCTGCATCAGACACCCAGGGTAGATTGAAAAGTGACCCTGTCACTTTATGAATGGTAGAGGAAATCCCAAATGGGAAACCTCAGCTGCTGAAATCCAAGTTGAGTCCTCGATCAGTCATCCTTTCCATGTGACCAAATACTCTTCATATTGCCTGTTTCTGGTACTCCTACCCACACGATGATCTAGAATGTCTTCTATCTCCTCCTTCTTAGAAGCAGGAGTCGGACATGGCTCTAACACCAGCTCCTCATCTGCACCATCATCATGATACTCTATTAAATCCGCAATGTTGAAAATGGGAGAAATGTGAATACCATCTAGCAGCTCCACCTCATATGCATTTCTTGATTCATGTTTCTTCAAAACTTTGTAGGGGCCAAATTTCTTCATTTTCAACTTGTTGTAAGTACCGGCTAGAAATCTTTCTTTCGTAAGTGCACCATGACTAGATCCCCTACTTGGAATTCCTTATGTCTTCTCCTTTGATCAGCCCTACCTTTATACTCTTGATTCATCTTGGTAATGTGTGCTTGAACCTCCTCATGTAGACGCTTGATATGTTCAACAAATTCTTCCGCTTCAGCAGTTGTCCTCTCCCCTTGCTCTATCTTCCTCAATTCTAGTGCAGTCCTTGGGCTATTTCCATATACAATTTGGAATGGTGATTTTCCAGTACTCCTATTTATAGAGTTATTGTAAGCAAACTCTGCTTGTGGTAGAATCAAATCCCATCCCTTGGGCTTATCCCCAACTAAACATCTCAGCAAATTGCCCAGACTTCTGTTTACCACTTCTGTTTGGCCATTAGTTTGTGGGTGATGCATGGAACTAAATTTCAAGTTAGTTCTTAACTTTTTCCATAATGTCCTCCAGAAATACCCCACAAATTTAGTATCTCTATCAGAAACTATGCTCCTTGGAAGACCATGTAGTCTTACCACCTCTTTGAAAAACAAGTCTGCAATATGGACAGCATCATGAGTTTTGTGGCATGGAATGAAATGTGCCATTTTGGAGAACCTATCAACCACCATGAATACTGAGTCATTACCCCTTTGTGTCCTTGGCAATCCAAGAACAAAATCCATACTTATGTCCTCCCATGGCCTCGATGGAACAGGCAATGGCTGATATAGGCTAGTATTGTGACTAAACCCCTTGGCAACTTGACAAACCTGGAAACTCTATACAAACTTCTTCACATCTTGTGAAATTTGAGGCCAAAAATAATGTTCTCTAAGAATGGCAATGGTCTTATCTCGACCAAAATGTCCTACCATCCCTCCACTGTGTTTCTCCTTAATCAGATTTTCCCTCATGGAACTCCTTGGAATGCACAATTGACTACCTTTGAACAACATGCCATCCTGAATCAAATAGTCTAACCACTTGGTTCTATCCATAGCAACAGGTTCTTTACAAGCTTTCCATGCTTCAGCAAAATCAGGATCCTTGGGGTACAAATTTTTGAGTTCATCAAACCCAACTACTTCAACCTGCATTACTGTAAGCAACAACTGTCTCCTACTTAGTGCATCTGCAACCTTGTTAGATTTTCCACTTCTATGCTTCAACAGAAATGTATAACTCTGCAAGAACTCTACCCACTTCATATGCCTCTTATTCAATTTACCTTGGCTATTTAGGTACTGTAATGCCTAATGATCAGTATACAAAACAAATTCCTTTGGCAATAAATAATGCCTCCATTTCTTTAAGGCCTGAACTATTGCATAGAACTCTTGATCATAAACAGAATACTTCTTCTTTGCATCATTCAATTTTTCACTAAACTATGCAATAAGCTTACCTTCTTGGCTTAATACAGCCCCAATAGTGCTGCCACTGGCATCACAATCCACCTAGAAAACCTTTCTAAAATCTGGAAGTGCTAACACAGGTTGTTCTGTTACCTTCTTCTTCAGCAATTCAAAACTTCTCGCAGCTGCTGCAGTCCATTTGAACTCTTTTCTATCCCCTCTTATTGTATCAGTTAGGGGTGCACATATGCCACTGAAATTCTTAATAAACTTCCTGTAAAAACTAACCAGACCATGAAATGATCTTACCTCAGTAGCAAACCTTGGAGTAGGCCATTCCAAGATGGCTTTTACCTTCTTCGGATCCATTTTGAGACCTTCGGGTGATATAACAAACCCCAAATAGACTAACTCCCTTTTTGCAAAGATACACTTCTTCAGATTAATTAACAGTTTCTCTTCCCTTAGCCTTTCAAGGACACTACGAATATGCAGTAAATGTTCTTCCAAAGTCTTGCTGAAAATTAAAATATCATCCAAATAGACAATAACAAATTTTCCCAAGAACTTCTTAAGTACCTCATTCATGAGCCGCATGAAGGTGCTTGGGGCGTTCTTCAATCCAAAGGGCATGACTAACCACTCATAAAGACCCTCCTTGGTCTTGAAGGCTATTTTCCACTCATCTCCTTCTCAAATCCGTATCTAATGATAGCCACTCTTGAGATCTATCTTTGTGAAGTACTGAGCTCCACTCAAGCAGTCCATAAGATCATCCATCCTTAGTAAAGGAAACTGGTACTTGATGGTTATCCTATTTATAGCTTGAGAATCTGTACACATCCTCCACTCTCCATCCTTCTTTGGTGCGAGTACTGCAGGTACTGCACATGGACTCAGGCTCTCTCGAATCAAGCCCTTCCTCAAAAGCTCATGAACCTGTCTATTTAGCTCCTCTATTTCAGTAGGAGTCATCCTGTGAGCAGCCTTGTTAGGCAAACTAGCTCCTGAAATCAGATCTATCTGATGACTGATTTGCCTTACTAGTGGCAATCCATCTGGAACATTATCAAAGATAATATCTCCAAACTCCCCTAGTAAATCTGAAACTTCAAGTGGTATTTCACTACTACTTTCTTTATCTTTCCTAGGAATCAAAGCATAGCACATATGCTAATGTTTCATGCCATCTAAAAACTTCCTTTCATCAACAAGACAAATCCTAGCACTGCTACATACCTTTTCACCTTCCTTTTTCATGGGCTTCAATTTGTGGCGAACTCCATCCTTTGTTAGAGAGTATGTGTTTGCATGTCCATCATGTACTGCATGTCTATCAAACTGCCATGGTCTACCCAACAATAGATGGCAAACATCCGTCGAAATAACATCACAGAGAACTTCATCATGGTAACTCCCAATTTTGAATTTCACTAAACATTGTTCACTTACCAAGACCTTATGATCATCTTTTACCCAAGCAATCCAATAAGGTTGGGGATGTTTCTCCCTCTTGAGCTTCAGCTTAGAGACCATCTCTTCTGATACCAAGTTATCAGTGCTACCACCATCAATGGTCACATCACAACATTTATCCTCACACTTACATCTGGTATAGAACAAACTCCTCTATTGTCTTTGTTCAATCTCACCACTTAGTAGGACTCTTTCATTTACCAAGGTCTCTCCTCTTTCTGCATCCTCTGAATGTGATGATTGTGCATCCTCATCCACATGAGCAACCCTAGCTTGGCCCTCAGCTCTCCTATCTGTCCTTCCTTGTCGTTGAGGGCATTCAAAGGCATGATGACCTTCTTCATTTCAATGGAAACAGGTACCACGGAAGCCTCCTCTTCCTTGTCCATGTCCTCTACCTCTTCCTCTCTGATTTCTAAAGTCTTGATCATGGGAGCGGTTGAAACCCTCATTCCTCTGATTCCTGCTAGTACCCACATCTTCATTTTTCTTTTGGGTTTCATTGTAGCCTCCGGATGATCTACCGCTTCCCCTTCCTCCTTGACCGCACCCTCTTTGTCTTCCTTCAAACCTTTTATTCAGCTTCTCTTCAACTCATAGGGCAAACTGGTATGCCTCTTCAATGCTGGTCATTCTTACCAGACTTAATTCCTCCTGGATGCTAGGTCGCAACCCACTGATATAACGAGCAACCTTCTCCTTATTTGCTTCTGCATGCCCTGCTCTAATCAAGAGTCAGTAAAATTCCTCTGTATATTCTTGGACTAATCTTCCTGCTTGCTTTAACCCATGCATCTTCTTAAACAAATCAAGCTCATAGTCCACAGGAATGAACTGCTTCTTCAATTTGTCCACCATGTGATCCCATCTTGTGATCTTCTCCTTTCCTCTTCTGTTTCTTTCCAATTGGACCTCTTGCCACCAAATTTTGGCATGGCCTTTCATTTTGGCCTTTGCAAACTTAACCCTATCTGGGTCCTTGATATCCTCATACTCAAAGTATTCTTCCAGTTCATTGATCCAATTGATCAACTCATCTGGTTTCAGATTTCCTGAAAATACACCCACTTCAATTGTAGGTCTTTTCCCAAACTTAGTAATGGCCCTAAAAAGCCTTTCTTCTACATGATTTAGAACTTCCTCATCAAATTCCCCTTCTGGTCCAATTTTATCTTCTTCATTGTCATCTTCACTTTCATCACCTGTGGCCACAGTTGCTCCTCTACGGAGCTCCTCCTGCAATGCTTATACCTGCCTTTGGAGGGTTCTAACCTCCTCAAGATTAATAGCTCTGGCCCTTCCACCATGCTCTCTTTGTGGAGGCATCTTCTTAACTCAAACCCACAACCACACAGTCCTGGTGCAAACTGCCTCACAGTCGGCGCTCTATCTACACACTCAGGAAAACCAGCTCTGATACCACTTGATGGGGACACAACCCAAGAACAGAATGGACACAACAAAAAAGGGAAATTGTATTAATTGAAAAATAAGCTAGTACATTCAATACAGAGAAAATAAACTTCAAAACATGCCCTAAGGGCTTACAATAGCATAAATGTGGAGATAATTTCTCCTTTCAGTACCTCCTCTCAAACTCCACTCCGAACTGCCTTTTACAATGCCAAAAATCTCCTTAAATAGACCTCGGAGGGTCAAGGACTAGGAGTACATTCTAGAAAGTGCTAGTAGGCATCCACCAACCAAATAGAAGGTTCTAGAAGCTGCGTTAGAAGTCGATGCAAATTTAGAAGAATCCAGAAATGGTAACTGAACTTTCAAGAGGCATAACTTTTGAACCGTAGCTTCGATTGACGAATCGTTTACATTTTCGGAGAGCTCTCGAAGCGCTCTATAGCCCTATGGAAGAGCTTTGCTTGTCCCCCATTTTTTGGCCCTTTTTGAGGTCATTTAATGTCCCTAACCTAACTTTGAAGCATTCTTAGGAGGGCTCCACAACCCGAAAAATTGCAATAACTTTCAAACCGTGGGGCCTTTTGACCTGATTCTTTTTCTGGAATGCTCTAAATTACAATTACATTCATCTAGCCAGTTTACACCTCCTAGTTCACCAAAATGATAGCTCAATTACATACTCCTATTTTTTTGGGATTTATACGAGCACTAATAGTGGAATTGTGAGAGTTGGAACCTTTATTTGACCCAAATGGGTATCCAAAAATGAAAACACATGAAACAAAAACTAAGTCTAAGTATTTTTTTTGGGTGACACAGGATTGCCCTTATACCTCTGGATGCTCCTGCATCAAATAATTACAGTAAACTATGGCAAATGCCCCCTTTTATCCTTTTATGGGAAATATGGAAGGAAAGAAATATGAGAATATTTGTTAATGAAAAAATGACAAGTAACTCCTTTCTAAATGAAGTGGAAGCAAGCACAAGAGAGGTTATCAATAATAATTTAAGGAATATACTCACTAAAGAAGGAACCTTCTCAAATTGGGATTCAAACATGCGCACAAATTGGAAGAATCTTATTAATCCCTAGATGACTTATTCAAAAACTAATAAAAAAGCAAGAGAAGAGTGTAAATGGGAATCTCCCCCATCAAGATGGACAAAATTAAATTTTGAAGGAGCTTCTCAAGGCAATCCAGGAGAGTCAAGAATAGGATGTATCATTCATCTAAAAGATGGATCCTAGAAGGTTAAAAAAAAGTATTTAAGGGTGTCTATGAATAACCTGGCAGAGATAGAGGCATTTATTGAAGGTCTTCATATTAGTTTATATTTAGGTATAAAAAGACTTATAATAGAAGGGGAGAAGTACACCAAATTGGAAAATCAATTCCAAATAGACAAATTTGAGGAAACTAGAATTCAACATATATTTTGAGAAGGAAACAAAGAAGAAGATAGACTAGAAAACCAAGGGGCTAAAAGTGAAGACTTTGTTATTAGGAATGATCTAGTTATTGATGATTAACTAAAGCTTAGTTCATCTACTAGCTCTATAAATCTTATACTCTAGATTCTATTAGTTTTAGTATTTTAGCTTTGATTTTTAGATTTTAAATTTAAATTTTAGAAGGTGAAGAACTACCCAACACAATAAAAAAGACAAAGATGCTAAATATTCTACAACCATAATCTAAAATCACTAATAAATATCTTAATAAGGCATTTCAAATTAAATAAACCAAAATAAATTTGGAAATTAGCAATCATTTATATTATCTTGTTATAAGTAGGTATTTTAATTCATTTAATGAAACTCTTAAGCTAAGTATAAAGAACCCATGATTATATAATTTTGGAAACTAACCTTTTTTGTGAGCTTGAAGGGTAAATGAAATTGTGGGGTTAGTATGAGTTGATGTAATGTAAGCTCCCTTCTCTAATGCCTTATTATAAACCCTAAATGCCATGGATTAGGGATGTAAGATGATATGTCTCAGTTATATCAGGTTGATATGTTGAGACCTTATTGAATTAAGGCTTGGGATGTCATGGTACTAGCCCCAGAACTATGTAGAGGACTTCATAGTATTTAATGCTTTATTAGGATGATTCAACATTCACCCTTATGAGATGAAGTTGTTAGTAGAGTTGGGTAGGTGTCTACACAATAGGACTAAGTATGATGTAAACATAATGAGTCAATTATTGTGCAAGTAGTGTTATGAGAATATGTTGTTATGGGATGCTAAATTAATATGATGGTTAGGTTATATTGACAAATAGGATGTACTGGTTTAATCTAATAATTGATTTTTGAACTCACTATGCATGCATCGTGATCAGTCGACATAATTGATATTATCTTATGATGTGATATCTCCTGATGATATTTGAATACTATTAGTGATTCTCCTTATTTTCAATTAAATTGAAAGGATATTGTTGACACAAAATTCTGCACCCTTGCTTGAGGTATGATCCCTCAAGCAACCTTGTGTAACATGGAAATGACCTCCAAGTGTGGGACTTGTGCTCTGAGGTCAAATCTCTAGAGAAGGTCAGCTTCCTTACAATCAAGATGCAACTAAATACTCTTTGAAGGAAAAGGAAGAAGGAGATTCATGAAATCAAACTACCTAATCTAATCTAAAGGGGGGTGATGCACCTAATTGAGATGGTTTCAACTCTATCTACAACTGTACAAAACATCAATGAAAACCCAAAATACACTAGACTTAACTTCAGTCTATTCCCCAAAGCAACATGTAGGTTTGAAACTAATGAAACATTGAAAGGAAAGATAATATTCACTTATGCAATGATTTCCAATAGGTTGAACACAACATGTAAACTTAGGAAAATAGAAATAAAACATTTACTAAAAGGCATATACATGCACTAGACAACAAAATGATAAGAGAAGGTAAGGAATAGAGATTTCATTAATGAAAGGCAAAGTTGCATAGCATAATGTTGCTGCAACATATAGGTAGAGAAGAACCCTTTACAAATATTTGCAATTGCCTTTTATAGATTTTAGGCATAACTCTAATGTTACATTGAGTTCAAACTCCAACCAAGTGAAGTTGATCTGTAGAGGAGAGCAATAACTGTTGAGTAGAGGAGATCCCGATCAGATGCGCATCCCCATATAGGAAATCAAATCTTTCATGTGAAAAACTAGCTCTGAATGGACAGAAATGGTGGCCATCACCATCCAGATTGGGTAGATGGATAAGCAAGCAGTAGGAGGAAGAAACTACATTTTCCAGGCATGGGGAACACTAAAAAAAGTGGCTATAAATAGTTGAGGACTTACTCACCATTAAGGAACTACTTAATATTGTGTCTACAACCATGGAAAGTCGACAAAATCATTAGGTCAAAAGGAGTCAACCATCTAACTTGCCATGTGGACCACTGTCCCTAAAATATTTTGCCACCTTGTCTAGCCATTCTATCTTCTACATTGACCTATGGACTTTGCCAATGTTCGTGGCTTCATAGCCTGCATTTCTCTTTAACCATTTGGCCTTGTGAAACTGCAACTGCCCTTACTTCCCTATCATAGCTTGCTTCCTAGTGGTGTAAAATGTCTGCGACTACTGAGAACTTAACCACTAGCATACCTTTTACATGATCATGACTACCTGTTGATCCTTTCTACTAACTATTGTGAATGAGTGAAACCATTAGATTGACTATCATCACACTATTATGACCTTAACTCTAGTTTACTTTTAACTCCATGTGATGCTATGAACAAGAGAATCACTACTTCCATGCATTAACTCTAAGTTAACCTTAATCCTCTGTGATGTTGTATAGACCTTAACTATAGATGCTTTTGCAGCTTCATAACTTGAAACTAAGTGTGACATGAAATTTGTGTGACCTTGTGATGGTTAAAGACTTGATTGCCAGCATTGCCATTTGCATGTTTGCAAGTTGAATCCTGATTGCAGCTTGAACACTTGCTACCATGTGAAGACAACCTTTCACCATGATCACTTAGTCGCAACTGCAAATAGTTCCCTTCATTTAACCCTTTGAAGCCATGACTAAACCAATCACTTATTTGTCATCTTAACTATGGGTTAGACCTAACCTACTATGACTAAGTGATCAAGGGTGTTCATAGCTTCACTGCCATGACCACAAGTTAAACTTAACCATCTGTGATGAAGCAATGAACTAGAATGACTGAACATGTTCACCTTTTGCATGGTCGTGACTTAAATCTTTGAAGCTCTTCAATGGAGTGCATCAATTCAATTGATATGCTTTCATTTAATGAACAACTCATTTGAAATGAGTCCTTGTGATACTGCAACTGAAGCACTTCAAATGCACATGGCCCACCATGACACATGTCCACCTATTGCCTACTTGCAACCTGCAACTAGGGTTTGGTACTTAACTCGACAAACATTTGCATAAGAATCTTTTTCCATTTAGCAGCTCTAAGCATGTTTTTTATTGAACCATCTATAATCGTGTGAAAAGGGAAGATCGCAACATTGCTACTTGAAATGTTAACCCAGAAGTTAATGTCGTGAACTAGTGATCAAAGCAATTGTTGCATCGCAGCTCAAAATCTGGCTTACCCTTAACCTTTCATGAATGTGTGATAACACATGGATCCTGGCTGCTAGGGTTAAATTCTACACAATTACAGCTTAAGACTGCCTAAACTTGAAGTTAATTGTGATGACATGACTAGTTGTGAATTTGATTGCATCGCACTGTCGTAGCTTCCTTGATGGTTAAACCTTAACTACCTGTGACCAAGCGAAAAGGGATAATCGCACCATCACAACCTAAATCTTTATACGATGCAAAAGTCTTAAAAGACTTGGGGCTAAAAAGGGAAAGTCAAAGCCGCTTGTCGTATCCTTATTGGCCTACATGGAAAAATAAAAAGTTTAACATACACGAACCATGGTTGTCACCCAGGAAACTAGATCTTGGAAGGAGGGGGAAAATGGTTCACAAATATTAGTGGTGATAATGTTATGTTATGTTAATTGGATTTTAGCTAGGTTGGAACTAATATATGGATTTCATTTTAAAAACTAGAAATTTCATTGATGATCTATATGTTGCCAAATAACTTATATGTGAATTGAATAATGAAGTGTTTTGGAAGTGAAGGATTTGAAAATTAGAGTATGTCAATGCTGAATTTAATCATGTAACATTTATTTTGGATATATGGTTTTCTTGGACTATTGATGCTCGAGTTTAGTGTGCAGGGAATTGAACCATGGAATTTAATCAAAGAACCAAGGCCCAAACTTATTTGAAACAAGGTTTCAAATATATTGTAATATTTGAAACCTTGTTGTCATGTGTTTATTTTGTAAACATGAATTATATGTGTGTGTATCTAGATTTAAATTCACATGTAATTAGAGACATGTCATTGTGATGTGTAATGTGCCTTAATGTGTCACTTCACACTTGTATTGTCCATGTGTGGATGACATGTCATTTAGGGTTTTGGGCATGAAGTCACTTAACCTAAATTTAATCCCTATTAAGTACTCAAGTTAAACACACTTGAAAGAGTGTTAGGAGAGGTCACTATCATGTTGGATTTCGAATTCAAACTTGATAGATACTATAGAGGACATAAAAGTGGTCCCAAGGTGTCATTTTAGTGGAAATAAGTTACCCACATGATAGTATAACATGTCAGGGGTCTAAATTTTACCATTTAAGTGCCTAGATAACTTTGGAGACCCTCTAAACAATTCATTCTTTAACCAATTCGGAAATGGAGCTGTCCCATGACTTTTCCCTCACCTTCCCACTTGGTCAAGGTTTTATTTTTGGAAGGGACAATAGTGTAAGAGAAAGTGGGCTTGATGTTTTTGCAAAAAAAGAGATAGTGAGTGGGCTAGAGGTTTGAGGCCTTTTTAGAGGGCTTCGAACAAACTAGTTGAGTGTTCAACCACTCTCTAAACTTGGAGACGCTTAGGTTTTTGGAGGAATGGGAAGCTAAGGAAAAGGGAGCTCTACAACAACTTTCATTTCAATTTTGCTTTGGACCAAGGTTGGTGTTTCATACCTTGAGTTTGTTCTTACATTGAAGCTTGAAAGATATTATTGAAATTATGTTCATATAGGATTGTAAATGCATATTGTGTAAAACATTGTTTTGTTGTGTTGAAGAAGTACGATGTATTGTTTCATTTTGTTCTTCTTGATTTTTGTTGATTTTTTAAAATGAATGTTGTTTTAGGGTGTGAAGGCTTCACTCACCCTTGGGAGGGAAGAGAATCCATGGGTGAAGGGGTTAGTTGGGTTGTAGTTGAGAAACTCTTCTCTCGAGGAAGAGATATATTTCATGGAGTATGGGCTCTATTGAAGTCATAGTCATTGCTATTGTACTATGGGAGGAATAAGTGGAGTTATGTGAAGAGAAGTATGTTTGAGAAAGCCTTGTAGAGGTATGTTGGAATTCAAAAATTATGTGATTTATATTGATATGGAATTCTCCTCTTGGAGAGCCCACCTTCACCCCATGTTCATGGTTCCATTTGTGAATCATTGTGTATACCTTGGTTGGGGTTGTTAAATTTTGTGTCTTGTGTTGTTCATGCATTAGTAAGCTTATTTGATTGTCACCTATTTGAGCCTTGGTTCTCCTAGCTCGATGGGTGGCCTCCATGAGGCCTAGGATGAGAGGTGAGCCTCCATGGTTTTTGTTTTAACATATTTGCAGATTTAGGTACTCAATGGTCCCATGAGAAGCTTGTGTTACTCAATGTGTTGATGTAACATAAAGGAGACCTTGGCATTTGTGTATTGCATTTGTAATGGATAATTCTCCACCTTATTCACTTTGTTGTGAATTATGATTGTATTGAATCAATGAAGGAATTGGGAAAAACCATAGGTAATTACATTCTAGTTTTATTAATATGTATTTGGATGTATTAAAATTGAAATATTAAAGCATCATTCTCTATATAGTTGGAATGTAAGGGGATCATCTCATTTAGATATTCTATTGATCTTAATGCCCATAGGAATGACTAGGCATTGGTTGAACCGTGTTCATTCTTGATTATTGAAATAAGATATGGAAAATTCATTCAAACATGATTGTACATGTAAAGATTTCAATAATGTATTTGGTTCAATGAGAAATTTTATGTAAAGTCCCACTATAGATAGGGAGAATTGATCTATTAGTTTTCATATCTAATCTTGTTCAAATGGAATACATGTCTCAAATTTATTAGTGATGAGTATGTACACATTCTTAAGTTTCAAGTTAGTTTACAATGTTTTTCAATAGAAATATTAATTTGACCTTTTCATTGGAATGTTAGTATTATCATCAACCTAAATATCAAATCCAAGGATTCATGTCATGATGCATTAAGGAAAGAGAATTTAGTAGAAGTTATAATTACAAGCATGATGGAAGGGTTTAATGGGAAAAAAGATACTAAGAGGGGGGTAAATTAGGATCTTAAACTTTTTCTTGCAAAAATTAAAATTACTAATTTTACACCTAATTCATCTCATATCTTAGATCTAACATCAAAATTGTAATGTTGAAATTAAAACATAAAATACATGAGAAGTTTCGACACATAACACAAATGATTTGGTTACCCAGAAACATTTCAATGTGAAGGTAAAGTTGGGGTGGGGATGAAACCCACAAATATGTTGCAACGATAAAATTAACCTATTAGGGTTACAATATTTTATCATAATGAATGATCTACCCTATGAGGGGTCTTCCCTATTAAAAAATTTAATTCTATTAGGTCTTACCCTGTTAAATGATTTTACACTTACAATCAAGTAAGGACTTTGTTAGGAGATTCTAACCTGTTAGTATCACTATGTTAAGAGATTTTCCCTGACTTAATCTATTAAAACTAATTCAGTACCTAACCCTCGATTTGCTCTAAAAGCTTATTTTGGATCTCCTTTATTCAATGACTTAATCTATGTTGGAAATATTCTTAACAAGGCTAAGTTACTGAGAGGGGCAGGGTGAATCAGTAACTTCTAAAACTTCTAAAACTTTAATCCAATTAGCACTTAATCCAATATGAGTATTCAATATGAGTATCCTGATCTAATTGCATGCATGAGAAACTAAAAACATGAAAGCATTCATAGCATTTTGACACAAAGATTTGGTGACTCAGAAACCTTCCAAATAGAAAGTAAAACTGGGGCAGGGATGATACCCACAAGCTTTAGTATTGTAGTATAAAGTTGGTCTGTTAAGGCTTATATTGATCACTTCTAATGATTTGTCCTGTTAGGTACAATAAGGACTACTAGGTCCACCTTGTTAAAGGATTTACAAACATACAATGAAGTATGCACTCGATAAATAGATTTGCAAAATATTGTTAGGTCTACCTTGTTAAAGGATTTGACTGATCCACCTATTAGGATGAAGTAGTAGCTGATCTTTGATCTGCAACTTGGTTTGCTGAATGAGATTCCTTTAAGTGTATAAATCATTGTGTAGTGATAGATGAATCTTTGTTGCTCCTTATACTATTGTAGCCTTTGTAGTTCACACTTTCTGCTCTTCTTTGATGATCACATTAATTCCATGCATATATTTGCACATTTCTTCACATTTTGCTCATACATTTCCACACATTGGATGTGATACAATACATTACATATATACCAATCCAATTATACAAATTACAAAGTCAACCACAATACAAGTTTACACAAATATTACAAAGTCGGCTCAAATGTAGACACTCAGGTTTTGAAGACTGACTCAATGAGGTTTTGATACTCGACATCCATTGTCATTGCTCGACATCGTCATGCACTCAATAGATGTAGAAGCTCAATCTAGACTAATCAATTCCAAGTAGTCTTGAACTCGGTCTACACTGGTGACTCAATGAATACTATAAAACCCTTCATATAAACTAAATCAATTGTTTACCACTACATAGCTCGGTAAACACACTCTCCTTGACCTCAATATAAATTGAGTCACTTGGTTAACACATAGTAGCTCGGTTAACACTAGATTCACATCACATTAACTATGAACTCGGTAACCACTGCATAACTCAGTTTGCACTGGTAAACTTGACATACAATGAGATGCTTGGTTTACACTACTAATCTTCACACTAACTATAACTGCTAGGTAAACACTAGAATTTGTCCAAAGGACTCGATAGCAACTATAGAACTCGGCAACAACTAAAATGTTTGGCAAACACTGTTAACTATATAATAAGCTTGGTAGATACTTATAATATAAATAAGTGTATGTCACTAATAACAAACTTGACTAGTATGCCAACAATCTCCCCCTTTGGCATTAGTGACAAAAATACTTGTTGGCCAAAACTAAATTCAAAGAGAGTTCCTAAATTTCTTTATCCATCACCTTGTGATTCTAGCTCGGTAGAGTATACTATTTTTGAGATTTTTAAGAATTGGTTTTGTAAGATATGTTTTTGTACATGGTAGGGCTTCTATATAGTATATTGTACATACTTGCTATACATCTATCTCACATCTATTTCCTTTACAACTTATGTACCAATTCTTTACATTTTCTCCCCAATAACTCATCATTTTCATATCTTCTCTATGTTTTCTCCCTCTTTCTATTATATCTTCTCCCCCTTTTTGACAATAATGCCAAAGATTTATTCTATATATTTACATATCAATGCCAAAATGAGACAAAAAGTATGAATGTACCTTGAGTATTATAGCCAACATTTTGTCCCAATTGTCTTGCAAGACCTTACATGTGTGAAATGATTCAATCTACACTTCTACTAACAACTCAATCATATGGTCAGACTGTGGAGAAGTTGTTGTCATGGATGAGAGTTTTAGAATGTGCAATATGCTTCTAAAATACATCCATGTTGAGGAGAATCATGTTATGAATATCTACTAAGGTAGATCTGATTCTAGCCTCTTCCTTAAGCAATTCTACCTGTAACTCTGTCAAAAATTTAATCTTATTGAAATGTACAAGGCTTGAACTAGGTTCAAGTTGTAGCTGTTGAGCACTTGCCTCAAGGTCTTCATCTATCTAGGACAATTTGTCTTTTATTTCCTTAGTAAAATTTGAAACATCACAAAGCTTACCAAAAAGTTTTAATACATTAGTACATGAAGTTTCCAAGGAACCCAAATTGGTAGAGAGTTTTGCTTGATAAATTGCAATTTGCTGAGCAATGTACTCTAGCACTTTATTCTCAAACTTCTTCTCTGCCTTATGCAGTAACTTATCTTGTCCATTTATATCTTCATTGAACTTTTGAACTGCCTCTACTAGCTAAAAAAAAATTGGTTGTGATGAATCAACCTCTATACCTACCACCTCTACCAAAATATTCTTGGCATCTTCAATGATTTTGAACTCTTTGTCCCTTTCCTCTCTTAGCCTTTGTTGTTTAGCCTTCTTTTGGAGAAGTTCACCAAATGTCTGCATCTGATTTGGATTGAGTTTGGAAATGTCCCAATTTGGGATTACTATTTCCTCATCGAGGTCTATTTCCTCCTCCTTTTCTTTTCCATGGCCCAAAAATTTTGTGCTCAGTTGAGACTTGGTCTCAACTATCCTTGCACTTATTTCTTGCTTACTAGGAATTGAAACAATAGTAGACATAATAGGACTAACCGCAAAAACTGATACAACACTTAATGTAGAAATACCTAAAGTAGCCAAAATGGTTGTATTCAAAATTGATGTATCCAAAACTAATGTAGCCAACATGGTAGAAGAGGAAAGAGTCTGCAGCTCAGTAGATGAAGGTCACTTCAGTTGATGATGTGCTGAGCTGAGTTGGTGAAAAGATTGATTGGTTGGTTGTGCTTTGAGTGCTGGTTACAATCAATCCTATAGAGGTCATATCTATGTACTTGATGTAGTCAATACCTTGCTTGGAGGGTGAGGAAGTGAGGCTATAATTGTTGCAGCAATCTTGACTAGGTCAATTTCCTCATCATCCTACGTTTCTTCCTCGATAGCCTCTTGCTCCTGTTCCTCTTCATTGTCAAAATGTGTTGCTTCTTCAACATTTTCTTCTTCATCTTTCTCCTCTTTATCATCATAATCATCATCTTTCACCTCAACAACAAAATCACTCAGTTTATGAAGAAGATATATATTCTTCTAGGTATTTGTTGCATTCCTTACTACATGCTCAATATCTTTTATCAAAACTAGACAAGTGTTAAATTTCAGTGTTAACTTCTTCTCATTTTTCTTTAGAGATTCCTTAATCTCCTTATCTGTTGAGCTTGGAATAAGCTACCTTAGGGTTTGCCCATATATGTATTTTACAGTTTGCATGGAAAATTTCCATCTTGGCTTAATCTTATCCATCAAAATTGTTGACCTCAGATTGGTTTTGACAATTGAGTGTCAACACACTTAAGATATTTGCTAAGTTCATACTGAGCTAGTAACATATGCCGAGTTGCAATGAGTGTTGAGTCACTCATGTGCCAAGTCAATCAAGTGCCAAGCAAATAAACAAAGCCAAGCAAGTTTCAAGTGTCAAATGACCAATTCATGTTGAGCAAGTTCAAGTGTCGAGTTAGACAGAATTATAGTATGTGTTGAGCATCAGTATTAACAAGTGTCGAGTAACACAGAATGGCCCTGGTTGTTTGTGATGGCACAAACAACTATCTAAACCATTTTTGAGTTGACTTATTTATAGATCTTGAAGCTTTGAAGATAAGAATGAATCTGTTTGGATTCCCTATGCGATCAACATGGAAGGAATTGAGCAGGAAAAATGGATGAATCTCAATCATAGATTCATACCTAACCCTAAGCACCAAAGTCTTTTTAAAGGGAGATGAAGCCCCAAAATTTAGTATGAGATAATGCATGCAAGAAGGTGATGCTAGTGAAGATTTGAAGGAAGTGAAAGGGGTGAATTGATCAGTATACATTCAAGGTGACTTAGAAGAAGGAAATAATTGCAAAATCAGTTTGTAGAATAGAGGATCAAGGATACGGTAATTTCATATCAGATCATAAAGGATCAAGATGGATTGAATTAAGATCTGAAATTAGCAATACCAGATTGTAAGTAGTCAGATCAAACATTCTACTATACTTTCTAACAACTGTATTAGCAGGATGAAATCCTTTGTACTAAGGTTGACTTAATAGTCATAGTGAAATCCTTTAACAGGGTGACATTCCAAGTGAGTGTTCTAAATTCCTTTAGTCGGGCACACTTTTAACATGGTGTTAAAATCCTTTAATAGGGTGGGATCTAACAATCCTTTGTAAGCCTTTAATAGGGTAGGCCTTAATAATGGTAAAACTATGTAACCTTAACAAGTGAACTTTATTGCCGCAATAGTGAAGAATTGTGGGTGTCATCCCCACCCTAGTTTTACCTTCTCATTGGAGGGTTTTTGGGTAATCATAAATGGTGTCAAGTGTTAATGTGAATGCATTTACTTTACATGTTATTTCAATATATTTGTGCATGCATTGTTTTAAAGTTAATAAGTTTTATTGGTTAGAGATTAGTACTTCTGATTCACACCCCCCCCCCCCACAAAAAAGTCTACATTTCCCATTTGTATTTCCAACAAAAATATTAGGGAGCTAAGAAGTAAGCTAGTATGATGAGTACTTCCACTTACCCATTTTTTCCATCACCAGGTCTTCAATCTGCTTTTGTTCTTCCTTGGTCCTGATTTCATACTTTAATGCTTTAAAAAAAATTTTACTAGCCCCATCCTATAGTTCTTTCAGCCTATCTTGGAAGGTGGGTGGAGGTTTTTTGAATATTATATCTCCTCCTTCCTTGTCAAATTTCTTCTTTAAGGCCCTTTGGGTAAACACAACAATGAATGGCTTGGTAGACTTGGTAATAATTACCTTTCCCTTCTTCTTCAATGGTTCCTCTTCCTCAAATTCTTCCTCATCCTCTGCTTCTTCATCCTCACCTTTTCCCTTAGTCAACAAAAGTGTGGAACTAGTTTTCAACTTGGCAATTCTTTTCTTGCCTTTGTTTATCACCTGAGGGAGCTTGATTTCCAGTTCTATCCTAGCTTTTGCTTCATCATATGTACCAAAATATGTAGCCTTTGGATCATCTAGTTCATTTACAAGTGCCTCAATGATATCCTTTGTTTCATCTATATTAACCTCATATCCAAGAGGTTTCACCCATGCAATTCTAGGCCTGACTACCTGAATGTAAACCTTGTCACTATCTACCATGAAACATACATCATCCTTGTAGTCTTCCACTAGTTTTCTTGGAATTCTAAATCTATTATTCATTTTCTTTCTAAATTCATCAAAATAGTTATCCATAATACTATTATAATTCTCTCCCATCTTAGCAATGTATTCATTAATGTGGTAGAGAATTGGCACATCTTTTCTCCATACAACTAAACCTTTTGAAGGGAAAACATTTTGAACATAAAAGAATAAATAGGTCAATAGAGAACCAAACTTACATGAGTTATTCTTTGAAATTCGGATGCTTTCCATTTTCTTGTTGAATTGCTTCAGCAGAAGCTCGACAAGGTCAAAAGAAAGATTGTTCTTCACTGTCTTGAATGCAAGGTCAACTGATTCACAAGGCACATTGTTCAACTGGCTAGAGCTATAGATCTTATGTGCTATGATATGAATGCCAAATTTTAATTTTATATCAGTCACACTACTTATCTGCATGCCTCAACCATCCCATTCTTCTAGGGTTTTCTTCTCAAGTTCAGCTCAACCTAGGGTTTTGGTTGATTTAGCCTTGGCCAACATTGGGAGACCAATGATTCTATGAATCATCTTCTTCATGATTAAAATTAGTTGTTCCAACCATAACTAACTATTGTGCACCCGACTGAGAATATACCTAATCCATTTCACTTGAAATTCATGGGGCATATGAGGAATGTGTGTCAACCCTTTTGTCTCTAGGTGTTGATGCTCGGGTTTCAAGACACCATTAACACATAGCAATTCTAGGGCTTCATCCATTTCCAAAGTGTCAATATCTTGAATCATGCATTTAAAGTGAGAACGAATGTCATTTATCAGCAGCACCTTTGGAGGGATTTGAGACTGCACTCCACTA
Organism: Cupressus sempervirens; assembly: GCA_028749045.1. Taxonomy (NCBI): domain Eukaryota; kingdom Viridiplantae; phylum Streptophyta; class Pinopsida; order Cupressales; family Cupressaceae; genus Cupressus; species Cupressus sempervirens. Next base: position 495,019,489 of record CM053786.1, on the reverse strand, counting down.
AGATCTAGGGTTTCGACGATTACAAGAGTGAGCTTGAAATCTGGAGCTTTCCATTCACCACAAACTAGCATGTCAGAACCTCGCTTTCCCTCATTGTTGTTGGATGCCATCTTTGCTCCATAGGGTTTGAGAGAACTCAAAATTTTCTAGTAACAATTTTCTCAAATTGCTACTACACAATAGCTCTCGAAAATTCACAGTGAAAATGACTTCAATTCCATTCTTTTTATCAAATTTCACCATAAATTCTCAATACAGATGGTAGATCAAAGTGACAGACTATCATCCACTTCCTTACATTGATTACTTAGCCAAGTCTTCCATCATTCAGTATCCATGTGAAACTTTAGTTACTCTTGAGCTTGCTCAGTAGAGTCTATGACCCAACCTCACTCGGTAAGGAAAGTGACTTGGTAGTGACTACTACCCTTTTCACTCGGTGATCTCTTTATATCTTGAATACAAATATGGATCTTCTATCCTTTCAATCTGGGACTGATTTGAATGTCTTCTTTGTTAACCTAGTCCCAATTTCTCCTTTGAGAAATCAAGTAGAGATTGTGGAGTCACCTAATGCTTGAGTGACTTTGTCATCATTGTTTAGACTTTCATTCTCAATAGACTTTGGAACCCATTTTTGTCTCATCTGCTTTTAGATGTTATCAACTTTTTCCTTCTTCTCATCTTCAATTCTACCAGTATTCAAGTGACTTGATCATCATTGTTTAGACTTTCATTCTCGATAGACTTTGGAACCCATTGTTGTCTCATCTGCTTTCAGATGTTATCAACTTTTGCCTTCTTCTCATCTTCAATTCTACCAGTATTCATGTAGTTCTTGGCAAGATGACCAAGTTCTGTACAAATGAAACATCTTTTAGTAGTATCTCTTTTCTTGAAATGATGCTTTACACAATTCATTCCAATGTGTCCAAATTCTCCACAATAATAACATCTACACCAAGTGTTGTAGTCCCAACCAAATATAGCTTTCACAATTTGTTCTGCTAGATTTAATATCTTGGTTTTACATTCTGATGATTTGTGCCCATGCTTCTTGCATTTGTGACATTTGCCTTCAAATCTTGGCTTTTCTTTGCATTCACTAGCCTTATGACCATGCTGATTACAATTGTAACATTTTCCATTGAATTTTGCTTTTCCATTGCTCCAACATTTGTTTAAAGTATGACCTATCTTACCATAGTGATTGCAAGTAGGTCTTTGATTCTTTTGAGCTCCTTGCTTGGATGATTCTCCTTATTTTGTATATCCAATTCCTACTTTTCCTTTTTGTATATAGAGATTTTCATCACTCAACTCATTCATGTCTACTTGGGATTTCATCATTCTTTCATTGATTTTTCTTTTACAATTTAGGTCATTTCGCAATATTTCATTTTCAGATCTTAGGCTCATCATTTCTTCATTTGCATTGGAGAGTTGATCAATAAAGATTGCTTGCTGAAGGGATTGGTGTTGGATTTCATTGTTCTTTCCTTCTATCTCTTCCTTTGTCTTTCTCTTCTCTTCCATAACTTCACATAGTCTTACTAACTAAATTTCTTGCTCTCTTCTTAGTTTTTTTACTTCTTCATGCAGGGAACCATTATTTTCTAGGAGTTCTTTGATTGCTTCATTTGCTTCATCTAGATTGCTTGAATGAAGGTCTTCAATTCTTTCTTCAATGTAGAGATGATCATTTATTTTCATTGCAAGCTCTTTTCTTCTTTTTAGGGATTGAAAGAGTTGCTCCTTTGCTTTCTTGAGTTGGGCAATAGCCATTTCCATATATAGCTTCTCATTGTCAATAGCTTTGTCAAGTTCCAATATCTCCATGGCCTTGATCTTTGCTCAAGTTGTTAAACTTTCACCTGAGAACCACAATTCTCTGATACCAATTGTTGGAAATATTCTTAACAAGGCTAAGTCACTGAGAGGGGAGGGATGAATCACTAAATTCTAAAACTTTAATCTAATTAGCACTTAATCCAATATGAATATTCTGATCTAACTACATGCATGAGAAATTGAAAACATGAAAGCATTCATAACATTTTGACACAAAGATTTGGTGACCTAGAAACCTTCCAAATAGAAAGTAAATCTGGGGTGGGGGTGACTTTAGTATTGCAGTATAAAGTTGGCCTGTTAAGGCTTACATTGATCACTTCTAACAATCTGCCCTGTTAGGAGTAATACAAACTGCTAGGTCCACCTTGTTAAAGGATTTACAAACATACAATGAAGTATGCATTCGGTAAAGAGATTTGCAAAAGACTGTTAGGTCTACCTTGTTAAAGGATTTGACTAATCCACCTATTAGGATGAAGTAGTAGTTGATCTCTGATCTACAACTTGGTTTGTTCAATGAGATTCTTTTAAGTGTATAAATCACCTTGCTGTGATAGATGAATCTTTGTTGCTCCTTAAACTGTTGTATCCTTTGTAATTTGCACTTTCTACTCTTCTTTGATGATCACATTGATTCCATGCATATATTCGCACATTTCTTCACATTTTGCTCATACATTTCTACATGTTGGATGTGATACAATACATTACATATATACCAATGTAATTATACAAATTACAAAGTCGACCACAATACAAGTTTACACAAATATTACAAAGTTGGCTTAAATGTAGACACTTAAGTTTTGAAGACTAGCTCGGTGAGGTTCTAATACTCGACATCCACTGTCACTACTCGGCATGGTCATGTACTAGGTAGACGTAGAAGCTCAGTCCATACTGATCACTTTCAAGTAGTCTTGAACTCGATCTACACTGGTGACTTGGTGAATACTGTGAAACTTTTCATATAAATCGAATCACTTGTTTGCCACTGCATAGCTCAGTAAACACTATCTTCTTGAGCTTGGTATAAATTGAGTCACTTGGTTAACATAGAGTAGCTTGGTTAACAATGGACTCACATCACATTAACTGTGAACTCAGTAACCACTGCATAGCTCAGTTTGCACTGGTAAACTTGGCATACACTGAGATGTTCGATTTACACTGTTGATCTTCACACTAACTATAACTGCTAAGTAAACACTGGAATTTGTCAAAAGGACTTGGTAGCAACTGTAGAACTCTACAACAACTAAAATGCTTGGCAAACATTGTTAACTATACAATAAGCTTGGTAGATACTTACAATATGAATAAGTGTATGTCATTAATAAAAAACATGACTGATATGTCAACAAATCTAATCTCTTAATCCGATACCTCTATTCAATCCTTTACTACTTAGATTGTTATGTCTGATCTCCTTTTAGACTTAGCCTTTCTTGCTCTATTATGATCTTGTTCACTCCTTCACTTGCACATTCACCCTTTCATTACTTCTCTCATACATCCATAATTTTATCCATTCTACATAACAACAATCCTAGGGCTAGAACCCTCTTTAAATAGATGATCTTCAAAAGTTATGGATCATAATCAATAGTTCACAATTCATCCCTTTTGTCATTTTCTTTCTAATTTTCGGATTGGTTGATATTCTTTCCTTGGGATCATTACCTTCTGTAATGACACATAAATTGCATCTTAACTATCTCTACAATTATTAAATATTGTATAGAGGTCAGCAAAAATGGTTTACATAGGTGTTTGTGCATTACAAACTCATATGATAAAATTGGTTTACTCGGCATCTAAATATTTTGACACTCAGTCATAACTAACACTCATACTAGCACTCAACTTCTACACACTTGATCTATTATGTTCACTTAGCAAAAAATGTCTTACAATTTACTCAGTCGCAATTGTGTATGCTCGACTTCTATATGCGTTCGATCTCAACTGGGGTGCTCAACAATCTTTGACTTGCTTGACATGTGATGCAAAATAAACAAGTCTTTACTAGATGACTCAATCACAGTGATGACCATTCAACCTTGCCTAATAAATGACTAAGTGTTTGAACACTAATAGGCAACTTAAGGCATAGAGATCAATACAAGCATACACAAGCAAATCAAACCTGGAAGCATGCATTTTAGTTCTAAATTTTGTATGGAGATGCAAAGAAAATTACTTCCTATCAAGGAAACAATTCAATCTAAGAAAATATTCCCCTACCTAGAGAACAAAAACTTAAACTATTCACCTAGTCAAGAAGAAGGAAAAAGAAAAAAAAAACATAGCATGAGAAAAACGCCTAGATGAGTCACGTGATGGGAATGTAATGAAGCCCTCTCTAAATAAAATAAAAAATAAAAAATCTATATAACTATAAAATGAACTCGTGTATTATCATTTCATAGGCATTAATTTAAGTGCAAACACATGGATCCCATGCCCAATACCTAGGCAATCAACCATATTACAGAATGAGGGGAAAACCCTCTCTCTCTCTCTCTCTCTCTCTCTCTCTCTCTCTCTCTCTCTCTCTCTCTCTCTCTCTCTATATATATATATATATATATATGTTCCCTTAGGGCCCGTTTGGCTGCAAGAATTGTCAAATGCGACATTCATCAATGTTGGATTAAGCTCTTTTCTAGTATTCATGCATTCTTAAAATAACTTGTGGAATATCATTTGGACCTATTTGGTTGACCTGGAAAAGGAGTCAAAAGATGCATATTCTACGTTTGGTTGCAACAATTGAAATAGGAATTGGAATAAGTTTTGTTTTAAAATTTTAATAAGTAAATTATTTTTTTAGTTTGGTAATATTATAAATAAACTAAGAATTTTTATTTATAAAAACTAGCTTTTTATTAATTTTTTAAAGGCCAAATTATTTTAATTAGCCTTTATTTTATTTTTAAATTAACTTTATAAGTGAAAGATATACCACAACCTTTAAAATTCATCGAAATTCAAAGGACGTATTATATTGTATATTATAAATTTGATTCTAAATTAAATCATATTATTTTAATGAGTATAAGATCAAAACTAAAATCATTTTATTTTTAAATATATTAAAGAAAATAAAAAATACAAATAAGTCAAGATAATTGATATGATATTTAAATGATCTTTCAACATAGTTTTAATTATGAGACTAAACACAAGATTTATTTGTAAAGATAATTTTATGAAAGTTTAGAAAAGATATCAAATTTGATATTAGTCTTTTTTGTCATTTAAAAAAATACCCATATTAAATGTTAAATAATGTTGACCTAGTTTATATCTTATGATGAATGGAGAAATAGGCCAGAAATGTAATTGAGTGGCAAAATACAATCAAATGACAAAGTCACAGACTCAACAACTCATCAAATTGGGTTTATGAAAAAATGGAATAAGAATAAGCTATTCTTATTCCACCTTTTTTTAGGAATTCCACTATGCTCATGTTGGGGTCAAATTAGGATAGGCGAATTCTAATTCCAAATTTTTATTTTGCAAGCAAATGTCAAATTAGCGAATGCCGGTATTTAGATTTTCTTATTCCCACCTAATACCTGCAACCAAATGGGACCTTAAGTACTATTCCATACCAATTGACATGTATGCAATAAAATATTAGGGAAACCTTTTTATAAAACAAAACATGCTCATAGTACTTGGGTGCCTTGGGGCTAGTGGCATCCCCTTTTTACCTAGGTGCCAACATGATCTAATGAAGGTATACACTTAGGGCTATATATATATATATATATATATATATATATATATATATAAAACAAAGTAACTTATGGGGACAGGGGCCCTTCCTTCTATATTCGTTGACACTTCCCTTCATGTGAACTTCCCTGCTATGCACACCACCTTCCATCGCATGGGGAGAAGTAGACATAAGGGCACATGAGTTAAGGGTGTTACAGATATCTAGGATAAAGTAGTATGTGGTATGGTATAGTGTTTAGGGAAGTCAAGGGGGTAATGGATATTAGGAAACTAGTATTGGGGTTTAGAAAAAGGGAGTAGTTAGTTTTAGGAACTAGCTTAGTGGGTAATAGAAAATAATGTTGTTTAATAATTGGAAGTTGCTGATTAGTAGTTAATATTGATAAGTAGATGATATCAATAATAAAGTAAGTTTAGGGTTAGTATTAATTAATGTTTAGTGTTAGAAATTAGTGTATGGTAAATTTAGATTTAATTGAATACAAGTGCAAATGCTAGAAAGAATTTAATTAGTTAATAGGATATGTTAATTAATAGTTAAATGGTAAAAGGAAGTTAATATTGATGAGTAGATGATATTAGTAATAAAGTAGGTTTAGGGTTAGTATTAGTTAATGTTTAGTGTTAGAAATCAGTGTTTACAAGTAGTGTATGGTAAATTCAGATTTAATTGAATACGAGTGCAAATGATAGAAGGAATTTAATTAGTTAATAGTATATGTTAATTAGTAGTTAAATGGAAAAAGGAAGAAAATTGGATAGTAAATTGTTATATAGTAAATTATTTAGTAAATACCTTCATGTATCTTAGGTGGTATAACATGTTTTTTAAAATTAGTAGTAACTAGTGATAATAGTGATGGTAAGTAGGATTGACATTGGAACAAATAATTTGGAAATTAAATTATTAAGATTATTATAGATAGTTAGTAAGATTATTATATCATGATTATTGTTAGATATGACTAATAAGATTATTAGGTAGAGTAAATGGTTAATTGCTAAGTAGAGCATATATCTAGTTTTTAGTGAGTATTTAGTAAGTGGAAAATATGTATACTATAATTGTGTTTCACCTAGTGGCTATGAAACAAATGCTTAAAGTATTAACACTTAAGTAGACACCATGGTTTGAATATAAATCTAAAATATTCTGCATTTCAAACTATAATACATATTTATAATAGCTAAAAGATACTTACACATTGTTTAATGTACATCAGAGCACAAAGATTATGTATACATATACATATATGATAAAAAAAACTCTCAAATCATCCATCTAAGCACCTTATAGTGAGGGCACCATAAAAATGTACCCTAGAGTCTACATAGTGTGCAAAATCAAACATGACTATGAAGTTAACTATGTATACCCACTTGAATCAATTCAACTATGAATCTATGTTCAAAAGGATTCTTACACAATATCTTATAGATGCAATACATATCCTTAAGGTTAGGTTGTTAAATTTAGTCGATACACTATATCAACAATTGCACAGTCAAACCTTGTAGGCAAACGTCCTCTTTTTTGAAGATCATTACCTAGTCTATATGTCATGATTGAAAAATTAATAAACCTTAATAAATGCTAGTATAGGGAACTTATAAGAATAGATTTTCTTCCCACCAACTAGAATTGAACATTCAATCAACCTATTTAAGGGATCACTTTGATTAGTGATTTGAAGTATGTGGCAACCTTATGAACATAATTGTTACTTGGAGATCCTGAGTAGATGTGTTTCGAACTCCTAGCTATTTGATAACCTAGTTGCAAATGCATATGTCAATATGTGATTTCCTACGTTTATGTTTCAAAAAAAATGTAGTTGTATTTTTGCCCTAAAATTTTGGGCATGACATGTAAAACTTAAGTGTAAAGAAGACAATCTAAATAGGTTAACGATTCCAAATAAGAAGCACCAACATTTCAAAGAATGCAATTCATAGGCCATAAAGCTACTTTAAATCCATGTGAGAGAAACATCAATTGTAAGATATTTAATTATGAAATAGGAAAGGATTGTTTGTCCTTGACCCTTATATTAAGGGGTGATTGTGCATTTTCTAAAACTTTGTAAACACACTTCTAAACTTATTTAAATGTAAGAGAGGGTATGTCTTTGCAAAGACCTTTGTTAAGTCACAAAGGCTACACTAGGGGTTTTCTTCCCTGTTTTGTTTCCTTCCAGAGCCTACACTTCAAATGGGGATAATTTGTAATATATTTTGAATATAATATATAGGGCTCCTTGCCTTTTATTGATAAAACAAGAAGTTGTATTTTAAATTTATATTTGTAGTATTGGTATGTAGTGATTTCAATTGGTCTCATTTGATTATAATGAGTATTTTATATTTTTTAAGTGACACTAACTGTAATTTAAACATTGGTTCATTTAGACATCCATAACTTAAAACTTGTGTAACAAATTTTATTTTTTACAATTTAGATAGAAAGAGGACTCAATATCTAGTGTTTAGTTTTTTTTTGTTTTTTTAATTAGTTTATTGTTTTTTAATTAGTGTTGGACACAAAATTTGATAAATGGTAAAAAAAAACCTATGTTTAAAAAAATTAAATATATGAAGTCAAAATAAACTCAATATATTTCTTGACAAAAAAAAAAAAAAAAAAACTCAATATACATTAAAATTATAATCATTGGAAAGAATATTTTTAGTAGTGCAATATTGCATCTAAGTTTGTCAAGTAAAATCATTTGATCCCTCAAAAGCTAAGGTCAAATTGATTTTTTGTCACCATTTTATACGTGTGAAGGAGACTCACTTGTAGGTATGACTAAGGAGTAGAGAGGTTATATCAAAGATTTTTTGATTTAGGAGGCTTTGATCTAACCATTTTTAAGTATTTCCTTCATATGGGGCCTCTTAAGGATTAATTCATCATATTGCCTATGATTTCAATGGGAAACATGATGTTCGAGAAAGTATAACCCACTATTGTGGGGTCACTCTAGGTAAATAAATTTATAATAAGTGTTATTCAAAAAATATGTGAAGGAAAAGTGTACTTAATTTATTCATTGATAATGCAATATGCTTGTTGGATACCTCAAGGAAGCCACACAATTATTAGGGTCAAGTTCTTGTTAGAATTAGAAGATAAAAATCTCCAATAATGCAACGTAATACAACACATAGAAGTAGAAAGAAGATACAAATATTTAATGTTGTTCACCCAATCTTGGGATACATCCACTAAATAAAGAGTTTAATCTTATTATGTGGCGAAGAGAAAACTACAATGTGATACATTTTACATTACACATCATTTATTTATAGCCCTTTAGGAGGTTTATCAATGTTGGTTAAAAAGTAAACCGCAAAAATACTTGACGATTCAATCTATAGAAATGCTTGACAAGTCAACAAAAAAAGCTTGATGAGTTAACCCCAACCCCATGAACCCCGTGATAATGGAAGAGTGTACAAAAATTTCCTAATGAATTACTACAAAACAATAATCTCCAACTTGGGGACTATTAGGTTGTCATACACTAAACAATACCCTAATTGGAGAATGATCTTATATCACCACAACTACCCCCCGAAGCTCCCAGAAGATGGACACAACCTAGATTCTGATGCTCCTTTTATTATTTTTAGTCTTGAAGACCAATCAAAGTTGAAGAGTAATTCAACTTCTCCCTTGTAATTTTCAAAGAAAAAAGGCATCTTCCCTCACACATTTTAGGGTAAATCCTTCATCATTTATTTCACCTTTTAACATAGAACTATTCCCATATTTTATTTAGGTTGATTGCATATATTCAACACATAGATCAGTCATACACTTGTCATTAAATCAATTATTACAATTATGCATTCCTTCATCTATTTGAGTTTTTCTAATCAAACTTGGGTTATATTGAGAGCTATGTTTGAAAGTCCCTCTTGCTCTTGTATTTAATGTTTAATGTGGAAAGTGATTTGTCAATGAATTTAGCTCACATAGTTTATATTATTAGCATTAACTCCAATCACTTTTCACCACATAATAGTATATATTTTTCCATCTCCTTCAAAAACTAATTTTTAATAGAAAATATTATTTTTAAAGAGTGAAAATCACTTAGCATTGCATAACCTTTTTTATATAAGGGTTAAAAAGTGATTATTTTGAATTTAGATTTGTAGTACTGGTATTCAGTGATTGTAATTGGTTTCATTTGATCATGATGAATATTTTGTATTTTTTAAAGTTTTTAAGTGATCTTTAACTATAATTTGGACATAGGTTCATTTAGTTATCCAACCTTTTTTTTATGTATCAAAATTCAAATTTTATTTTTGTGATACAAAGATGACATCAATATGTAGTGCTTAGTTATTTTCAATTTTTTTATTAGTTTATTATTAGTTCCTGTCGAATGGCATGATATTATAGCATCCAGATATTAGTTGTCTATTAATTGTAGCCAATACAAGAGAATTATTTTTTCTTGATGTTCTTTTTCCCTATGTTTCAAATGTATTCATATTTTCTTTTCCAGACAAAAACTATTTATTCTATAATTCTTATTGGTTCTTAACATTTACAGTAGGGTTCTCAACCTATTTTGCTACATCAACAAGAATGAGTTGTTATTTTTTTAGAACTTTACATGAGATTGTAAATTATTTGTTCTTTATTGTCACTTTACAACTTTTTCAACAAAACGTATTGTTATTTAATTGTTTCTACTTCAAGTTGGGTAAGTATTAATTATTAAAATGTTCGAATAGCTAGCATATCGTAAAACCATAAAATTATTGTTGGCATCTTTCCTAAATATTTTTTTCTCTTGGAAATAATCTTTACCATTTGTCTTTTCATTGAGTGGTTCTGACATTATCAGCGACAAAATGTAAGAAAAATTGTTTGAATACTGTGAAGTGTTATGGTGGACAATGATAGACAACTAACTATCTTCAATGCTCATCTTGAATTCCACTCATCAATAAAATACTATAAAGTGTGATGGTGGACAATGATAGACAACTAAGTGCCTTCAATACTCATCTTGAACTCCACTCATAAATAATTTTGATTCTCATTTACAAACAAAATACAAATACTAAATTTACACTTTTTCTTTCATTTACATTTTATATTTACTAAGTAAAACTTGCAAAAAGTAAAGTAATTATTACAATTAAAAAAGGAAAGTAAATTTCTATTAACTTATAACTCAAATGATTATAAAAAATTGACCTCTAATTCATTTGAAAGACAAGAAAAGTGTTAACAAGAAGGGAAAAAAATACTCCATTATATTATTACTTAAAACATGTTAAAATTAACAAATCGTAAAATGCCAACTTATTGAGTGCTACTTTTTATCATTCAAAAATGTATTTATGCTAAAATGATATATAACACACTAGACTATAAGCTAAACCCAAATGTACATTCAATAACTATAGGAACTAGACACTATGCATCCTTGTTTTCCATAAGCATTGAACATAAAAGTTGATGTATGATAAAAAAATAAAATCTATGTTTAGGAAAACTAAATCTAAGAAGCAATAGTTAAATCAATATATTTCTTGGGAAATTGGAAAGTGTATTTTTAGTAGTACAATCCTGCATTTGATTTTGTCAAATAAATTCATTTGATCCCCCAAAAGCTAAAGATTTTTTTATTTTATTTAAAAGGCTTTGATCTAACCATTTTTTATTAATTCCTTCAGATGGGGCCTCTCAAGGATTAAATCATTATATTTTGTGTGGTTTCAATAAGAAACATGATGTTCAAGAAAGTGTAACCTTTTATTGTGGGGTCACTCCACATAAATAAATTTATAATAAATGTTATTTTTTAAAAATGTGAAGGAAAAACATAATTTATGAAATAATGGTACAATATGCTTGTTGGATGTCTCAAGGAATCCATACAAATGTGAGGGTCAAATTATTGTTAGGATTAGAAGATAAAAATCTAATAGTTACAATTAAATATAACTAATAACTCAAAGTAATATAGTGTTGGCATAACTATCTAAAAGCTTAAGGACTTATCAATAGAGTGATCGGTGCATTTAGTTATGACTGTGTTGGCATTGATGTCAAGACCAAGAAAGAACAATGATTGACATGGAGCTATGATCGGTGAAGCATATTGGACTTATATGTGTGACTCTAGTTTACAAGGGTGAACAAAGAAAGGTGAAGGACAATCCTAAAAAAGGTGATGTCAAAGGATAACCACTTAGATGCAGTCAAACTAAGTGAAGAAGAATGTCAAGTATGCAAGAAAGTTAGAATGATGGATAGCCATGCATGATGGATTGACAGACTCGACAAGGGGAAGTATGTAGCAAAATAAATGTGACTACCATGTCATAAAGTAGGTAGAAATGCACTAATCATTGCACTTAACGGTGACCGAATTATCATATCGAGGAATTGTTGAAAGAATTTAAATTTAAATTCTTTCCCACAATTCAAGCCATTAGGTCGCTAAACATTTGTAACTTTTGTACAAGGATGCTACATTTAATAAGAGCAACACATGATAATAATTGGAAGTCAAGCTATGAGTACTAGAGTGTGGGCATAACTATCTCAAACCTTAAGAATTAACTGGTTGATTGACTAGTGCATTCAGTTATGACTATGTTATCATTGATGTCAAGATATAGAAATAACAATGACTGACATGGAGCTATGACTAATAAAGCAAATTGGACTTATTGTAGAGCTCTAGTTCACAAGGGTGAACTAGGAAAAATAAAGGACAATCCCAACAAAGGTGATTGCAAAGGATAATCACTTAGATGGAGTCAAACTAGTGATGATGGAGTTGTCATATTGAGGAATAGTCAAAAGTTATTTCCACCAATGCAAGCCATTGAGGTCACATAACATATGTGACTCGTGTATAAACATGCTACATTTGATAAGAGTATAGCACAACAACAATTAAAAGTATAGTCCTAATCTTGTTAAAGGAAAAACGGATGAGAATTTTAAAAAGAAAATTAAGGCTAAACTAAATCCCTCCAGTTCTTGAAGACAAATTGAGGAAGAGGAAACTGAGGTGGAGAGCACTGATGGCTCTGATAAGGATGCCCCTAAGGAAGAGGAGGAGATGGATGCTGGGGAGTTTAGCTCTAACCTGGATGGTTACCTGAACTCGAAAGACAATAATGAGGATGGGAGAGAGGAAGATACTACAAAGGTGAATTCGGAACAGAGCAAGTCCGAAAATGAGGACACTCATATCATATCTGGGGGAGGTGATAAAGAGAAAGAAAATGATGATTTAGCCATTCTGAGTGAGGAGGAAAACATGGGGAAAGCTTCCACTCCTCTTAAGGAGACTGAGGGTCATGATAAGGAGGGCTAGAGCCATTATATTCATGCAGAGCCTGGTGAGGTGGAGTCGTTGGATGGGGGGATTCATATTGATAAAGATGGCCCTATTCCACACACCATTGTTGATGATGTAGGTGACTCCTTGGTGAGGGAAATCAATCTCTCCTTCCTTCACTCTGCTAAACAAAAAGCTGACTCCTTCCTTCAGGTCGATTCCTGGTTATATAATGAAATAATGGGGCTGAAGAAGAAAATGGATACCTTGTAACATAACCAAGAGGCTGACCAGGCTAATATTCAACACATGGAGGTGCAAATGGGAGATATCCCAAAAAAACTTAAGGATTATGAGCAGAATCTTAGACTGCTCATCAGGGAAAGTGGAACAAAAATGGAGCAAGTTACCTCTAGCATCTGTGTTGTTGCGGCAACGTTGGATAAAAGAGTTAATGAAGGAACCATATCTTCAGAGGGTCCAAGCAAGAGGACAAGACAGAGTTCAAGGAAAAAAGCTTTGATTGTTGCTGCTTCTTCAACTGCTAACTCCATCCAGGAAACGACTAAGATTGGTAAGGAGGCTGCAAAGATGATCATGAAATTGCAATAGTTTCCTGGGTTTTCTTCTCTGGTCGGGTTCCTGTGCAGGTCCTGTTTGCCGGCTGGTTCTTCTGGTTCTTGTGTTTGGTCCTATTTTCTAGTTTTTAGTTTTTATCTTGTACTGTAGGTTCCAGGTCCTTGTAAAACCTGGGTATTCTATCTAGACTTTTTTAGTGGTTTCAGGTCCCTATAAAACCTGATTTTGATGATACTTTTCAGTAGGTTTATGGGCTCTTTCATGTTGGATGGCTCATCTTTTCCTTTTTTGAGGATGTGAAAGGGTTTCGGGGTCCCTTCAAAACCTGTTTTTACCGTAATCTAAAACAATTAAAAGTTAGGCTAGAATTAGGCTTGAGAATTCAAATTTTGAATTCACATATTAGGATTTAAAAGTTGAATGAGACAAGACTATAAAAGAGAATAATTTTTCAAGGGAAAATATCAGATTGTGAATTGGTTAGCCAAAGAGCCAAGAGAGATAAGCTAAGTGTAATCTCAAAGTGAGAAAGAGTGATAGCAATAAGTCACAACCAAGGAGTTGATCATGTGTCGAGGAGAATTCAGTGAGTCAGAACAAAAAAAATTTGAGAATGTGTACAAGAGTAAGTAGTTCCAATCACATAATTGATTGTGTCTAAAGTTGTAGAGCTAAGGGAGAGAAGAGAGCAGTTGTAGATAGGTCTAAGAAGTAGTAAAGGGGCCTATATTCAAGCTAAATGTACTAGTTATTTCATTAGATAATTTACTAATCTCTACACTAATACATCTCATCAAGGGTGGACCCTAACATGTTATTTATACTAAATCCTCTAACAAGGTGACAAACTAACTTGTGTTTTGAAGTCCTTTAACTAGGATGCTCTAAAGGGTGAGATTTTCATGGGTCTTATTCAAATCCCTTAACTGGGTACCACTAAATAGTTTTTTAATATTTTAACAGAGATAGTCTCTTGACCAAGTGCACTTTAAAAGAGTGTAATCTTTGTGAGGATCAACTCAAACACTGTGATTTTTACCCTAGCTGGGTTTCCATGAGATAAATATTGTTTTATGTTCATATAATTTTCTTCATTATTTTTATTTAATCATGGCTGGTTAAGTTGTAGCTTTTAGCAACTTGTAGACTAGTGTAAAATCAGGTACAAGAAAACGTTGAAATTAGTCATTGTATACTGATTCAAACCCCTCCCCCTCCCCCATATACCAAACTTTGATCGTACCAACATATAGCACATAGAAGTAGAACATAAGATGAAAATATTTAATATAGTTTACCCAATCTTTGGGCTAATTCCACCAAATAGAGATTCCAATCTTATTATCCAACGAAGAGATAATTATTGTTGGATAAATTTTACATTACACCATCACTTATTTATAGCCCTTTAGGAGGGTTATCGATGTTGGTTAGCAAGTAAACCCTAAAATATACTTGATGGTTCAATATAGGGAAATGCTTGACAAGTCAATAAAAAATGCTTGATGAGTTAACCCCAACCCCATGAACTCCATGATAAATGGAAGAGTTTACAATAATTTCTCGATCAACTACTAAAAACCAATAATTGCCAACTTGGGGACTAATATTGATGTTATACACTATAATATCTCACCTGGAGAATGATCATGTATCACCATGACTACCCTTGAAGCTCCCACTAGATTGACACAACTCAAACATTGATGCTCATTTTATTATTTGTAGTCTCAAAGACTAATCAAAGTTGAAGAGAAACTCATCCCTTTTCATGTACTGTGTAAACATATTTCTATATTTTCATTTGTATGGATCATTTCTAGCTTCAGTTGTCCATCATCCAAAAATGACTTAATGAAGTGATACCTCAGTTGTATGTGTTTTCCCTTCGAATATAAGACACAATTATTTGCAAGATGAATGATACTCTATTTTTTTAAACGAATAATTTTGAGTTTTTGAGTTTATCAACTCATTCATGAAAAAGTATAGTCATATCATCTCCTTAACTACCTTTGTAGTAGCAACATACTCTACATCTCTAGTGGATAAAGCATTCACCTTATGTAATTAGGAAATCCAACCCATTATTGTCCTACCAATATTGTAAATGCATATCCTATCATACTCTATCTGATATCTAAATCCCCTACCATATACAAGTCAACATAGCCTTGTAAATAAGTATTAAAGCCTCCAAAATGTAAACATTTGCTAGATCTACCTCTCAAATATATAATAATCCATTTTGTTGTATTCCAATATTCAATTACAGGATGATTCATATACATACTAATAACTCCTTTAACATGTGAAATAGTTGATCTAGTGCATACCATGACATACATTAAACTACCAACTACTGAAGCATAAGATACCTTTAGCATTTTATCTTCCTCCCCTTTTGTCTTTGGACACATATCCTTAGTTAATTTCAAATGACTAGGAAAATGTATGTTGATAGATTTTGCATTTTGCATATGCAATCTTTGCAACACCATTTTACATAATCAAACTCAAATAGAGTCAATTTGTTATCTTGTCTATCTCTTTAAATTTTAATACCAAGGATTTGTATTGTTGCCCTCAAATCATTTATAATAAAAGAATGTAAAGTGTTGTTTCAACCCCTTAATGTGATCCATGTTAGACCTTGCTTCAAGAATATCATCAACATATAGACATAAAATAATGTAGTTGTTAAAATCCAACCTCTTAAAATAAATGCAATGGTCTAAATGACACCAACTATTGCCATTCTTAGTCTAAAAATCTATTAAATTTAATATCTCCTACTTATCAATTGATGAGTTTAAGGGTATTCGTAATGAATAGTTCATAAGGCACAACACTTGGTGAAGGTTTTGCAAATGGAGTTGCAAGAAAAATGGGTTTAACCAAGGAGGAAACTCCATAGTTAAGTGTGCTCAAGTTGGAGTAGTCCTAGGACGGGTGACCTCTTGGGAAGTCCTGATGCTTCACCTCTATGAACATCACCTAGATCCAATGAGTTCTAAGTGTTCCATTTATTCTTATAAGACATGGATTCATGTGAATTACTGCTCATGAAATATGGTTTGATGAGTTTGACTCAAAACCTACACACTTAAATACTAATAGCAATATCGAATTTGACTTGCTGTGAAAAATATCTCATACTTATCAATTGATAACATAGAGGGGCTTCCTAATGAAGGGTTCATAATGCACAACACTTGGTGAAGGTTTTAAAAATGGGTTTGCAAGAAGGGTGGGTTTAACCATGGAGGACACTCTATAGTTAAGCCTGCTCAAGCTAGAGTAGTACTGGGATGGGTGACCTCCCAGGAAGTTCTGGTGCTCCACCTTTGCAAGCATCACCTAGATCTAGTGAGTGATAAGTGTTCCATTTATTCTCATGAGAGATAATTTCATGTGAATCACTACTCATAAAACATGGGTCAATGAGTTTGACTCAAAACCCACATTGTTAATTCCTGATAGCAATATCACAATTAATATATTATTGCCAAGGTGTTTTCTTCAAGATATTTAAAGTTTTCTTTAATTTGCACACTCAATTCTCCTTACCTTTTACCTCAAATCCTTATGGTTATTCCACACACATTTCTTCTTCCAAATCACCATGGCAAAATTTTACTTTAACTTCAATTTTCTCTACATGCAAATCTCCAGTAGCCTCAATTCTTTAAACAATATGCGTAGAAGTCATTTAACAACTAAAAAAAAAATCTCATCATACTTACTACTCTTTTTGTCAGAAGTGTGGTTGTTGGTAGACCAAAACTGGGGCAAATAACATGAAATATTTAATAATTTAAATGAAGTTCATTTTGGTATATACGTGGCAATCCAAGAGGTAAACTTGTGAAAGGTGTCTGGGTGATATGCCATCAAGGGATGTAGGTTATGAGATGAGCAATTATGAATGTAGCTAAAACACAAGAAAGAAAATCTATGAAAAACAAAATAAATCCCAGTGATAGGAACTGTTACTTCTTGACGACAAGAACATCACAAACAAATAACTCTTAAAGTAAATTAGAATGATTACTTGAATGAAATGTGAAGATAAAATCAAGAATGCAAACTTGTAACAAATAAATATGAAAATAAAATAGATTTTCAAACACTCTATGATAAATAATCTACACAAACATTCTAATTCTAGATAATAACTATATTTAATATTGGATTGATCAATTAAAATATGACTACATAACAAATTTATAATAGAAATCTATGATTTGCAAATAATAGGCAATCTATTCCAATAGAATCAAGTTGATGGGTTTTCTGTCCATGTGATACTTGGAAATGAATCCCAACTGCAAAATCTTCTCTCGCAATTCCTTACACCAACCACATACATTGTTTACACGTGCAACCATCAAACTAAATAATAGAATGGTCCATAAGCCCTTCATCATTGTCCATAGAGAAGAAAGAAATTTGTTACAACTTTGAGAAATAGGGAAGATGACAGTTTCCTTTGGAGAGAACATTTCCCATTACTATTCCACGCATATGCAGTAAATATTGTAGTTAATATATTTTCATAATAGAAATGAAAACTATGCAATTGGAAAATATAGCTTCCAAGAGTCTTCAACGTCTTCTCTTCATGTGCATGCAGTGTGGATGATATCTACATCAAATGTGTCTTTATGCCAACAGGAAATAATAAGGTTTGTGGCCTGCCTCTTTATTATAATCATCACTAACTAATGTTGTCTTGGAAGTAAGTAAAATACATTTCAAAGTTGATGGAGCTTTATATTAGTGAAATAGCTACATGAAGATGCATAGAAGGTGACAAGAAGAGCCATAACTCATAATAATCCATTTATTCTAATATTTTATCTAATAACTAGATTAAATATCACTCATATATAGTGTATCATATGCAACATAGAAGGAGAAAATGTAATATTAAAATGGATATGGAAATGAGTATGAAGGCTTATATGAAGGCTAAAATATGATATAATTTGGGACATAAATCACTCTCATTAATTGTCATTGCATCAAAAGATCGACATGCCAATGCTTGATACAACCATTAGACTTATAGAAAATAGGAAGCAGTTAAGCCATGTCACAAATCTCAAAGATGAGCATTGGTGCTTAGTCTAACAATCACCCCTCAATGGTACCCAAGGATAGTCACACATGTGACCAAGCTTTGATACCACTTGTTACAAGTGAGGTTGTTTTTCATGAAAAGATTGACATATCAATGCCTGATACAACCACTAGACTTATAGAATATAGGAGGCGATTAAGTCATGTCACAAATTTTGAAGGGGAACATTGGAAATTATTTCAACACTTTTTTTGTGCATATCCCTTTACAACTATCATTGTCCTCTTTCAACCTATAAACCCATTTATTTTATCAATCCCTTTTACCTATAGGAAACTTACATAATGATTAAGTTCAATTTTTCAGCAAGGAGTTCATTTATTTTATCATTGCAAGCTCCCATTAAACCTTTATGTCTACCTCATAGTTCATCATATCCTTATGGTTCACTAACACTTGTTAATTAAATAGAATACAAAGAGGGAGAAAACCTTTCAGAAGGTCTACTTAGCCTTGTTGTTCACCTAACATTCATTGGATTTTGTGGTATTTGATGTTGTTGTGTAGAGTATGGGGGATCGCTGAAACATCATTTTGGAGTGTCTTCTAGTCCTACATAATCAATTTATTTCTTCCCATGTTACTGCAACAAATATTTGTACAATACTTTCTCATTGAATATGGTATCCTTTCTTCTTAAAATTTTATGATTTTCAAGATTCCAAAGTCTATAGCCAAAATCATCAATGCTATATCCAAAAAATATACATTTATTTGATTTTATGATGCAGGAATATCCTTGGTTCATTGGTAATATTGCATCATGCAAAAATATTTCCTTTTGGTTGGTCTATTTACTATTCATTTGGGCAATTTTCTTATTGTTTTAAGTAGTGATTCATCTTGTTGGGTCGTTATTTTAAGTGATCTTATTGGCATCATCTAAGAATCCTATAGATCCTATGTTGGCTTTCCTGTTATAATTATCGAGATGACAATATTAGGCTTGCAATGAAGATTTGTGACATGAAATGCTAATTGATGCATTGTTCCATGTTTTTATACATGTGGTTGACCCTATTGTGTGTTCATACAATATGGTGTATCTATTTGGGTGTGTTATTATGGATTTGGTTTCTAACCTATCTATTTTGAATATACTTTTCCTTTATCTTGGGTTTATGATCAAATAAGCTAACTTGTGGTTGGCAATCTAGTTGGTAATCTTGTATATAAGTAGGTCAGAGCTTCTTGTTTTAATAAGAATGATTGGGTAGGAAGGATTTATAGGAGAGGAAGGATTTGTAGAAGCAAACTATGCACTTAGGTCTTTGAGAATTGCATTATTTTGAGGGATGACTAACTGCAAGCACAATTAAGAGGGGAATGAATGCACCTGACTTATTACCATATGTATATTAACAATGGTGATATAATATGTATATTTGCACACCAACTTAACGATAGTGTAGCATTACTCGTATAAGATTTTTACAATGTAGTGTTGTTTCTTCCATATGCATTCCTTGTTTCTTGTTTGTTTGGGTATTTTTGATGTGTCATCTCTAGCTGTAGGGATTGGACTTCTCCTTTGGATATTCTCTATCCTTGACTAAATCAATTAGTATCAAAGTGAGGTTGAGGTACTACATCCAATTAGAACAAGTACTTGGAATCTAGTCTCTGACTTGCATGTCTTGTTGTTAGAGGGTGGAAGAAGTTAAGGTTTGTATCCACATCAACCAGAGGTTAATGAAAGGTGGAAGAAGAAGGGTTGGTTTTTGAAAAAACTAATGCATGGAAGGAATAAAAATCATACTTGTGAATCTAGTTGTGGGGTAGAATGAGATCATATCTAGCTTACAATTATAAAAAATTACATAAGGAAGTTGGTTGATTTATAGTTTCCTAGTTAGCAAATAGAGCTAGTTTCTTGAAGATGATTATTGGTGCTTGATAGATTCCTAGATTGGATTTAATAAATCAACTTTTATAATAAAAAATTGTCAAACCTAAGGAAATGGAAGATTAAAATATTTGTAATCACTTCCTAGAAGAATGAATCCTAGAAGATTGGAGCAAAAAATGGAGGAACTCATAAATGAGATGAGGGATGTAATCCAAAATGTTCTAACTAGGGATATCAGAATTCCTAATATTGAAGATGAATCTGAAGAGGTTGTTGAAGATCTTGAAAAAGTTAAAGTTGAGATTTGGCTATAAGGGGAAACACTATTGAGGGTTATCATACAAATAGGTTAGAGTCATAGAATGGATGTTGCATGCCTTTCTAGTTGTTTAGATCTTGAGGATTTGATAGATTACATTAATAAACTAGAAGATTACCTTGAGTTTGAAAACATTAAGGATTGGCAAAGGGTTAGGTTAGCATAGACCAAGTTGAAGGGTCATGTTGCCTTATGGTGGAAAAATTTACATAGAGATAGAGAAGATAATGGTGAGCTAAGATAACTAGATTGAGAGCTATGGTTTCTAGACTTAAGGCCAAGTTCATGCCAAAATATTATGAATTGGACTTATTTAAGAAGTTGCAAAACTTGAAGCAAAAGGATTTGATAGTTAAGGAGTATATCAAAGAATTCTATGAGATAACAATTAGATCTGGACATTGAGAAAAATCTAAGGAAAGGGTTTTTAGGGATGTTGATGGTTTAAGACTTAACATGCAAGATGAGTTAAGTATGTTAGGATTAGTATAGTTGAGGATGCTTATCAATATGCTTTGAAGGAAGAAGATAAGTTACCCCTAGGATTAGGGATAAGCTGGTTGTTAGTAGAGGCGAAGACAAACTTGTGATTGAAGATGAACCTAATTAGAAGATTTATGGAACTTAGAGGCAATGTTAAGTTCAAAGGTACTTGTTTTAAATGTGTTAATGTTGGACATAGTTCTTTCAAATTTTTGGTTGGATCTAACAAATGAAAACATAACCTAGT
Organism: Cupressus sempervirens; assembly: GCA_028749045.1. Classification (NCBI taxonomy): domain Eukaryota; kingdom Viridiplantae; phylum Streptophyta; class Pinopsida; order Cupressales; family Cupressaceae; genus Cupressus; species Cupressus sempervirens. The sequence goes on along the minus strand of CM053786.1, from coordinate 494,997,931 downwards.
AGAACACAAGGAGAAATCAAATTAAGACGAATTTATCTAAAAGGAAGTTGTACTTATATTGGGAGAATATCTTATGTTCCAAAGCATTATGTTGAGTAAGAAGGAACCAAAGTCAATGAAGAAAAGGTAGTTGTTCCATACTATTTATAAACAAGGAGGTGAATATTGTAAGGTTATTATGGATGGTAGTAGTAATGATAACCTTGCGTTATAAGAATGGTATAGAAGTTGGGGCTTAGAGACTCAAACACCTTTGTCCTTATAACATGAGCTAGCTTAAATATAATCATGTGGTGGAGGTGAAAGACCAATGTTAGGATAATTTCAACATTTGACCATACTAGGATGATGTATTGTCTCATGTGGTTTACATGAGTGCTTGTCATGTTTTTTTAAGACCTTTGCAATATGATGTTGGTGATATCCATGATTGATAGAGGAATAAAAAATTTACCATGAAGGATGGAAACAAATTAAATTTACTTCCTTCGAACTTACATCTAAGGATATAAGACTATTTTGGATGTGAAGATGATGGATTTCCAATAGGTGGTTGAAAATATTACTGAGACTATATACTAGTTTTTGAATAATATAATGAATGAATATGAATAAGTTAACTTGAAGATCGATGTTAACCAAATGTTACTACAATGGGTTGCAAGAGGAGTGGAATTAGATGAGAAGTATACTCTTGTGAGTAGTTCAGAGGTTGATAAGTTATTTAATGATGTTAGAGGTGGACTTAAACAATAAAGAGCATATTGGATATTGGTTTCTAGCTTAAAAGGTTATAAAGGTAGAAGTAATTGGTGTAGTGATATTAAACACAATAGATATTATGCATGTAGTAGTAAATAAGTACCTAGTGGTGGAAGTTCTTCTTCAGATCTTGTGGATTTTCATAATTGACACCGTCATTTTCATTCTAATGAAGAGGATATGTGGGTAAAGAATGAATTTGGAATTTTATGTCTTGAATCCAATAAGATGATCATAAGTTCTTCTTATAGAGCATTTTATTATTCACCTAGGGTGTATTATGTAGGAGAATCCTCAAATCATCAACAATCTTGCATCAACTAAAATATTTCCTTTTAGTTTATTTATTTACTCTTCATTTGGGTAGTTTTTTTTTATTTTTTTTAGATGGTGATTGATCCAATTGTCTTGTTATCTTTTGTGATTCTTTTTATGTGATCTAAGCATACTTGAGATCCTATGTATAGATTCACATCTTGTTCTAAGGAGTCCAGATGAAGTTCTAGTCCTATATTGGCTTTCTCATTTTAATAGACAAGATGACAAGATTCAACTTACAATGAATTCACAAAATTTTATGGTAATTGTCACATCATTTTATGTTGATGTACACGTGGTTGACCCTCTTGTGTGTTCACACAACATGATATACCTATTTGAGGCATTTTTATGGATTTGAGTCTTGGCCTATCTATTTTTAATATATTTCCTTTATCTTGGGATTTATGATTGGATGAGTTGACTTGTGAATGGAAATATTGTATATAAGTAGGCTAGGGGTTGTTGTTTTAGTAAGAAGGATTGGTAAGAAGAATTTATAAGAGAAGACATGAAAAAGAAATTGAGGCACTTAGGTATGTGGGAATTATGTTAGCTTTGAGGGGTGATTAGCAGAGGGAATGCATTTGACTTGTTAGAAATTATATATTAATAATGATAGTGTACTATCTATATTTACATGCCAACTTAATAATAATATAATGTTTTTTCATCCATCAATGTTTTGTGTTTCTTGTTTGTTTGGATATTTATATTGTGGCATCCCTAGCAACACAGATTGGACTTCTCCTTCAAATATTCTTTGTCCTTGAATGCATCAATTTAGCTTCCATCTTGGTTCTATTTTCAAAATATACATGTTCAAATACTTCGCAAATAAAGGTTAGGAGAAAATAATAAGTCAATTTCATTCCTATCCATGCTTCCTCCATAATATCATAACCCAAAGGAGTAGATGGGCCTCTATTAATTATATAAGAATTGAATTTACAACCTTTACCTACATGTTTAAAGATAATCCAACATGTAACACAAATGCCCCAATATTATCCTATTCATGCGTTTAACCACTCTATTTTCTTGTGGGGTCCATAAAAAGTTTATTCCCCTACAAATAACATTATAGGGACAATAATATTTAAACTCTTTGCTGAAATACTCACTTCCATTATCAAATATGAGACATTTTAGTGTTTTACCAATCTCATTCTCAACCAAGTCTTTCCATTTTTTAAAGTTTCAAATACATTAGATTTATGTCTAAGGAAATAAATCCATATTTCTCTAGTTGTATCATTAATCAATGTAACATAATATAGAGGACCACTTAGGGAAGATACCTAAGCTAGTCCTTGTACATCTGTATACACAAACTTTCATCTTTTCTTTTCTTTCCACTCTTTAGAAAACTCTTTTTTTTCTTTCCATACACATGAATTTCAGTGTATTAGTTGAATCTCTTAACAAAGTGGTCCTAATATGCCTATTGTAAATCTCCTAACAAATTATTCACTTAGTTGTGAAGTTAAATCTTTTTATAAATTTAGAATTAATAGTCTTATAAGCTTTTAACAAAACAAACCCCTCACAGGGTAGATGATCAAAGGTGATCAAATTGTAGCCCTACTAAGCACTTTGTTGTAATACGTCTTTGCTTTTGTAATATTAAATGGAATTGGTTATGTCAGACATAAATGAACACTTCGTTATGTCCTTCTCTCCAAAATATCACAATCCTCATCTAACATATATGGTCTTTCTTGGACTTCCCTCCTAATTATTTTTATAAATAATTTTGATAGAGATAATGCTCCATTTTTATTTTCCATAACCAAAAATTCTTCCCATCAAATTTCTTAACATTTCAATCTACCCTTGTCTACTATTACTCCCACTCAACCATGAGACTCCCACTCAATCACAGATACCCAATTTGATACTACTTGTTAGTATTAGAAGACATAAACCTAAAAATTGCATGCAAACATAACCAATGATGTAAAGGAATATTACATGCATAAAAATAATAAAAGACACAAAGATTCAACATTGTTAACCCAATCTTGGGCTATATGTCCACCAAATAAAGAGTCCAATCTTATTATCTAACAAAGAGAAAATTATGGTAAGATACATTTCACATTACACTATTGCTTACTTGTATCTTTTTAGGTGGTTATCAATGTCAGTTAATAAGTAAATACTAAAAATACTTAATGAGTCAACCTAGGGAAATGCTTGACAAGTTAACTTGAACCCCATGATAAATGGACGAGTGTACATTACTTTCTTGATCAGTCACCACAAACCACCAACTATTACAACCTTGGGTGAGTGTTGAGAAAAAAACAATCAAATTTGTAGTGTCTAAGATGATTTTAATGCTAAAAATGACTCCTTTTTAATGCTCATTAGATGCACACTAGTGTTCAAATAAATATCACAAAATACCATGACATAAAAATATGGAAGACCCCCCCTCTCATGTATTTAATAAAACCTATCTTTGTGAATGTGTCCCTTTGAAGGAGATTAGAAGGGTTAAAGCTGCAAGATAAGGTACTGAATGGGAACAAGTTTATAATTTCCTTAAGAAATTCAATGGGAATGGAGTAGACGCATATGCCTCTCACCTTGTATTATTTTGATGAAAATATATAGTTGTTGATTTTTATGAAGAGAAATTGTAGTGTTATAACAAAATTGTGTGTGGAATTTGTCTTCTTGCTAATGTGTTTCATTTGATTGGTTTTGTGATGCTTATGGGTGTTCAAGGTCTATCTCTTCCTTAGGAGGTTGAGATGGCCTTGGGGGTGAAGGGATGGGGACACCATTATGGTGTAGTCTCTCCTTAAGGAGGAGAGGGATAAAAAAAAGGATGTTATGGGCTCCTTATTCCACTAAACAAATGGTGGGCATAAGGGGAGTTATGGCTAGCAAGCCTTGTTTGGGGGCATAAGGGAATGAGACTGCTATGCAATATAGAAATGTGGATCATTTTACCTTGTAAGGCATGTTCTAATTTTTTTTGGTATCCTCCTCAATGTGTTATCCACCTTCACCCCACTTTTAGACCATTGCAGGTCTTTTGTGAAGCTTGGGAAAAAGGGTGTTTGTGTATATGTGAAAAGTAGATTTTAAAAAATAAAAATATTTTTGTGAAATATGTGTAACCCATTTAAGATCTCATTATCCTAGCTCAGGGGTGGCCTTCTAAAGGCCTAGGTTGGGAGGTGAACTTCCACGGTCTAGTTAAAAGTTTTATTTGTAGGTCACTTTGGAATGTGAGTGGGAAAGTGGAGGAAATGATGTTGTTAATACTCCTAATAATGCCAGATTAAAATTATTTTTTTGTATCAATGAGTGGGAGAGTCAACAACCTAGTTGTATATATATTTTTTCATATTATTTGGTATTAAAAAACATTTTGTTAAAGTTGTTTGTAAAAAGGGATATGTAGTAAATGTTATCATTAGTGTTTATTATGAGAAAGAAGTAGTTGCAACTTTTTAGTTAAAAAAATAGATGGAAAAGACATTATGTGTGTTGAGAAAGTCTTTGTAACTTTTATTGTTAAGAGAAAAAGAGAATTTCAAATTTTATAGTAAGGTTTTTGTCATTACATAGGAAATAAATCTGAATTTAAAATGTGAAAGATTATTATGATTTCAAATAAGTGCAAGTATTGGGCTTAGTTGGGTTTACTTTTTAAAAAATTAAGTGTGTTTATGGCATAAATTATGGGAATGACAAAATGGATATACAAATGTGTGTTAAGTAGACTCATAATAATTATTAGGAAAGGATGAGTTGATCATTTGAATTAAAAAAATTGTACTTGAGGTTAGATTGACATATTTTGTATGATCACTTCCATGCATTGTAAGACTGGTGTAGGCCAAGGAATAGTAAAATTTTAGGATGGAGATTGTGTATATGTTGAATACTTCTAGATGTTGGGTGTGTGTGTATTGTCATATAGTAAAACTTGAGTACTTGTTACCCTTTCATTTTATTAGCACATTTGTAAATTCAAACAAAATAGATCAAATCATGCAACACACTTGGACATTAAGTTTTATTTATGTTAAAAAACCTAATCTAGGAAAAATCATAGTGAGAACTATCTTGTGTTATGAAAAAATATTCATAATAGTTATAGGTTCAAGGTCACAAAATCCCACTGCTTCTGGTTTGACTTGTAGGCTAAGGTACATTTATCCTTAGTTCAAGATACAAGAGACTTGTAGATGAAAACCACTTCTTTTGGACAAGATAATTTTTTTTTTTTTTTTTGTTCTTGAAGGGTATCCCCATGACCCAAGCCCAATGATTTCCCTTTACAGGGTGAGCTTGGGGTGAGACTAATCGCTTTAGTCATGTTGCAATCCGTACCCGCTCCCAGGTAGAAGATACAATGTGCTTTGATTACAAAGAAATGTGTTCATCTAACTATGGCAAAATACCTCTTTTGAATTGTTGATTATGGTTCTCTAATTTATACATTATAAACTTCATTTTTGATCATCTACATTTGTGAAACTTTGCACTTACACTTTATACCACACACTCATAATCATCTCAATCATATCATCCACAAAATGACCTAATCACATATATTTTTCTTTACTTAATTACATCAATACATAAGCCTACTTAGACAAAATATATAGTATACAAACTATATAACTCTATCTCTAATGCTTTGCAAAAAAAAACAAAATGTGTAAGTCTTTAAAACATATAGATACATAATCCAATCACTCACAAACTTCACCTTATCACCATATACTATGTCACGATATAAATTTCTTAGGTTGGTTCTAAAGTATATAATTGATAAATAAAACTAATTAAATAAACTCAAATCAACATGTAGACCTCCAAAACATTGTGATGCATAACACAACATGTCCTAACATCAATAAAACACATCTAAGAACTGTTACACAAAAGTTTCAAAGGAAAAGGAATGCAAAGTATTCTTACAACATATACCCTATCTCTTACACACTAACACTCAAAGCTTCACTATTTCTCTTGCAGAGAGTTCTAGCACTTGAAACTTGAAACATGCCTTCTATATACATCTACAAGCAACATGTTATAGCTACAAACAAAAATGTTACAATGTAAACCAAAGTAGAATAATCTCGTATGCCATATTGTTCATTAGAAGAGTCATACTTGACCAAAATTTGATTCAAACATTTGATATCACTTCATCATTCTGGCATATGCAACAATCACATCTCTCGTATGTTGGAATCGTTGCTGCCATTACACTAAAAGCTCAAGCTGTCAATGAACGTTACATCAACCAGATATAAGGATCCACAGGAGGCGGTTAAGCACATGTCACAAATCCGTTGGTCTATGCTGGACAGAGGCACCAACCTAGAGGAGATGGAGGCATTGCCCTCCCAACAATCCCCCCTTAGCATGACTCAAGGGATTTGAACCCGTAACCCAACGCTCTGATACCACTTGTTGAAATTACTGTTGCCATTACACCAAAAGCTCGAGCTGTCAATGAACGTTACATTAGCTAGAGATAAGGATCCATGGGAGGCGTTTAAGCACATGTCACAAATCTATTAGTCTATGCTGTATAGAGGCACCAACCCAGAGGAGATGGAGGCACCAACCTCCCAACATCGTCTAGTTTGACATCAACCAAGCAAGTTTGACATCAGTGACAACATAATACACAATCTTGGTACAATAACATTCTAGAAACAATAAGTACTCGCTTGAACCATATTTTCAGACCTCAACTCACATTAGATTGACATTAATGACAACACTGACTCATATTTGCAACATAATGCACATAAAGTTACATTGATAATAAGGTTGATGAGTGGAAACATGTCAAAAGAGGGGCTACTATAAGGTTGAATGTATATAAATGCTCCAAAGGTGAGAAATATGAATAAATATGATAGGTAAAGAGCTAAATTAATACAAGAATATACCATATATTGCTATGTAATAAAGTTAAGAAATTCTATCAAAATGGGCCCAAAACTAAGAAAATGATCTATTTGAAACGACTTTAAAAAAGTTTAAATACAACAATTTCTCTAAGCAAAAAGGAGAGTGAAAACTAAGAAAACATAGTGGAAAAATTGTCCCTTTTAGACCTTGTCTCAACCTCGTTGATGTATGGGGAAAGAAGGAGTTCACAATCCTCCAACTTCTGTAGGCATTGCTTTAGTTTCTTAACGATTTGTTTTCTTGTTACTATTTATAGATTTTGCCTACATTTATGTTTTAAGATGGCTTTTCAAGTGTCGCTCACATGACTTCCATAGAGTGACTCTATGCCATCCTCTTTTTTCTTAATAGTACATTTTAAACTTAATTAAATATTACTAGAAATTAATATTCATTAAAAATAAAATATCTTTTTGCAATGTCATTTCGTCTCCAAAAAGAGTGATAAGTGACATGTGTGTGATCAAAGACTGAATGACATTTTGTTATAGAGTGCACAACAAATGATGAAATCCATACTTAATATTAAAAGAGTTTGAAAACTGAAAACAAACAAATAAACTGAAAACATACAAATAAACTAACCGACAAATTTGTCAAGACTCACATAAATAAAAAAGAATTAAAAAAGAATTTAGATTTGATCTTAGCTTAAAATTATGATCCCATGGTCCTCATATATCATTAAAATCCCTACTCCATTTTCATCACACCCCTACTCGATAAGGAAAATATTCGTGGGTTCGTGGGTCGGTTTGCTGAACGTGAATGCAAAATTCACAATTTCGCAGAACTATAGCTCTTCGATATATTCGTCGGGATATTGTCATAAATGAGTTAAAATTGTCGTTGAGGGAGAGCAGAGAGAAAGGAGAGGTCGTGTTGCATTCCATAGCTTTCAGCGGGGAGTGCGATGAGGAAAAGAGATCTAGGCATCCTCATGTTGGCGGCAATCGCCATATTTTTCTGTTTGCAGGTACTTTAAGTTGTAGAGAAACAATGTTTCTATTTCAGGATGGATTTTTTTTGGTAGTAGTACATATTTTTGTTTAGACGTAAATTGAAAATTGAAAAACATGTGGAATGCTTCATGGATTTGCTACTGCAATATTGCGAGCTTCACAAGATAAATTGTTCACGCCCGTTTGTAAAAACAGCGTAGTTAGTTGACTTGTGTTTTCTTGATAGAACGAAGGGGACTTTTCATTCAGAGAAGCATGGTTTCATCTTACTGAGGAATATCCATTCAAGAACGAGGCTGACCGCCTCCCTTCACCGTTGATAACCGATCTGAATGGTGACGGTCGGAGTGAAATTCTAGTTGCTACTCATGATGCAAAAATACAGGTCAGATGGTATTGCAAATACCTGATTTTAATTTTTATGGATACAATGTTCATAGGATATTGGCATCTCTTAGTTGATTACAATTTGTTGATGCAAAATCACTAACGATCAAACCTAGCCCTTACAACATGTTTTATAAGCAAATACCTACACCAGAAGTAGTTTTCGGCTAAGTCGTCGTGACTAAAATTAAAACAAAAAGTTGGCTCACTAATAAAGTAGTGAATGCTCAACACCATCCCTAGCTAAATTTATATTGCTTAGAAGGTTCAAATTAAAACAAAAAGTTGGCTCACTAATAAAGTAGTGAATGCTCAACACCATCCCTAGCTAAATTTTTTAAGCTGCTTTTAATTGTTTTTAAGAATTTCTCAGGCATTTAAAAAACTTTTCTAAACATTGTGCCTGAAAAAAACCTGAAGGTTTAAAACTAGGAAAAAAATGTAAACTGGCCAAGTAAGTCCTCGTATTTTTTCTCATTTGTCTGCGGCAAATTGGCAAAATGATAAAAAATGAAAAATTGTGCTGCAAGGCTGTATTTAGTGACCTTGATACATAGTATGACCAAAAATTTGCACCGAAAGTTTTTGATTAGGTAAAATAGGTTTTACAAGGATCCTGAAACCCAAAGTTTTACAGCGAAAAGAGCGAGATGAAACAGACTAAACAAACAAAAAACTGCCACAAAAGGCCGGAGACAAAAGAAAGCCCGAAGCCAAAGTACAAAAGTCAGAGTCAGAAAAGAAAAGCCAGGCGAACAGGCTAGTGGCCATCCGTGTCCATGGCCTGTAGGGTTTCTACAGCATCATTGTCCTTCTGACTGGTTGCGCCCTCCTGAATCCTGGTAGGAGTGTTCATCTGGTTCCCCTGATTCACCTGGTCACTGGCCTCTTTCTAAAATTCATCCCGGTTGAATCCTTGCTCTGTGTTTTGCTCCGCATCCCTTTCAAGGCCAGTTGTAGTCAGATAGTCCTCTAGATTGACAATATTCTCATTCAAGGTGTGAAGGGTGTCCACTATTTGTTTGGTGATTATCTGGTGGACAGAATCCAGCCTTTGGACCTTCTGCTCAAGCTGGGTGAATCTATCATCCTGATGGTCTCTGGAGACCTGGCCTCTGTCTTTCTCCTGGCTACCCACCTGGTCCTTGCTTCCTCTAGCTTCCTGGTTCTTGTCAGAATCCTGGTTGTTGGGCTGGTTGCTCCTGTCCTTTAGAGCCTCAATTTCCTGAAAAAGCCACTTGATGGAATGAAAGTTGTCAATCAGGCTGTTCTTTGCATTGTTCAGGAAGTTCAAGCCAGTCTCACGCACATTGAAATTTGCACCGAAAGTTGCTTTAGTCGTTTTCGTTAAAATTGGATTTTTACTTTCATTTATAGCATCTTGGTAAATTGACAATAGTGTTGTGGACATGTCAAGTTGTAGATTTGCTGTGGAGTTGTTTCTGTGTTGCATGTACAACAGGTGATTTGCTGTAGGTAGATGGTCATTATTTTTATTGTGATGTTATTCACACTTAGTATTTAGGGAAAAGCTAAATGCGGGTGTTTCAGCATTATGCCACAATCTAAAGTTACTGATGTTAGAATGCTCTGGTTTGATTTGGTCTACTGTCTATAAAATAGGCTCATAACCATTAAATAGGTCTCTGACCCTTGAACTTTAGGGAACATTCTAGAAAATTAACCTGCCAAGGATCTTTATTGGGACTTGAGGTACACTTAATTCCAGACTGGGGCAGGATTAATAAAGCTACTGATGCCACCATCAAAATATCTCCTTAACAGTTTCATCCAGTGTTATCAAAACTATGTATGAGTTTCATTTGTGCAAATTTTAAGGTCCAAGTAATCTTTAAAGGTTTATCAGTGTAAAAGACTAGAATCAACTATCCTATCCACTTCCAGTATAGCATGGAGTAAGGAAAATAAAATAACTAAAAGAAAAATAATAAAAACTTGACTGTTTTACAAATTCTTGTTAGTGGCAAGAGCATGGTCTTGGGCAATCCATCCTTTTGGTTGTCCTTGAGGAGACTGAGCTTTTAATCCAGTTCAAACAAAAGTCACATTTTTGGGCTGCTTCTGATCCCAATTCAACCATGGAATTATCTCAACTTCCTGACTGAAAATACCCAATGCCATTATAACGATTTTCATCTACTGAGGATTGCTTTGAAGAGGTCAATTGTTCATTCCTTTGATGCAGATAGTTACCGAAATCAACAAATCCTTTGCCCATTTTGTCATTCGTAACAATTTTTGCAATTAGGGGGTTCAAATTCCTTTTGTGATTGTTGGCTGAATCCTCATCAAAAAACATGTTTTTTCAAGGTATTTTAAAAGGTTTTCTACACTTGGCATATAATAATCATTGAAATAGGACTTCTAAGGATATAAATTGCAAGGAGGGATAGGATAGGGTAGGATATAAATTGCAAGGACTTCTAAGGATGTGTTACACTGGTGCGGGGGGACGTCGGGACGAGTTTCGGGTGTGGGAAAAAGAAGGGCCTCAATTTGGGGACGATGGGGGTGTAGCGGCGGGTGTGTGTGTGTGGGGGAGGTTGCATAGTATATATATATAACTAGAAATGCTAATTATGAAATGATACTTCAATATAACATACCAAATATTGTCGAATATAGAAAATTGAAGTACGATTCACGAACCATAAGTTCAAACTTGAAACTTGAAACTTCTTAACCATTACCAATGACCATCAAACTTAGTAACATACTCATGGTACAACTTCTAAACATAATAATGATAATGATAAATAAAAAATATAAATCATACATAGTACCATGTAATAAACCATTGACTATCAAATGATAAAGGTGAAAGATTCAAAATTCATTGTTCAGATATGATATATCATAAAGATGCTCACGATGACACTGAGTAGAGTAGCATGAAGCAGTGAAATGAAATAATGTATCATGGCCATATCAAAGTGAGTACAATCAACAAAATGTCAATAATGAGAATGTAAGGGTGAGAGCTCTATAATCATCCCCTATACTGAAGTCCTCATCACTAGAACTACTAGACTCCTCATGGGTAAGAACCTGATCCTCCAAAGGAACACCAACTAGCCCTACATCGGCTTCTGCTGCATTGTCATCCTCGTCAATCTGAGCCAGATATTTGTTGACTTTACATCCCATTGTGTTGCTAGGCTCTCCTTGTACTCGTGTGTCTTGTGATCTTTGAGCTGCAAGAAACCATGTATAGCAACAAACTTCTCCTCTCTCTTAGAGGTAAGTTTGTTCCTCTTAACAAAGTGGACGAAGCTATAGATGGACTAGTTCCTCTTTGTAGTTGAGGAGCTAGAAATGAAAGATAACAAGGTTGAAAGTTACAACTTACAAACAAACGCTCATACAATTTGTGACAAATGATAAATCATAAATTAGTAAAATAAAACCCTTAAAGTTAAGATTATAAAGGGGCGGAACTACAAACTCGAGAAAGCAATAAGATGGCTAGTGAGGTGATCTTCGACCTCTGTGATCCATGACATTTCCACCACAAAATGGGATTCTTCTGTGTCATAGTTTTGAGATCCACCTTTGCAATATCCTAGTATCCTACAAGTTACAAGTTTACAACATAATATTAAAATAAGTTAGAAGTAATAATTAAAAGAGCTTATAATTATAAAGAACTTAGAACACTGAATCAAGAATTAAGGATTACTTGTAAGACTGACAAATTCCGACCACTTGGTGCGAATCTCACTAGCAGTCTCAATATCATACATCCTGACAATGCATTAAAAGAACCCATTCTTCTCCTCATCATCCTGAATTGGTGGGACTCTACTAGGCCTAGGCATGTACCACTTCGGGTTTAATGCATTGGTGTGACTCTACTAGGCCTAGGATGATGTACCTTATCATCTTGAAGTGGTGTGACTCTACTAGGCCTAGGCATGTACCACTTCGGGTTTAATGCATAGGCAACCATGTGCAAAGGAGTGTTTAGCTTATCCCACCTGCTGTGAATGATAGGCTGAATGTGCTTTTTATAGAATGCTAGAGTGGGGTCTCTCTGACACACAACAACCCTCATTTTCCCAAACATGGAATCAATGCACTCACAAACCTCTCAAAGGCTAGGTGAATCTTCATCTCCATATCTAATCACTTGGAACATTGGAGTAGTGATGGTGACTGTGTATTTTGCATCACTCCGAAACTGATCGCTCTTCATTGTCTCCTTCACCCTCTTCCCCTACTTTGTTTTGGACTCAGGCCATCGATTCCATTCTTGTGTCATAACCATGGGTTGCAATGGCTCTTGCAACTTAATCATTCTCTCCAAGAGAATATAATATGGTGATTGTAGATAAACATATGCACCTCTCTCCCATCATTAACCACCGGTCTAATCCAATCAATTTTCCCCATGTCTTTTGAGTGCATTGTTCATGGCATTCACAAAACATGGAGTCAACCAAATATGCCTATAGGCTGCCTCAATGAGCCTCCCTACAGCTTTGCACACGTGCTGTATCTCACAACTTGGACCACATGTTGTGGCCTAACCTCGTCAATGGCATCCTTAAGCACATGAAACTAAAAATCAGCATCTTTATGATTCCCTGAACAATCAACTGCCCTCAAAAAGTATGAGCCCTTGGTGCATGTGACCATAATGTTGATGAGTGGACGATGACTAATGTCCGTCCACCCATCCATGATAGTGTTGCAACCCGACTCCATCCAACATGCCTTCATTGACTCCATCAAGATCCCAACCTTGTCATAGGCCCTATCCAACATTGTGGTCCTCGACTTGTGGTCACCTGGTGGCAAATATGATTGCCCTCCCTGTTTTGCTGCCATGGACATCATTCTCACAAAATAAGGAGATTGAGCCACATGTGTTGGGATGCCATTGGCAAAGAAGAAATTACCATCGATGTCATCTAACCGCTCCCTTGTGTGCATTTTAAATAACTGAGCAATAGGGTTACTACTACTAGGACTTGCACTTGCTTTCCGTTTCCCCTTGTTGCTATTCCCTGCTGGACTGTGTAAGTGAAGAAAAGGATGGTGTAGGTGACATAGTCCGTACTTTGTGATGCAAGATATGTCTAGATGTATCTCACTGCCCTTGTAACTGTTGTATGTTTTGTACTTGTTGCCTAGCAGCCAAAGACTTAGGTGCTGGGACTGCAGCATCATCAGGAATGCCCCATAGTTTGTTCACTTTAATTATGTATTGTTGGAGTACCAGGATCGTTGCAAGTGTAATTGCATTGCCATGTTTTTGGTATATGTTTTCCAATGGCAGTGATATCACTCTTATTTATATTAAGGGTGAGATATGGAGAGACATGTCTTTCCATTATGATCTAATAAATATAATAACAAATGATTTTTTAATTATAGAATATCTCATATATTTAATATATGTGTGTGCGTGTGTGTTTATATATATATATATATATATATATATATAAAAGCACACTTCTGCACTTAATCTCATAGTTTATCCAACTGAAGCTACCAAACATCAACACTCCCTCTTAGCTAGGGAGGATAAACATATGACCATATATTACCTCAATGTAATATAAAGATATTGGAAGTAATGGCCTCCTAAATGTCAACTCATTTGACATTCACCACTTACTCTTTGAGCAATGGCCTCTTGAATGTTGAGTTGCAAGATATTTATCAAATACTCCATGTAATGGCCTCCTGAACATCAATTTGCATAACATTCACCATGTACTCAAAATGTTCATGAGGTATGTGCACGTGCATTCTCTTAATGCCTACCATATGAACATCCACCATGCAAAGTATCATCTGTTAATGCATAGGATCTTTGATAGAAATAATATAATTCTCAGACTTTTTATATTTCAGACTTGTACTTGCTTGAACTTGTTTGTGTGCAATAGGTCTGCAACTTTGGTTGGTCTTCAATGCTCCAATAATCTTTATATTTGAATGTCAAGTACTGATTAAGTGGTGTTTGATAATCTGCAATATATATGATTGTTGATCTTGGGACTGCAAGTATGACTGTTATTGATGTTGCTTTGTCCCATCGATGAGTGAATATGTATAACACATGAGGGGTCATGTCCCCGTAGGGGCATGACCGTTGGTCAATAATCCAACCGGTGCATAATAGTAATCTGCCAATAACTAATCATGCTCGATAATATCATTTAATACAACACTTGATATATATTGATGGTAATATGAAATGGAGCCCCCGATACCTGATCAGTGATAACACAGATTCAATATCAATACAACCCGATATGAATCGGTGACAGTAATAAGTGAAGCGCGATTTGAATCATAAACATGTAACACTTATATATGTATAGCTATATATATATATATACATATGCATATAATTGTGTGTGTGTGTGTGTGTGTATTTAGATGCTCAATATTACTTTGATTGATGCTAAATTTCAACACTCCCTCTTTAGCAAGGGATAAGTAATAATGAAATCAGATATTATAATATCTACACACAACACATTATTTGAGACTCCCACTCTAAAAATAGAGACTCATCAAATAATTTAAATCACCAAGCTATGAACACTATCATAGCATATATTATGATCTTTAATTGTCCGAAACAATATCTAGAGTAATCATAATGAATTTGTTATTCATGACTTCTGGCATGTCCGGAACAAACTGTCATAATAACAGGCCTATCATTTGTAAGATCGTCACCTTACAAAGATTACCTTCTAAATATGTATGTCTCTGAAAGATCGTCATCTTTCATTACATATCTGATGCAACTATTCAACTTAGAAGCATAAACACAAATATAAATTGAAACTTAAGTTCAATATTCAAAAATTACAATTTGATCATATCAAGTTTACCTCTGAAAGATTCCAATTTAACATTGGCAAGAGGTTTAGTAAGAATATCTGTTGTTTGCTCATCAATCTTGATATACCATATCTCTGATTCAAAACTGAATTTATAGATAACTGATTTATCTGAGTACAACATTGCATATGTCACTTATGTATTCGAACTTTGGAAATGTATCACTCTCCCTCTGATTCCTCACTATGGGATTTTCGTTCCACTTTATCTCTTTGTTCAAACTTAAAATGCAAGATTTTCATCCTTTTCATACTTAACTTTTGCTAGGGCTGCTTGAATTTTCTCCTGTTCTAGACAGAAGTTATGAGTGTGACCAAATTTGTCACATTTGAAGCATTGTACTTTGGTCCAATCTCTCTTTCCTATATGATTTGTTGAATTCCTTGTTGTCTTGATGAATTCCCTTACTTTTCCCCTTATTATTAGTTCCTGCCATGGCAGGATACTATTGCATCCATTAGATGTCATATTAGTTGCTAGTAACTTTTTAACAAGCCAATTAGAGTCAAGAATTTTTAACATACATGTCTATCAACTATAGTTTGAAATTTTCCATCTATTTAAATGATTTAAACAAAATAATTTATCTCTTCTTTGATTGGCTTAGAGCAAAAATAGTAGGGAGTAAAATTAATTTTCTTCATAGAAAATTAGCATATTTTGTACACTCTACTTTTCATACATTAATTATAGCTTATGTCATCTTTGCATTAATGATAGCTTATGTCATCTTTGCAAATCTTATTTTACCATAGAAAATCATTTTTACAACTATTTTAAACATAAAGTAATTATATCAATGACATGACATGTTGACTATTTTCTTTATATAAGAAATAAAACTTAAATCTTAATATTTTTCAATATAGTTTTTATTTTATTTTTAGTATTTTATATTATTATGTTCAATTTTCTATTTTACTTTTTCAATTATTGATTGTGAACTAGAATACTTATATAAATATTTAATCACAATAATTTAATATAAATATATGAGATTTTATTTTATTCATAATTATTTATTTATTAAAGTTTATTTAAGAACATTATAAAAACTTGAATTTGGTGCTAATATACTAGGGCACCATCTTATCTCGAGCTAGATTTTCTATCTAATGCAAATAAGCTATTTTACACTGTTCAAACCATAGCAAGTAATTATCAATGTTTCGATGGGAACATTGCTTCTTCTATTTTGTTTAAACTAAAAATTCAAATGGCAGGAACTATGACGCTTGCGTCACTTGTTAGTATTGGCTTGACGAGCTTGAAATTCTCCCTCTTGATTTGAAATGATTCCTCTTGTAATTAATCTCGACTCTTCTTGAGTGCATTCGTTTTTGAGTAGTTCAAACTTAGGAAGATTTGGTTGAGAACTTAGTCTATGTATAAATGTCAACCAAGACAGTGGTAGTCCTTTTAAGGCTATAATGCTAAGTTCTTTGTCATCCACTTCATTTCCAATGTTCAGAAGTTGATCTTTTACTTCTGAGATACTTAGGAAATAGGACGTAATAGTTTCTCCATTATTCATCTTGATGTATAGTAGATCTTGCCATAATTTTAGCAATCTGCTTGTGTTATTAATTTCAAAAGTATTCTTTATAATGGAGAACATCTCAAAAGCTGTTTTTAGACTCGATAGAGAGGGAAGAATATGATCCTTCACCGAGTCTATAATAATTTTCATGGTCTTATTGTTGTGTCTTTTCCATGTTGTTTTATCTGGTTCATTTTTAGGAATAGATTTGTTTGATTCTATGTACTCTTCTAATTCCATTTCTCTTAGTACTATCATGACTCGAATTTTCCATGATGAAAAGTTTGATGCTCCCTCAAATCTATCCTCTAATCTTACGTGATTAACCATTTTGAATTTGAGGATAAAATTTTGTATATTGGTAAATTTGAATAATAGATTTTCCTATCAGGATGGCTTTGATACCATGTTAATGGATAGGATCTCTGATAGAAATAATATAATTCTCAGATTGTTTATATCTCAAACTTATACTCACTTGAACTTGTTTGCGTGCAGCAGGTCTACAACTTTGGTTGGTCTTCAATGCTCCAATAATCTTTATATTGAATGTCAAGTACTGATTAAGTGGTATTTGATAATCTGCAATATATATGACTGTTGATCCTGGGACTGTAAGTATGACTGTTATTGATATTGCTTTGTCCCATCGATGAGTGAATATATATTGTTGGAATATTCAAATGGGAAGACTACTTCTGAGAGGGGGGGGGGGGGGGGGGGGGCGGGGGTGGGGGTGAATTAGAAGTACCAATTGTTATCCTTTCAAACTCTTAATAACATATTACTGAAATTAACATGCATGCAAGTAAACAAACATAAAATGAGAACATGCATCAACACATAACACAAGAGATTTTGGTGACCCAGAAACCCTCCAGAAATAAGAAGGTAAAACTGGGGTGGGAATGACATCCACAAAATTATTGCAGCAATGACTTCAACCACTTCTGATGGTTTGCCTTGTTAAAGGCTTTACATTGTGTCAATAGTGACCTATTGAAAGGATTTACAAACACTTTACATGAAGTGTCACCCTGTTAAAGGATTTACATCAAGGTTGTTAAACCTTTCTAATACATAGGATTTTCTTGTCCTTCTCCAAAGACTCTCCTATCTAGCTGTTAAGCTAACCTATCACCATAGGATTTCAACCTCTAATACAATTGTGAGAGAGTATTAGAACTTTTGACCTGTTTGAGTGCAATCTCGAATTGCTGGGTTCAGGCACTTGATTTGCTCTTTCTCTTTTGATCCTTGCTTGCTCTGATCTTTGAATATGTCCCCTGTTCTGCTATGGTCAATTGGATATAAATGCTATCCCTTTCACTAAGTCTTTTCTCTTTATACTGAAATTTCACTATAATCTCCCCTTATGCAACTTTAATTCCATACATACAATAGTGCATTCGTCCTCCTTATAAAGCATGCGAAGAGTTAGGGTTAGGTATGGATCTACGATCCAAATTGAATCTCAAATTCCCGCTCATATTTTGCATTTTTCTCATTGGTTGCATGCCTTCACCATTTTTCTGATTGGTTGTATGCAGATATCATAGGGAATACAAATTACTCATCTTTATTCTCTTTTTCCTTCGAAATTTCTCTAAGTCGGCTACAAAAACGGTTTACATCTTAGTTTGTGCAAGTACAAACTCTTATGCTGATCTTGCGTTGCTCGGCACATAAAGTAATACTGATGCTCGACACATATTGGTTTTGGATTGTTCGGCATCTACTACGTTTCCTGGTTTGCTCGGTACCTGTTGTATCCTGTATCACTCGGCATATGTTGTTCTGAGTTGCTCGGCATCCGAATGATTCTGTTACTCGGCACATGAACAATTCCTGTATTGTTCGGCACAGACTATACTGTAATCTGCTCGGCACTAACTGTGCCTCGACACCTATTGAAATTTTGGCTCGGCATCTATTGTATACTCGGCATGTATGATGAAAATGGTTAAGTGTGTTGACACTCATTTGTCAATACTATTTATTTGAACATATATAACACATGAGGGGTCATGTCCATAGGGGCTTTCTTCTTTTTTTTTTCTGCCTCTTTGGCCTTTTGAGTTGATGCTCTTGTTGTGACCCTTGTTGCTGTTGGCTTAGTTGGAGGTAGCTTGGTTGGGGCTGATTTTGTTACCTTCTTGGGCTTTGACTGAGTTGCAGGCTATGTTTTTGCCTTTCTCTTCTTCTGCTCGACAGGTTTAGGTGCTTCCTCGACACCTTCCTCTTTGTCTTCTTCTTGCCCTTGTGTCATCTTTTCTGTCTCTTGCTCTTGCTCTTCTTCTTCTTCTTCACTGTCTCCTTCCACTCCTTCCACTTCTTCTGCTTCACCTTCAATATTTGCTCCAAATGTCTTCTTTATTTTCCTCACCATTTTGTCCTTCTTCCTAATAACTGAAGCAGTTTTTAGTTTTGTCTCAATTTTAGACTTAACAACATCATAAGTTCGAAAGTGAGGAGCTTCTTTATCAATTTCTTCAGCTAACAACGCTGTGATTGCTGCTGAGGCTTCATCAATATCCAGTTCATATCCTAATGGTCTTAGCCATTTTACCCTTGGTATTGTAGCTTGAATGTATATGAAGTCAATATCAACCAAGAAGCATATGTCATTGGCATGTTTCTCAACTAGTGAGATTGGTATCCTCATCCTTTGCTTCATAGACTTCCTAAAGTCTTCAAAATAGCTAGTCATCTGGGCTTCAAAATTGTCTCCCATTTGATCAATGAACTCATTAATTTGAGTGACTGCTGTCTTGTTAGAATTCCAGTTTACCTTCCCAATTGAAGGGAATTCTTCCATCACATAAAAAAATATGCACATGAGAATTGAGCCAAATTTACACTGTGCACCTTTTGATCTCCTTATGGCTCCTAAGTTCTCATTGATTTGTTGCAACATGAGTTCAACCAGATCATAGGTGTGATCTTTCTTTACCAACTTGTATGCCACATCAACAGCTATGCAGGGAATGCTGTTTAGTCTGCTGGATTGATAAAATTTATGTGAAATTAACCTCACAACAAAGTCAAGTAAGGGGTCATTCACATTATCAATAGTCATTCCCCTATTGTTCCATTTTGCGCCTGTGTTCTTCTCAATTACCTCCTTTCTATCACTTCTCAATGTTTTTGGTCGTCTAGGGTTGGAAGACCAGTAACCCTGTGCACAATCCTCTTAGTAATCTTAACCGGTCCTGACTCTAGCCACAGACATCCATCATGAATTTGGCTCAGAACAATGCGAATCCATTCTGTTTTAAACACTATGGGAAAAACTAGGGTTTTAGTTAAACCCTTCTTCTCAACGATTGAAAACTCCTCCTTCAATATCTTATTCTCACATAACTTATCATAGGCATTGAAGATTTCTAGGTCACCTATGGCACCGATTTTACAATTGTAGCATTTCCTTACGTCTTGAACCATGACGACTTTGGGTGGAATGACAGATAGTGCGCCAGCCGGGTCATTTTTACAGGCTACTTCGAGGATTAGTTTGAATTCGGGCTGTTTAACTTCATTGCTAACCAGTTGAATCTCATTATCTCCCTTAGCCTTAGGGTTTCTTGAGCTAGAAGCCATATTACCAAACTAGGGCTTTAAAATGTATTAAAAATTGAAACTCTGCGTAGCTTGGCACTTAATAAATACCTTCAGATTGATGAGTTCGTGCTGAATCTCTGTTGTATTTGATGCGAATGACTCTAAGGTAGCTGCTTGATTGCCTCTTAGCTCTACTAGTTTTTGCTCTTTGTTTGAATGCCGTGAAAATGAACGATTTTCACTTTTATTAGGTTTGAAACCTAGCATTTATTGCATTCATGCTTTACAGCTGTACACTCGGCTTCCAAAGGATTTTCCAACTCGGCATCAACTGTATTTCACTCACTCGGCAACTACTGTTATCTCTTTACTCGGCATCCACTAGACTGTTTAACTCGGCCTGTACTAGAGTTTTACTCGGCAACCAAAGATAGCTCGGTATCATCTTCCAACTTTTATCCTGGCATCTTAATTTATGCAGATTTCTTTTTTGTAGTGTTCCTATGTTCTTTTTAGGGCTGATGTCTGATACATCTTTATATGTATCAGCCCTATGTGCCTTTCTAGTGCTTAATTTGATGAGGTGTGATCACTTGACCTCTTGGGTGAGTGATCTCTCCATTTGATGTGCTGCATTCACCTTTCTTCTGCCATGTCTTCTTCATATCTTCCTTGATGTGTTCCACATTAACTTTTTCTTTGCCCTTATTAACTTTAGTCTTGGGTGCTTTGACTTTTGTTGGACAGTTCCTGCTGATATGACTAGTCTTCAAGCAACTAAAACAAGTAGTTTGATTTAACCATCTATTGTAATTTCCCTTAAAATGTGTTCTTATGCAATTTTCAGGAATGTGTCCATACTCTTGGCAATAGTGACAGCTATATCTGATGTTGTAATCCCAATTGTAGTGATGTACATGATTGGTTCTTCTTGCAGGCTGATTAGGTGTCCACATAGGCTTTGATCAGCACTCAAAGGCTCTATGTCCATATTTTTTGCAATTGTAGCAGTGACCTTCAAATCTTAGTGTCTTGGTTCTACATTCATATGCTTGATGTCCTTGCTTTTTGCACTTGTGACAAAAACTTGCATTTGTGGGCTTAACATGCTGATGACTATTCTTGCTTCTGCACATATTAGAGGTATGTCCCTTTTTACCACAGAAATGACAAGTGGGTTTAGTGTTCTTACCTTTGTTTATTCTTTCTTCTGCAGTCTTAGATGATTCTCCTTGTTCAGTGCTGATGTAGCCAAGTCCTAAAGTATCATTACTAGCCTTTGGGTTTGTTGTAGCTTTCTGCTATTTCCTTTTCTCTCTTCAATTCATTTTGCAATTGTTCATTCTGCATCTTCAAGGTGGAGATCTCAATGTCCTTTATGTTCAGCTCATGATGAACATTCATCATCTGGCTCAAGCTGTCTAGCTGCATATTTGAAATATTTTCAAATTCAATTGTCTTCTCTTTCAGTCTATTGATGAGATTTCTCTTGTCATCTTCTACCATGACCTTGTCTTCAATAGCTCTTTTCTTTTTTCAGTTACTTCACAAAGCATTGTGGCTTGTGATTCTTGTTCAAGCTTGAGTAATTTGATTTCTTCAGCTTTTGCTATGCTTTTCTCCATTAATTCTGCTATTGCTGCATCAAATTCCTTGGAATCTCCATTGGCAAATATGTGTGTGGTATCAATCTCCTTGTAATGTATGTCATTTTCAGCTATGGCTATCTCCTTTCTTCTTTTCAAAGATTTTCTCAGTTCCTCCCTGGCTTCCTCTACTTTGTGTAGAGCTAGTTGCACATCAATCACTTGATTGTCAATGATCTTCCCAAGTTTGAAGACTTCCATCTTTTGACCTTTTTCTCTAAGCTGTTAGGCTTCTCCTTATGAGAACTAGAGCTCTGATACCAATTGTTGGAATATTCAAGTTTGAAGACTTCTGAGGGGGGGGGGGGGGGGGGGTGAATCAGAAGTACCAATTGTTTTCCTTTCAAACTCTTAATAACATATTACTAAAATTAACATGCATGCAAGTAAACAAACATAAAATGAGAACATGCATCAACACATAACACAAGAGATTTTGGTGACCCAGAAACCCTCCAAGAATAAGAAGGTAAAACTTGGGTGGGGATGACACCCACAAAATTACTGCAGCAATGACTTCAACCACTTCTGATGGTTTGCCCTATTAAAGGCCTGTCCTGTTAAAGGCTTTACACTGTGTCAATAGTGACCTGTTGAAAGGATTTACAAACACTTTACATGAAGTGTCACCCTGTTAAAGGATTTACATGAAGGTTGTTAAACCTTTCTAATACATAGGATTTTCTTGTCCTTCTCCAAAGACTCTCCTATCTAGCAATTAAGCTAACCTATCGCCATAGGATTTCAACCTCTAATACAATTGTGAGAGAGTATTAGAACTTTTGACCTGATTGAGTGCAATCTCGAATTGCTAGGTTCAGGCACTTGATCTGCTCTTTCTCTTTTGATCCTTGCTTGATCTGATCTCTGAATATGTCCCTTGTTCTGCTATGGTCAACTGGATATAAATGCTATCCCTTTCACTAAGTCTTTTCTCTTTATACTGAAATTTCACTATAATCTCCCCTTATGCAACTTTTATGCCATACATACAATGGTGCATTCGTCCTCCTTATAAAGAATGCAAAGACTTAGGGTTAGATATGGATCTACGATCCAAATCGAATCTCAAATTCCCGCTCATATTTTGCATTTTTCTCATTGGTTGCATGCCTTCGCCATTTTTCTGATTGGTTGCATGCAGATTTCATAGAGAATACAAATGACTCGTCCTTATCCTCTTTCTCCTTCGAAATTTCTATAAGTCGGCTACAAAAACGGTTTACATCTTAGTTTGTGCAAGTACAAACTCTTATGTTGATCCTGCGTTGCTCGGCACATGAAGTATTACTGATGCTCGACACATACTGGTTTTGGATTGTTCGGCATCTACTACGTTTCCTGGTTTGCTCGGTACCTGTTGTATCCTGTATCACTCGGCATATGTTGTTATGAGTTGCTCGGCATCTGAATGATTCTGTTACTTGGCACATGAACAATTCCTGTATTGCTCGGCACAGACTATACTGTAATCTGCTCGGCACAAACTGTGACTCGGCACCTATTGAAATTTTGGCTTGGCATCTATTGTATACTCGGCATGTATGATGAAAATGGTTAAGTGTGTTGACACTCATTTGTCAATACTATTTATATGAACATATATAACACATGAGGGGTCATATCCATAGGGGCATTACCCTACGTGGCCAAAGGCCACGTAGTGTCATGACCCTACGTGGGCATGACCGTTGGTCAATAATCCAACCGATGCATTATAGTAATCTGCCGATGACTAATCATGCCCGATAATATCATTTAATACAACACTTGATAAATATCGATGGTAATATGAAATGGAGCCCGATACTTGATTGGTGATAACACAGATGTTTCAATATGAATACAATCTGATATGAATCGGTGACAATAACAAGTGAAGCCCGCTCTGAATCATAAACATGTAACACTTCTATATGTATATCTATATATATATATACACACATATGCATATAATTGTGTATATATATATATACACAATTATATCATTTTATTTACAGCATAATGTATTGAACCAGATTCAGATGCTCAATATTACTTTGATTGATGCTAAACTTCAACATAATCTATCATGATCTGCATAGACATCGTAAGATATTCATCATAATAGATTAAGTTATTGAAAGATCGTCACCTTTCAATAACTTATGCAAATACAAGTGATAATCATTTGGAAGTTGTCACTTCCTCATGATATACACACATAGGCCCATATAGCTCTGAAAAATATTCAGGAATCACAATCCTCTTGATTGCTATAGTTTATTGATTTTTGGAGAATCCATCTTCAACATGGTCTACTTCCTCTTAATCAATACATCCCAGATCACTGAACCATCTCCTCTATCTGCTCCCTCTCTTTCAAGGTTGCATCTATTGAAATGTTAGGCTCCTTTTGAATCTCAATCTCCCTCTAAATTTGAAATCAATCTTCTTTTTTCCTAAAATAACATTCTCGGAGGAAAAGATCAAGGGACATAATTCTTATAATAATAATAAAAGTACCTTTAATAATTATTCTCAATAATTATAAGAACATTAAAAATTTCTAATGTCCCCAATTTTTTATGGAATAATTAAATTAAATTAATTAATTAACTATTCCCAGAATTTAAATAATATAATTATAGGACCTTTAATTAGTTACTCTAATAAATTAATATGGGGCCCAAGCTAATATTTGTATTTGTGGTTCCGATTAATTTAATATATCTTGGACCTATTTTCATTTTAGTTACCGTTGGCTATGTTCGTACACCCTCAAAAAGGTTTTATTCGGTGAGTGTTTAAGCACAGCTTGTAGGTAGTCATAGGTATGGGATTTGGATTATATTTCTTGGTACTGCGAATTCCCATTGGGATTCGCTGTTGTTTGCCATTTCGTAAGTGAAAGATCTTCCCTACTTGGCTTGTTCGGTTTCGGTGGGACTCAACTCTCACCCTATTTTGTTTCCTGTAATACTTCGCTTGGATCTGGCAAATTGGAGCACCATCTTTTGGCATATGTTAATATTGAAGGATTATTCGCATTCAATCTCCATTATTGTTTGGATTTTATCTGATGAATTTGGGACTACAAGTTTATGTTTGAGACACTGAAACCACCTTCCATTTGTACTCCATTTGCTATCCGCAACATGCGGCACATCTTCCATGACATAACCCATCCGTACGGCTCTCTACCCCCATCTGTACGGCCGGCTAGTCAATCCCTCTTCACACCCTTTACCACATCGTACGACTAGAAATTCTCCATATTGTATGGGCTTGCTGTTCCTCACCGTATGGTTGCCCATTAATCTGTACGGCCTCATTAACTCATCTCGTATGGTTGCTACTCCCCCACCATCCGTCACCTCTCCACCTCCACCGTATGGCCATTTTGACCGTATCCCCTTGCTATCACCTTGCCACTGTACGGCTAGAGCATGGATTCCGTATGGTCATATTGTGCCTTGCATATCGTACGGCCCCTACCAAGACAACTTGTACAGGCATCAAGCAGTTCATTTTAGTACAGTCTCAGCCCTCTGTACTTGGGAACATTACAATTGTAGTGGCCTCCACTAAATGCACAAGTTATGACTAAGTTACAGAATTGGGAATGTTAACATATATGGGTACGTGGGTATGAAATGCCGGTATGACAAATTTTTTTGGGGCTGGGTTCATTTTTAGTACGCTCAAACAAACCTATATATATATATATATATATATATATATATATATATATATATATATATATATATATATATATGCACAATTATAAAATAGAAACAAGTTTAGAATGTCATATACCAATACATATGCTAAACAAAACCATTTCAAACTTCAAATTTTGGAACATATAATTATAATATAGATTTAGGTTTCTGTATCAGAAAGATCAAGTCAGAATCTCATATAGATAAGTTCAGAGTTTGCTAACATACAGTCTAGGTCTTAAAAATATCTAAAAGATCAAACTAGAATCACTAAACATTTTGTCATTTAGAAACACAAATCCCAGATGTGAACCCACAGGAGATTTGTTTCAGAATCTGATTCCGATACATTTCTTTTGCCCAGAAAAGTTCCATGTTTCAGCAACTTAGATAATAGACACAAAATACTCCAGAAAAGATTATACATTCAAAGGCTACCAATCGAATACAACTTTCTGGGTACTTCCAGCTTACAAACTTTCTAGCAACCGGCATGCTCTGCTCTTGAGGGTTTCCATCCCCAAGATGTTTGCTATTTACCTAAGATAATATATTATAATGTATATAAGTGGATGGAGATCCCATACGTTTGGTACATATAATTGAAGTCACTTACTTTGGGTCACAAATTTTATTTTTAATTGGGAGGACTACATGGGTTTGGTGGTTCAGCCCTCCATTATGTTATTTGGAGGTTTATACAATGGAGTTGAATATCATTGTAGTGATATGTGACATGCATGATATTGCGTTTGGGTCTGTTGGAGATATGGTGCGGAGTAGCACTTTCCATAATGAGTGTTGTTCTTGTTTTCTACCTTGAGGGTTATTCTATTATTGGCATTTGCATATATTGGGTATTAGGGTATCTTGATCCATGTGCATTTTAATGTTATGTGATCTATCTTCTAAATTATCTTATTACAATTATTATTTGTTTGGATATTAACAATTAGTATTAGAGCAATGACTTGGGTAAGGGTTAGGATGAAACCCTAAAATTTAAGTATTTGCCTGTATCTTACAATTTACTGACTTTTTTTTGGTTATTTTGTTACTGTAGTTGGAGAATTGTATAAGAAAAGTATACTCTAATTCAACCTTTGATCATTAATAGTGAGTTATTGGAATTTTAAAGGCTGCAAATTACTGAAATTTTCTTTCTTTTATCAACATTTCTGGTTAGCTGAACATAATTAATTTGGGTCAGTTAATTGCATTTTTAGATTTTAGATTGACTGTATCATAATTTTGATGTTGTGGTCAGATTGATGCCTCCACTTGTCTTCAACACACAATAGTTGCAAACCGTTGATTCTGTAGTTGTCCTAGCATGGGATACATCCAAGTGGCATCCGCATTGCCAATATTAGGCTTTCACCTCTTGATGCCACTGTATACAAATGCAAACCTTGTAATTGAAAAAAATAAGAAAAACATATTTTAGTCACTGCAACGTAACTATTAAAAAATAAATTAATTATTATACAATCGTGTCTTTGGATTTGTTTTTTGACCAGGCAAAAAACAAAATTTTAATTGCAGAGTATCTATATTAATCTTTATCCATTTGGAACATGAAAGAACATGTAAGGAAGAATTTAGAAATGTAAAAGAATATTGTTGAAGTTTGGAAAGAAAAGAAAATAATGCATGAAACTTCTAAAATCTTGTTACTCAGTTGCCTTAAATTGCCCCAAGAAGAGCTTAAAAGAGACCAAATATAGCTGTGAGACACAGTGAGGTCGAGCAGGGTTAAATTGACAATTTGATACGTTTTTGCAGCATTTTCAGTGCTCTTTCCTTTTTTTATAGAGTTTTGGTACATTTTTGTGCATGTGGGCCACATTAGCACGTGATTTCAATACATAGACTTACTGAAAAGCTGCAAGTACTCATAGGGACTTGTGGCTACTCCATGGCATGGACTTGTGTTGTACTTGCAATGGGTTTGCGGGTGAGTCCCTTAGGAGCAAAATAATCCAGTCAGCACTCGTGAGTTGTGTGAGTACTTGGCAAGTTTCCGAATCATGTATATTTCATTACAGATGATTGTGCTTATAATCTTTTATATATTTACTTTAATCCAAAAATCCCTTGCGTGAGGAAGGATTTGCAGCTTGAATGCATGGAGACGATTCCCTATACAATTTGTTTGTATATCTATAAAAAGGCTCTTCCATGCTTATGTTAGGCACGTCTTTGAAGTTTAATGATAAGGCCATTGACCTAATACAAAGGGACTCTTTGCAAAAGGTGCATTGAAATACAAATTATAGCCCAGTCTATGATTTGACAGCTTTTAAATTGGCTAGGAGTAAGAGAGGATTTAGAAAAGCTGCACCATTGTAGGGGTCTTGTCTAAGCTTTTTGCAGATAAAATAAAAATGCTGTAACATATTGAAATGCAACTCTTAAACACTTAGCCCTAGTATTGAGCTGTGACATTCACATAGAATATAGATGTTAAATTTTATAGATTTCTATTTTTTTTTGTTTCTTGCACCTTTGCCTTGGTTTTTAAAGTTCACATGAAATAGGGCAAGATTCTCATCTTGACTTAACACATACATTTCTAGTTAAGTTATGAAACATATCAAAATACTGCAACGTTATCATTGCAAACATTAGTTTTTCACACACATGCCCATGCACATAATACAAACATATTTTGGTCTTGTCACCATCCTTGCCCAAATTACACCAAGACTATGTTTGTTTTAAAGCAAACTCTTTTTCTCGGGACGTGAGAAGATTATGTCATCTACATTTGTAAGAAAGCCAACTTGTAATTCAAAGGTTGTAGAGGAGAAAGTGACTAAAAATATTGTCAGTGTGTTCTCTCTTTGTGAATCATTAACCTTAGGGCAGCCAAGGAATTTTTAAATGAATGAGGCCAATCTATATAGATAGGGAATAGTCAAAGGACCAATGGTCTCTCAAATTAGGGAATTCTATTTGAAGAATGGATTGCTAAATAAGAATGTCTCTCATATGTTTAAATTACCAAAATGGAGCTCAAATATAGAAAATGACATCAAAGGTGCTCTCAAGGAAGTGGTTTTGATAAACAAACCTAGCATAGAAAATATATTGACAAATTACCCATTTGTAATTAATCTTATCTTTGGAGTGGGGGATGCTTTCGACACTTCCAATGCCACATAAAGAGATTTGGTATCTGAAAGTACAACTTTTCCAAAGTGGAAAGGAGGGCATATCCCCTTCAAAGATACAATAAAGAGATAGACTAGAAGACCTACCATAAAACTTAACTCTAAGTGAGTATAATTTTTCTTGATTTCCACATATTAATCTTTCTAGAATTTCTAGAATATGGAAAATTAATTTGTCTTTGTTTCTAAAACTAATGCATCTTGATATATTTGTTCTGAAAGTCAATTTGTAATTAATACCATCTGGTCAATTTTAAATGGATTTGTTGGAATATTTTCTCTGGCTTTTGTTTAAAAGTTATTGCCTGTATTTTCTTGTATTCTTTGGTTATTTATCTCACATATCTTTCATCCCATATAACTATGCCCATGCCAGGTCTTAGAACCTCATGTTGGGAGTGCCGATGAGGGATTTAGTGAAGCACGTTTGATAGCAGAGGTATCTTTGCTGCCAGAAAGAGTTCGTATTGCAGCTGGAAGACGGCCTGTGGCTATGTCAACTGGATTTGTTGATAGTGTTTATAAACAAGGAGAAATAAGAAAACAGATATTGGTTGTAGTTACAGCAGGCTGGTCAGTTATGTGCTTTGACCACAATCTGAAAAAATTATGGGAGACTAACATTCAGGTTAGTTACATCTTCACAGAAAAGAAATCTTTTCATCAATTGCCTAGAAGGCTGGTGTTGTCATAGCACGTTGACTAGTGTTCAATTTGATGTTTAAGCAATTTCTTTTCACAACTTATCTGTTTAAAAGCTTTCACTGACTTTTTTCAGATGGCATTTTGCAGGAAGATTTCCCACATGGTGCTCACCACAGAGAAGTAGCGATTTCTATAAGCAACTATACATTAAAACATGGAGATGTGGGTCTAGTAATTGTGGGCGGAAGGATGGAATTGCAACCCCACGTAATTCTATTAGAACCTTTCTATAGTTTGTTTCTGAAATTAAAATGACCATTTGTCTGAAAGTTCTTAATTTCCTGATGTTGATATATTCTTATGATTGATTTAAGGCCTAGAACTTATCTAGGTTCTGTTGTCTGCGTGCCCTAGTTTTGAACAAATAACAATCAAGTTAGTAAAGCTGTGCTCTGCTTTTCTTTTCTAGTGTTGAACTATAGTTCATTTTCCATGGTGCACCTCTAGAGTCTTGATACATGTTCCACACACACACATGCACACGACACTCACACGCATGAAACATGCACACACACGCACACCCGCCCGCTTACACACATGCACATCTGCACCTGCACACGTGCACACACACACACACACATGCATACGTGTGAAAACACTCGTGCTCGCACACACCTACCCACGCAACCACACCCACAATCGCACACTTGCTTGCACACACACATGCACACGCAAATGCATACCCATGCGCACACACACATAGGTGTATATGCATATATGTATTCTTTTAGGTATGTATTATATAACATACATAGATACATACACAAACATATATGTATGTATGTATGTATGTCTGTGTGTGTGTCTATATATATACATATACTGGTTGCCCCCTTCATTTGTAGAAGTGGTTAGGGTTTGAATCTTGTATGATCCTAATATACAAATCGATTGGCTTAAATGTAATATGGCCTAGGTGACCCCGCCCACTGCCATACATACATACATACATACATACATACATATATATATATACATATATATATACATACGTTCATACATACATATATGTAAGTAATTATGTGTGTATATATAATGACAGTGGGCAGGGTTGCGTAGGCCGTATTACGTATATAATCCAATTCGATCAATTTGTAGAAGTGGTTAGGGTTCGAATCTTGTATGATCCTAATGTCCAAATTGATTGATTTGGATTATCTACGTAATACGACCTAGGTGATGGGACCTTTTTTTGTTTCTTTACCACTCTTCACCATTTGTTTTACTAACCCATGACAGGAAATAATTCATCCTCTTTTTTCTTTACATTTTCTTCTACTTGTTTGTTGTTTGACTAATTGGGGCACTTTTTTTGTGGACTTAGGAACTTGCTCTCTACCTTGTCTTGTGTGTAGTCTTACATTAAGTTCAGTATCTTGTAATATAACTTTTTCCCTTTTGATATCAAGTTTCTTGAACTTGTTTGGCACAGTTATGTTTATCATCTTCGAAGATTCTTTCAATGATATCCAAGAACAATATCTAACCCATCCATATCCAAAGCACAAAAATTTGATTGCAAAACTTAATTATACATAGAGAACTACAAATATTTCAAAATTAGAATATGATTGCCCTCTATTCGATTGTCCTTTATTTGCTTTGCATGTACCTATATATGCTCAGTATGTTTATGCTAATGAGGCCACAACTGTCATTGGAGTTTACATAAAACCTGTGCTTTTGAATGCATCCATGTAAACTAATGATTTAATGTATCTTTGATTTTCTTCTTCTTCTCCTCCTTCCTCTTTTCTCCTTTTGCATTAACTTTACAAGCCACACGATCCAAGATGCAATCTATTTTTTTTTAGTATTTTGTTCAATCTTATTTCTTAGCTACCACAGTGATGCTGCAGTCTTTAGAGCAAATTTAGTGATAAATATGATTTATGAAATCTTCCTTCAGAAAAGCTACATGGCAAAGCTGGAGCACATCTGCTTGAATGTGCCCTCGGTCAAGCTTCTAGATTTCAGAAGGAAAATTGTTGGTTTGCTGTCTTTAAAGTGAATTCAGGGGAAAATCTATTCAAGGAAGCTTCACGTGATCTCAGATCTAGATTGTAGCTGCTTCAATTTGCACTAGTGAGTGAGAAACGCTGTTGATAACAGAGCCAACTAAAGACTCAACATTACCTTTTTTCTTTCTTTATAGATGCCAAGACCATGATCTGATACCACTTGATAGATTCCACACATATGATAATGGCTATCAAACAATTAAAGGTAGATCATTCAAAACACAAGAAATCTTTGTAGGCCAAGTTGGCCTCATATCTTATATGTATAGAAATAAAATAAACCCTTATGATACAGCATCAACATACAATACCTGTTAAGAAAGAAGTCACTACATGCCAGATCCCCAAGAGATCCTAAATGCATATACAATGCTCTTTGTATATCCTTACAATGATAGTGATCTCTTTATTATAAACGTCCCAATAACATAATGGAGGGATAAACTGTTCAACCCATTTAGGCCTCCTATTGCTTAATATAATAAGTTACACAAGTTTTCCATGTGATTTAATGTAACTAAGGGATGTGTACCACATTTTTCATCCTCAACCCATATACATTATAATATCACAATCCTAGGTTCATAGCAGAAGGGGACTTTTGTAAGTTTTGGAAGATTATCCTATTCTTTTCGGAAAGCTTGGAGATCCTCAAGGCATTTAAGCCTGCTAATCATGGGGATTTTGCATACATACAATATAGATGCATCATGATTCAAATGCCTTCTTTTCAGGATCTTTGTTATTAGGTTTGAGTTAATAGTTGAAGTTAATGATTTGATGGAAATGGAAAACAAGATCAAAGATCTATTTTATATCAACATCATAACAATGGAGTTCTTCAAATGACAAATGAACACATATAAAACAAATACTAAAATCTCACTCCATTGCCCTCCTATCAACCAATATCTTGGAAACTAAGATATTGGTGCTCTTAGAAACACAATGCACTCTTAAGAGTCTATGAAGAATGAAGGATCGAATTAAATATGAATAGTACAAATGATATTCTTTGAAACAACCAAGTGAGAGAGAGGCAGGGAGACAAAATGAGAGGAGAATAATGGATTTATAACTGTCCTCATTGGGAATCCAATCTTAGGATGAATGCAGGATATAAAAGTGAGATGAAGATAATAAATGTTTATGCCACATTGGTTGAATTAATGCAAGTGGTGGGGGTGAAAGGGGATAAATAGGATAGTTATGAAGTGGCAGGGAACAACGATTAGAGACATAATGGAGGACATAATTATGTAGATTAGGAATTCATTAAATAAATGAATTAACATATAAATTGATTTAATTAATTAGGTAAATGATTTAATGGATTAATGATTTTAAATATAGAAAATATAATAATAAATTAATTAAATAGGCAGTAATATGTACTTAATTGACAGAGGAATTAGGATTGATTCAGAGGACAAATTTATGTCTATACAAGAGTAACCTATCTTGTGGGTTGCTGGAGTTCCACTTGCATAACGCTGTTGAACAAACATTTGCAACAACCTCCAATTCTTCAACATCTATGGCATAGAAGTTCTCCCTAAGGTTATAACCAAGCAATGCAGTTTCAATATTGTGCACCACACATACATTTGAAAGTTGTGGGTATCGGAAAGTTTTTTCACTTTAAAAGATAAAAGCCAAATTTATGAACTTGCGTCTTTTCCAAAATGTTAAGTGTGCTGCCAAGGTTAATAACTGTGACTGACAGCTTAATCCTTTTTGATATGGTTAAAAAAATGTGAGTTGTCACTTTGGTCAACTCTACCATTACAAGAAGAAACTTTAATATTTAATTTGTATCTGTTCTTGATGTCTTTTGGTCATTTGATTCACACTCATCCTTAATTTGTTGAGGAGTGCCACAATTATCAGGTTTTGGCTTAGCCTCAGGTGGACACACATTTTCCACTAAGATTTTTTCTTAAGGATCACACACATGGCCCTTTCTTATGGGTTGTGGACACATATTACAAGGATGAGGCTGATAGATTAAAATTTGGGGTCAACTAACATTTAAGGATTTTTAATTAGATGGTTTTGAACTCTTTCTAATGGTTTCAACTCCATCAGAGTGTTCTCTTGGATCATTCTTCAGAATCTCTCCCTTTGTTTTGGCTTTTTATTGATTCTCGCTTCCTTAATCTGCAATAAAGTTTCAATTCTAACAATTCAGAAGCCAAGTAAAGCCACACACATGGGTGAGCGACATCATGATCGCCTTCAAGGTGCAACAGGTATGACCATGAATAAAACTTAAATCTTACCTTGCAGCAACTAGCTTTAACCAATTGGTTATGTATTAACTCAGAGAATATTTTAAATGGGACAAAACTTAACCATTTTGAACTCATGCTCATGTTCTAGAAGGGCATTATGATGCATGAACAAACAGAAGTTCCTAGCTCCAAGATTGAAGACCAAACTTATTAAAAACATGCTGCTAGATATGCACACCTACAATCAGCTGCTTTATCTATATCTACAAGACACTGCTGAAAATGTTAAGGCGGAGTAGGATGCTTGAAAGAAAAATGGGCAAAAGTGTTATTCCTATGGATATGAAATAATGTATCCATGTAGAAGCAATTAGGAAAAAAATTTGAAGTTTTGGAGAATAGGGATATGAATTCAATAGATGTATGACAGTATACATTTTCAAGGCTCATCACAACCAACATTTACTAGTGAAAAGGTGAGACTCAACTAATAATCAATTCCATGTTCAAAAGCTATACTCCTAATTAGAAGCTGAAGTGTAGCCTCAAAGTGGCAATATGCTGATTCTCAAATTCTAATCTGTCCAGTTTCAGTACTACTTTAGTGATATCGGTATGCCAATGTATCTCTTAGTGAATGCAGGAACTTATCAAGATCCAATAGATAGGATGGTTGTTTTTTAATCAGAGTGAGGGTTCACAATCCCTTCTTTCCTAGTATCTCCTAACTCCTAAGGTAGTCCTCTTTGCATATCAATATCTATGTGCAATGTGGAGACAATGTTCTCAAATGATTACCAATTAAAGTGACAACATAAAGTTTCAGCACTTTTCTTGGCCGTTGAATTGTCTTTTCCTGTAATTGTTTGTTAGGTAGGGTGGCTACCTTTCTAATGATACTTGATTTTCACTCGTTTTGACTGGTGGTATGATATCTGCCTATCCAGTTGGATTTTATCATTTATGATAAATATTAATTCCTTTCCTGGATTGAGTTCTTTTGACTCATTCTTTTAGTAAGACTATTCTTTGTGAGTGTCTCTGTCTCTTTTTTGGATTTCCTTTTCAAATTTATGTCTGCAAATTAATCTAGTAACAATTGTAAAAGGAAAAGAAAGAAGTTAGAGATACTACATTCATTGCAAAGTGTCAGACAAGGTTTGAAAATGTATTTTGGGCAGAGGATATGGGCATTTTGGGATTAGGGCAGTATTATGAGTTGTCAGAATTGCAATTAACATCTACAAATGCAAACACACATGCAAAGTGTAGGATTTCTACTGTAGAATTTTTTGCTTGCTTTTGCTCATGGATTTTGGATTATGTCAGCAAGATGGCTTTATATACTTCCTAGTTTGCATGGCAAAATCTTGTTGAAGAAAAGCCAACCGATGAATAGAATGTGGCTTCTATGATAGAAGAATTGATGTTACTAGTAAGAAGATTAGAGGTTGTGATTCCCATTAGGGAGAATCAACTATGCATGTCCAGGACATTTGTGTGAAGCTGTTTTTGGGAGAAGTGTGATTTGAGCTGTAGGGTTGTGCATGCGGTGAAACATCTCCATTTCTCAAGTGGAGGGGAAAGGTTTTTCATAACTTGGCCAATGACTAGAAAGTCAATTGTGCAGCCAGAGTAGCACCAGTAGAAGACTATGTCTTCTTTGAAGAGATGAGATGAATTAGACTTAAAAAATTGTATTTCAGAACTCGTGATAAAAAAGGTTTCCGCTTTTGGCAAGTAAATACCTTTTCTTTTTCCTTTTTTATTGAATGCCAAGGGATCTTTGGCCCCAACTTTATTGGTTAAAAATAATAATTCCCAAATCGCACTTGTCTTTATAAATTGCTCTCAATGTTAAGTATCAATTCATAAAGCTGAGCAGGTGTTTTTCTGTTAAAAGTTATAATAAATGTTTGAAGTTATCTATAAATATATATTTGCTTACATTTTTCTCAGTATTTTATTTACATTATAAAGTAATTGGAATTGTAAATATTTATTATTCAATCCTTTAATTTTTGTTGATCTTCAATTTTTTTCCTCAATTTTTTATTCGAATATAATAAACTTTCTGATTTATGTTCATATTATTGTTGCACCTGCATTGCAACTGAAGATAAAACACTTTAGCACCAAAATTTACATACCTACAAGGCATGTGCTTGCTGTTTTTATAATTATTTTGAAGATACTGAGCTTTGGGTGATATTTTCCTTGTTTCTTTATAGCTTTTCTTAGATCCGTTTGAAGAAGCAATTATAGCTGAAAAGAATGCAGAACGGCATCAGAGAAGTGTAGAGGAGAAAGAGGTAATAATTTTTTGAGATCTATTATGTATATTTTGATATTTGTATGAAAATATTTGTAATAGAATCATCAATTAATCTTTTTTGCTAGTTGGAATTGCAGTATTGAAGCTACAATTCATCTATATGATATTTTGAGGATAAAGGTAGCTAGGTTTAAGGAATCCTGGACTTGGGAACTTACTAAATAGGGAACATAAAAATATGATATGATTTTTAAAAATCAAAATTTTACATCTGTTTTTTGCCACTGGGAAATCTCTATTGTTGAGCTTCAAGTATATTCTCATTCCAACAATGTTGTCGAAAATAAAGGTTAGGCTTCAATCATTTATTCATTGCATGCTTTCTTATCTTTTTTCCTTTAATATATATAATTCAATCATTAAAAGGCCTATTTACTGGATTCATGCCTGGGAGGATCCGGATTCGGCTTCATGCCGAGATTCGTGCTGATACGGGTAGGATCCTTGTTTTACAAAGTGAATTCGTCCGGATTTGCGGACGCATGAATCCGGACAAATCCACTGTGTAGAACAAGGTTCCTGCCCGAATCGGCATGAATCTAGTGCGAATCCTTGAGGATCCATGGGCAGACCATGGTTTTAAGTGGGTCTAACTTATTTAATGACTTTAAAATTTTTTTTTTCCCTTCTAACCCTAAAATGAATCTTTTATTCAACACCCAAATACATTTCACCTCAAATTTTCTCTCTATTTTGCTCTCCCATTTTGCTCTCATTGTATATTTCTCTTATTTTTTTGTATATAACACACACACACACACACACACACACACACACACGAATCCTTATGAATCGTAATCGGATTTTTTTTTTCACGAATCCACAAATCTGATTCGCCTGCCCGAAGTGAATTCAGATTCCGAATTGGCAACTAAGTTAAAAGGCCTTGCTGCATAAGACATGTTTTATGCATAAGAAGTCTTTAGTTTTTGATCCCAAGTATTAAATTTTAAAGGAAGAGCAATCTTTTGTACTTTAGCATAGTTTCCGAGTTAAGATTTTTTGCTATAGATAGAGAACAATGAGTATTAACCATCCTGCAATTTGCTGCAGATCTGCTATTGTATTTCCTACTAGATATGTTGGTATAGGATCTCATAATTCTCTTCTACAATCTTAAATTCCTGCAGGATATTTCTTATTTATGCGCCACTGCACTTCCCATTTTTTTGTCACTTCAATAATTAGCATGGAGTCCCTTTTTACTGGAACAATGCCATTGTTTTATTGTTGTATACAAGCCTCAGTTTACTAAAGTTACAGAGATTGTCCATCATCATCTTTAAAGATCTCTCCTCCTAATTCTAGAATTCCTTTAGTAGCTTTATTAAAATGAGATTTTTAAATTCATTCCCATCAAAACCGTTCTTGCTTACTTTAAACAGCTTCCTTTTTTTGGAATTTGCTCATTTTCTTCAGATGGCGTATTTGATGTGATCATCAATGTCTGTTGATCATATGATATTGTAGCCCCTATCTTCTCCTACACACTTCACATTGCACACTGTCTTTTAATATTTTCAGTGATTCAAGCAGAGTTTTATAGTAGCAAATGCCTTTCTCAGCAAACCAAATTACAAGGATACTTACAATTTGTTGAGTAAAGAGGGAAGGATATCAGGCTATGGTTAGTGTTAGGAAAAAATTAGAAAAAATACTGCAAACAAAAGAGAAGAAAAAGCTCTAACCTCATATTTGTTGACTTTAGCTTACCAGAAAACCACATTTTTTAGAATCACTATTTGTTGGCGCTAAATTGGGTGGAAAATTGGTCAGAAAACCTTGGGTGTAGGACTTATCCAGTAGAGGTATTGAAGATTTAAGTCCTTTTATTTTGTTGCAGTGCTACTGTAGTGTTGTTTAAGTGGCACTACAGTACTGGGGGTGTTCATTTGGTGATTTTGAGGATTAGTGCTGTTGCCGTTAAAGATGGTTAGATATGTTGTTCATGAAATAGTTTTAAATTTATCCACTGCTGTTTAGCATTGTTCCTTGTTTATTATTGTGAGATTCCAGCATGGTTGCTGCTGCACAACACTTAAATTGTTGTGCCTAGGTTTTTTTAAGGCTGCTGCACCTATAATACCATCCATTCCAGCCACCAAAACCACAATCAGTCTGCCATGCAACATGTGACATGCTCTAGACATCATGATTGTTCAGTTTGTAGGTTTTCTTTATTGTTTCAGCTTTATAGTTATGTGTATTGGTTTAGTTATTTCTACCTCTTAGTATGGTACAGAATTTTCTATATCAGATACTGTATACTTGTGTTATATGAAGATACCATTAAAGGTTACTGCTCTCTCTAATTTGGATCTATTGATTGATCATTGTGTATGATCCATACCATATTACTATTTACCCTATATCCTGCCACGCCATTGTTGTTGATTGCTGAAGATTAGATATGAGGAGCTGTACAACTAGTTGTACCAGTTTGCTGGAGTCCAGACTGCCATACATCAGAGACATTATGCAAGTCTGTTTGTTGTTGTCAGTCATTGAAGCTATTTGTTGTGGATTTTGTGCTTTGGTCTCAGTTCGTATCATTACTAGTCACTGCAGGGTGTGTTATTCCAGTTTGCACAGGGTTTGCTATTCTAGTTTGTACAGGGTTTTCTGTCCAGTTTGTTTGATTTTAAGTGTCTACATGTCAGTACAAGTGGCTTTTCATCCCCAATATCTATTAGAGTTGGGGCATTATAAACTGCAATATCTATTAACTTTCCTAATAGGGTTTGATATTGGCTTGATAACTTTTTCTTGTTCAAGTAGATTGCTATTCATCATCATTCCCTTGTCGAGTCTGGATTTGTAAAGTGACATTTTCAATTTTTTAACATTGATTGTGATTTAAGTAATAATGTTGTGTGGTTTATTAAGTGACATATTTTCAATTTTGACATTGGATCATAATGAATGCTAAAATATGATAGGTTTATTCCATAAAAAGGATGTTTATAAATGCATTTTTGCTCGTTTGTCCCCTTCTGGCATACCTTCTCAAGGAAATGTTGATACTTTCAATTTCCGTGTTGGTGAATAATGTTTTCATTGTGATATGGAGGATTTGTTCTTTGATATTCGCCTGGTAATCTACTTGTCATACAGGGTGTTGAGGCTGGGAGTACTAAATTAAGTGGACAGGATCTTCGACATTTTTCCTATTATGCTTTTGCCGGTAGATCTGGCATACAAAGATGGAAACATAGGAGTGAGGTAAATTTGTAGATGATGCAAACTAGTGTTAAAAAATGATCTATTTTATGCTTTATTTATTTTGTGAAAATTAAAAGTTTAGTAAATGGATATTTGGGGATATTCAATTGTTAGGCAGACAAGTTAATAATGTTATAATTTTCATGCAACAAAACCTGGTTGGTTGCTTTTATTCATGGCTTTTAAGCATGAAATAAGTTAGCCAAAAAGTTGTGGCGTACAATCATTGCCGTTGATATGTTAAGTGACTAATAGGAAAAGTTGATGAAAGGAAAACATGGGGAAAACACCCGTGTGCTATTGACTAGCATCTTGAAAGTTCATATGCTACAGTGAAAATAATACTTAATATCAGACGTTCAGTATATTGGTTGTGGAGTTGATTTTATTTATTAACTGTGCTATTTGTGGTTATTCAGATTTTTAATATTTATTGACTTTTGTTTGATATGATTGAATTAGATCTTGAAGGTGGAAACTTATGAGGTTCAATATCATAATGGGGCTTCACTGTATCCCTGAATGCATAGTTTAAGAGAAATAAGCTACGGACTGGCATGAGTGCAACCATGAGCGTACCATTGATATTTTTAGGAGAATGCTGATGATATTTACTCATTTTTCTATCAAAATTCTTGTATTTAGGGCAGTTATTTTTTGGTTTTGGTACAATGGTAAATCCTGATGAAGAATGATTTTGTATGTGATTTTTGAACTGGTGCAAATGCTTCTTCATATGAGTCCAACTGTTAATCAAGCATTAGTGCAAAGGATGCGAATTTGGTGATAGATTAAATAACTAATAAGTTAATGTGACAAAAATATTTATCTGATATTTTTTGAGAATGTGTTGGAAAATGAAGGAAAAGGAGAACGGATAGAAATTAAAATCCTGAAGTAGTACAGTCATTGAAATCAAGCATACTTTCATGTACACCATAATAAAAATTATTTATACTATGAAGCTCTTATGAAGCTGCTTTTTATGTGGCAGGATTTGGAACATCACTTATCTGATTCATCAGAGTTGATTCCACAGTATAACTACAAGCTTGATGCCCAAGCATTGAATAGTAGGCGTCCTGGAGAGGTGTGTTTTCTTGGCTCCTGCCATACTAAGTTCACCATATATATTTACTGCTGCAAGTTTGATGTCTTGATGGTATTATACCATACTATAATGAATGAGAAGTTAATTTTTACATAAGTTACTTTGTTAAAGGAATTTCATTTTCTCCTTTCATAGCCAAAATGTTACCTCTTAATTCCTCTGGTATGGTACTAACTCTTTTAAAGATACTATATATTATCTTCATCTTTCATAAAATATGCATTATTTGGCATATTTTTTAAATCTGGATTTTTCTTTTTCATTCATTGACAGTCTAAGCGTGTCATACAAATTTGTTGGCTAGGAAATGTTTTTCCATTATTTTTTCTGAACAAAACATTGGGCCCTATATTATATGAACTTTGTGAATAAGACAGTTTTAATTTCTTTCCCTTTATAAGTGATAATTTTTGGCAAATGAAGAGAAACATGTAATGCTTCCCTTGGAGACACCTCTATTGTGCATCAATTGGGCACCCATCATTAGATATCATTAAATGACCCATCATTAAATTCTTCTGTGACTCAGTTTACTGATTAGATGACCATCACTAGGACGGGTGACTCTTATTATATCCCCGTTACAAGCTAGTAGGCGCTGATGAAAGGAGAGGGAGAAATGCTTGACCAGTTGCAAGTGTGTGTCATAGTTCAACCTTGTTCTTCCTTTATGTGTATAACATGTATTGTGTGTTTCTAAGAAATTCTTCTTGTTCTGTTAGTAACCATGAAATGGATTGACTGAATTTTGTGTATGTCTGTTGTTTTTGTTTGTTTGCGAATCCTCCAAATCACAAACATAGTTTGTGGAAGGTTGAAATGTTGATGAGGTAAAATTTTTATGTTACAAAAGGATTTGCTTGTTTCATCTGCTATTCGACAAGATTTTCAGCATTGACAAAACTTTGCAAATTTACTGGTCAACCAAGTTCATGCCATTGCTACCACTTTCCATGTTCATCAATCGAAGTCCTATCCCATCAAAATCAGCTTTGCATTTTAAGGTAGGAGAAACCTTTACCATCCAAAATCATTTTAAAATCTCTGTACATTGTTGCATATTCAATTCCATGCTATTGTTGAGTCTTTGCAATTCAATCTGCTTCTTTATGAACTTCACCCATCACTACTGCTCTTTATATGAAAATAAACTGCTTTCCTTTATCGTCCATCAAAATCTACTGCAAACTCTAGATTGCATCATCTGTTTGCCATTGAAACCCCCAAAATCAAAAGTTGAATACCAAAGGTATGAACTTTCTGTCATTATGGATAATGCATTATCAGAAGTCGGATTTAGTAAGTTAGGGCACATAAATCAAGAATATTTCTTGAATTGAATGCACACAGATATAAGCACATAAATTGCAGAAGCAACTTTTTCTAGCAGTCTGACCCATGCTACAGCGTTTTAACTTTTGACATCAGTTCAGCTTACAGATTTGGTCCTAGCATGTGTAAGGCATCATGAATTAGCACCACAAAGATTAGGACTGTCAATGATCAATTAATTGGTGGGGAAACTAATCAGTTGGTGGGGAAACTAGATGGTCCTCCTCTCAGCATTACATTCAAGTTGCTTCAGAGAGAAGAATACATTGATATGGATGTAGAAAGAGTAAGAGGGTACTTTCAAGAGAAAAATAACACCTGTCTTAACAAGATTGGAAATAGTGGGTAAAAGTCTCTAAGAAATGTTCAAATATTTTAATGTGTTCGATGAAAGATTTACACCAAATATATAGTTAATTACATGAGTTTCAAACTGAAGCAAAAGTCTTCTAAAAATATAAGTCGAAAATAAAGTAACTCCTAAATGACCTTTAATAGAAGAATCTAAAAAGATAGCTAAAAATAGAAAATGAAAAATAACAAAATTTTCTAATACCCTCGCTTAATGGCCATTCTATTAACTACCCTACTTAAGATAATTTGCAGGCCTTTTGGTTACAAATGCACAGAAGGCTGCCCCTTTTGATCATGAATGCATAGAATGCTTTGCAAAATGAGACTACTGTTGAGAACCTCCCAATTTTGCAAATTACCTAGATAACCTAAAACTTGCCAACCTGATGTTGGGAATCAAAGGCATCACTCACTGTAGCTAGAGACACCAAGATGGAATAGAAACCACGATTTTGAAGAAAACTGCCAAATCCTTTTGTAGATGAGCGCCATGTCCCAAAATAGATTGCAAGATACCACGATTTGCCAAGAACTTTTGCAGATGAGCACTGCAACT
The DNA here is from genome assembly GCA_028749045.1 of Cupressus sempervirens. Taxonomy (NCBI): domain Eukaryota; kingdom Viridiplantae; phylum Streptophyta; class Pinopsida; order Cupressales; family Cupressaceae; genus Cupressus; species Cupressus sempervirens. The sequence continues at coordinate 494,955,156 of CM053786.1, read as the reverse complement.
CAAAATAGACTACAACAAATCAAAAAATGTGGAAAAAATTGACAAAAACATGAAATTGAAGTTTGCAACGCATTGTGTTTCAGAGTAAAAGCTAAAAAACATTTTCCCTTCAAAGATTTTAACTGATTCTTGACCCTATTCCTGAAATTAGGAAGAACTATCAACACTTACAAATGAGTTCCATAGAAAGTGAACTCTCTGTATTGAATAGGTACAACTTCCTGACTTCAAAGATTTTACAATTTGATATTATTTTAAAAGAATAATTTCTGAGATTACTTTTATTCCGAAAGCATAAGGCATAACGTTCAGTTCATAATGATGAAAAGAATGTGCAAATTAAAGATTAACTCAAATCTCACAATAATGATTAGCCACATGGCTGATTCTTATCGTGAAACAATCTAAGACAGAAAAGAAAAGATGTAGACTACTCTGTTATCTCAAATACCAGATCAATAGACAATGCAAGAAGTAAACCAGTTTCGCACAATATCTATTCCCATATGACAATAAACAATATGCTTTGATAAACCGTAAGATTTGACAGCAGAAATTCATATATAAACCTTAAGATCTATAAATCATTGCATTGAGCATCAATAAATTGCAGATCTGAAAATCGGATAATATAAAACGAAAGTTCTTAAGTATCTAGAGAGCTGACCCTGTTAAAATCACAAAAACATGCTTATACAGCGTAAGGCTTTAAGATTCAGATTTAAAACTAACACCTTTAGGGAGTTACTAACTAACATCCTTAATTAATGTCTTCTAATTAAAGGAAAGCATGCTAAGGCGAGATGCCTCTAAATCCTATCTAATCAATTCCCAGCTGTGGCGACAGGATTGGCTTGCTGCTTCAGGTTCTTAGGAAGTCCACCATCCGCTTCCTTCCACTTCTTGTAAGCAGTGTTCAATTCAATCAATTCCTTTTGCAGTGGCACACCGATTTGTTCCAGCCTTAGTTTTCACATGCGCTCGATCCTGTGAATGTGATCCATCTTCTTTTCATGCGCTTCTAGGTGATCCCTGCATATAATCATCATGGAGTCTGCGCGAGCGATAGTGGCAAAGTCCTTGACTGTCATTTCTCAGATCTCTTTCATTATTTTCATCTCGTCTTGAAAGGACGCCAATACTTCCTGGATTCCCCTGTCGGGCTTATCTTCATTTTACACGATTCTTACTTTAATACACTTGATGTCGTTGTCTAGAATCTGTTTGAGACATTCCATTTCTCTCAGCAGTTCTGATGTCTCATCTAGACCCTGTTCAATGGTTATGTTTCTCCATTCTAAGTTAGCTCTTACAATGAACAAAAAATCAGTATCCACTGCTGCATCAGGCATGTCTGTCAAGAACTTAGTAGTACCATAGGTATGGACCTTTGTAATTTGGATGATAAATTCTACCCTCTTTACCTTTTCAGCTTCACATGCATTCAACTCTGACTCTAATTCAGCCATGATCATTGTTGCCTGTGTTTTAGTTTCAATGACTTCGGAGATGTAACTCACCCCACTAGCCATTACAGTATCCACCCAAAAACTTTGGCTACTGACCTATCCCTTTTAACTTGATCATTCAAATTTTGATTGGCAGGGGAAGAAACATCTACCACAGACGTACTACTTGGGACGGTCAATGCATTAGGGTTCTGGAGGGCGTGAATGTATTCCACCATCAACTTTATAGTCTGCTTCATCTCCTTCTTGTCTTTCCAGTCCTTCCAGATCCTGTGCTCCATCTTTTTATTATTGGCATTGAAGATCTTCATGTCAACCGTTCTAGTAGCCATCCTGAAGTCAGTCCTTTCAACTGTGAAATCCTGTGGTAGAACTTCATCCTGGTATCTGTCACCAATTGGTTTATAGATATCTACAACCCAATGCCCTATCTTATCATCCACATCTAGCATAGCTTCCACCTTTGGTTTCTTGCTCTTGGGAGTTCTGCCAAGGTACTTTCCTACCATGTCTTGTACTGGGAGTGTCACAGGAACTATGCTTCTCTTCTTGCTAACCGAGAGATCAAACCAATTAGGGGTGGAAAGGTTACTCTGAGTTTGAGGGGTTTGAGATCCAACCGGGTTTCCAACAGCTAGAGCATTTGAATTCACATCATTACCTCCATCATTTACATGCTTGTTTAGATCCATTTGGTCCATCACTCCTACAGGACTATCTGCAGTGGATTCCGCTATGGGTTCTTTTTCACTGGACTTTTTATCTAGGATCACCACTACCTCGTTATGTTTTTTCCCTTTCTGACTCCAGAAGCGAGTAATTCTTCGCCATGCCGGACTCCTTTGAAGGAGGTTCAACTTCTTGTTCTGAAACTTTTTCACCGTGTTTGAGTTTCACAAAAATCTATAGACGCAAACACAACTTGCTATTCACCTTCGACTCCAAGCATACACACCAAACTTGCAATTTTCAGAAAACAATGGCATTTACCAGAAAAAGAGGTTTTTTTGGTAGTACATGCCTAGAGAACAAGTGCACTAATTGATCAGGGAAAGTACCGGCATGTCAAGATTTCTAACTAATTAATAAGCGCCTTCACTTCCACATGTATGAACTTTATTCTTCCGTCACCTAAAGTAATCATCATTAAATGCATGCCTTTTCATCTTCCTCAGAAAGATTCAGGAGCTCTGTACTACCACTTGTCTATGGGCAGCCAGCTCTTTGAGCCTTTGAACTCTTGAACCATAGTTGGTTCAGATTCAAGTTCAGTCCGTCAAGAAATGTTGGGATAAAGTGCTCACTAAAATAGGTACAGCATGATTTAGAAAAAGACTCTTGATACATAAGACCATGAACCTGAACTGACCTCAAGTGGTTCAAGGTTCAAGTTCAATAGAGCATCGAAATCCACTGTAAAACATAACACTTCATGTCGGGTGTGTAAAAGTAAAACGATGAACCAATGAACTTTGAAGGTTCACATTCAAGGCTCTGACTCGATAAAGGCTGAACTTAAGAAAGGTTTCCCGACACTTAGAAAAGGCGACTCTGAACCTTTGAACTTTTGGTTAAAGTTCAATGTTCAAATTTCTTATTCAAGACTCTTCTCAAGGACTCAAGAAAAATTAGAGAACCAAGTTCAAATGCAGCTAACAGCTGGCTCTGATATTCAACCACACCACCTGCGCATATTCCAGGGTGCTTGCTTTTTAGTCCAGCACAGCAAGAACAGGTTAGGAGCTAAAATCTAATATATAGACCTATGTATATTAATGACACATTTGCATTCATCACAAACATAGTACAATTTTAGATGACGGAACCTCTCAAAACATGGAGAAATCAAGTAAGTTAGAAGTTCTGTATGTGTCCAAGTTTTCTCTGATTGGGCCAAGCAAAACAAGGAGTAATGCTGTTCCACCCACTAACCCTCACATTGGGTATCCTTTGCACTTACTGACCACAATGGTGCACAACTAGACTCTAAGACTTAAGTTTGAATACAATAAACTGACATAAGCACACAATAACTGAAAGACTACAACTTTGCCAAATAGGCCCAAGATTGCATAAATTAGGGATAATAAGCTGCAACCTGTCCACCTTGCCGCAACTAATGTGATGTCATCCAGTGACAACTTAGGCGACTTCTTGGTCACAAGTTCACAACTCACTCCTGGAACTCTGCTCTCTAGTTTATTGGCAACTAGAATTTGGACTATGGAGGCCTCAAAGTTGTACACCAATTCTTTATTTTCCCTTGTGACACACAATATCAAGTTACTTAGCAATGTATATCATGAATGTTTTCCTCTAATTAATTTGATTAGAAATTAATCTTGGGTTCCTTTATGATGAAAAGTGCCTCAGGGTATAGGTTAAGTTAGCATTAAATATGAATTTTTAGACTATTTGATAAGTACTCACCAAAGTTCAACGTTGGGATTTGTAATCGTGGTCCACTTAAGCTTAAATTAGAGACTTATAAAATTAGACCAAAATACATATTCTAGATGGATGGTGATTATATCTTTGGTGTTCTCTTCCCCATGCCTTTCTTTATGCTTTCTTTTCCTTATGCTTCCTTCTCTTTCGTTCCTATCTCTGGTTGGGTAGATGCCTTTACAAAATATTGAAACTTGTTTACTCAGCCATGTCAACTTTTTCTTTGTATAACCCTTGGTTACAACTTGTGGTTACTTAGCCATGTCACCTTTTGATTGGATTTCTACTGCTTCTGTGTTTCTGCATGACGACTAGGTGAGCCAATTGTTCGACCCCATGGAAGGAGCTACCCCCTTTATACATGTATGGATTGTCCATTCATTGTTTTGCACATCTCAAACCCATTCATCAAGCCACCTTGTGTAATAAACCATGTGAATGGTAAATATAATTTGGGGCAATTAAGTAAATATTTTACTGATTGAATAATCTAAGGATTGGTTGAGAAACACACTTAGGCTATACAATGAACTTATATCACATCATTTGGGTAAGCAAATGCATTCCGTTAAATGGTCAGATAAGAAGACCACAATTACTTTAGTAACTAAACCATCAAGGTCTATTGTTCAAATGCATGCCATACAAGGAATTGAAGTTGATCATTCAAATGTTATATAAATCATAGTTGAAAAACTCGGTTTCAGCAATATCTCGGCTAGCTCAAAAAGTTTGGAAAACTTGGAATCGCTAGAAACTTGGCAAAAAACTCGGCAATATATTGACACTATTATCAAAATTTCAAAATATATAATTTTTATAGAAATATATTAATAAATAATTAAGAAGACTATAAATAAATATCTTTGTTCTCTATAATGAATTCATAATTTATAAACACTATAAACTTATAAATGCTGTTAATAAACAATGCATATGCATATCAGCATTAAGAATAAATATATAGTATTATAATTTATTAGAAATATAGTTGTTAGTTTATACTAATTAATAACTCTCTATAATGAATTTATTAATATGCAATATTATACTACTTTAGTATTAATATATAGTAGAATAAATCTGTATTATAAATTTAAACATCCAGTTCAAATAAATTAAAATCTGTATATTATAAACTTATCTATAAACTCATGATCATCAATTCATAACTTATAGTTATATAAATTTACAACTTATAGCTTTATAAAAATATATATAGTGATGTTGATGTTTATACAGGAGCATAATAGTGATGTGTATATGAGGAGATTTGACTACTATGCGTTGACTTTCCAAATCATTCATTGGGGATGAAATTTGGCATACTTCAACAAATGTACATTGAATTTTCAAAAATGTTTTCTATAACCTATTGAAGAGAAAAACCATTATGTGTGTACCCTACAATTAGTACTCCATGTGATGGCATCTTTGAGGCATATCGTCAAAAATTGAAATAGTTCTTGTGTCTGAATCTGTGCTTCTACGTTTTCTCAGCAGTCTGAATCTGTGTGCCTTAATAGTCATAATCAGTATTCGCACCTTTCCCCAGCAGCCATCGCAGCCTACAGGAAAATGAAAAAGCTCTAAAAGTTTTTTAGAATACTTTAGTATTTTTCAAGTTGACTTAATCAGCGGTTTTTTGACCCAAAAATCATAAAAACTGTGATTTTTTCATCCAAAATGCAGTGCGATTTTTTCAAAATATCGTCGGCGATTTATTTGGCGATTATATCGGCTGGCAGTTTTGCTCACAATATCTCGTGATATTAGCGATATATCACAGATTTTTTTTAACTATGATATAAATAACTAAAATCGTCCTTGGTTATTATCCCCCAATACATTATTCCATATCCTATCTCAGCATTTATGTGAATCATCCAAACAATTCTAGCTCTCAATGCCTTAGTCATTTATACATGTAATCCTTTCGTGTTTCATGGAGAGGTAGAACTTCCAGCCCAAAAGGATTGCATTTCTCTGAACAACCACCCTTAGGAAAGGATTTTCCCTTGAACATCAATAATTTTATTAGGAGAAATGACAGTGAGTAAATGTCTGGGACTTGGTAAACTATTTTTTGTTAAGTATAGTTTCTCGGCTGATGTAAGCTATTTTCCTTTTCAGTGTTGAAAATTGGTAGCTGTGATAGAGATCACACTACCTCTGTCTACTACAGATAATGCCTATTCAGTTATACTGCCACATCCAGTTACTGATGTGTTCGTATTTCTCTGCAAGAGCTCTTGATGAAGCTCAGTTCCTCTTCTCCATATTTTATTATGTAATCACCTCATGCTGAAGTGGCTCTATTTTTGGTTTGTGTGCTCTAAGACTGTTTATGCCTGTAGCATTTCACATATTTTATTAATGATGACATGGGACTCAGTTCGTATATTCCCAAGTATTATGTGGCATCATGGATTCACAGTCAGCTCTGCCCTCAACATATGATTGTCTTTCATTGTTTCTTTGGGCCAATTGTCATTAAACGGTGTCGGTTATCTCTCCTTGACTATTGGTTCCTGTCCATCTCTTCAACTCGCGTAGTGTGCTGAGCTATAATTTTGTAATTGTCACAACATGTCCTATTCTTGTCATTTTTTGGAAAGATTTTCATTATTCACAGGTTAGAGAATTCTCAAAGTTATTCAGCTGATGAACTTACCATTGGACCTCTTGTTTTTTTTCTTCTTTGTGTAAATTCAGAGGAGTTCGTGTGTTGTGAGAGCATTATATTCATACTTGGTAATTTGCTGAACATATATATTGTTGTTTCTGAGTTGTCTGTGGGTGTAGAAGAAAGCTTTAAGTATCAGCTTTGTTATGTATCATTCTCAGTTTTTGTATGCAGTCTATTCAATAGGATTCTGAGAATTGCTTTGTATGATTGTCAGAGTGTTGTCGTCAATCACAGAGAACATTTTGTATTTGAGTTATTATCTGAATAAAGGCATTATGGTTTGGTGGGCTGGGTTGTTTCTCTCAGTGACGATTGTTTTTACCAGGATAACCTTTGGTGTCTTCTATTGTTATTATTTATTGCATGTCATTTGTTGCACTTTTTATTTCTGGTTCTTAAAATTTAACATTTAGCCCTGAAGTGTACCAATAAAATCACCATATAGGCAATCCAGTCTGATTCTATATACCACCAACTGCCGCATTTCCTTCTCACCAAGTTTGATGCTCTTAAGAATTGTTTCCAGATTCCATTGTGAAAATTATCAACCCGAAAATTGCAGAGCACTGTGTCAAAATTCTGTTTGTCTTTCTTTTTGACCCAACATGTTGAGTAGAGCTATGATGGGAGGAGGGAGCCAGGCATTCTTTAAAAAATTGCTGTCTGGCGATTCCTAACATCTTACTGTGGTGATAATGCAATCAAATCCCTATTGGCAGACATAAACTTCTTTATAAGTGACCCTTCTGTGCTAATGATGGTAGTGAAGACTCTAATTGGTTCAATGTTATCTAGATATGTTAAAGATTGGAGGAAAACATAGAATTGTGCTCCACGGAATATTAGGAATAAGCTGTTCATTCCACCCTTTACAACTTGCTTCTTCAAGAGAGAAACTGTCATTTGTCTTATATCTGAAGTTGTGTTCAACAAACTTATTTTGGGTATTCATCTTGTTAAAATGATAGTGAACGAAGACAGTTTTGTGGAATAACTTAATATACTGACTGCCCTCTTGTTAGAGTGGGGTTGCTGTTGCACCAAAAGACCGATCTATCAATGCCCGATACAACCACTCAACACACAGGAGACAGTTAGGCCCTTGTCATGAATCCCGAGGTGAGCGCTGAACAAATTTCTAACAATCTCCCCCTCAGTGTTACCCGAGTGTTTGAGAATTCGAATCTGTGACCAAGCTTTGATACCACTTGTTAGAGTGGGGTTGCCGTTGGACCAAAAGACCGATTTGTCAATGCTAGATATAACCACTCAACACATAGGAGGCGGTTAGGCCCTTGTCACGAATCCCGAGGGGAGCGCTGAACAAATTTCTAACACCTCTTTGATCTAAGTAAACCTCGACATCTTCTCATATGCCTGTTCTCGCAAGAGGTTCTTTTTCTCTGTCTCATTGAATTTTTTTTTCTTCTGAAGTTAATCCTCTCAGGAATCATTATTCACAATCAGATCCTCTAAAACCATCTTTCTATTGTCCAAATAATCTTCTTGCAAACATATTGCCCATTTCTTCTATTTCCAAACTTTAATTTAGTCTTTAGATCTTCTTTGTGTTCTGAATTCAATTGAATATTGCCATTTCTTTTCTTTCTAGTGCTGATCACTATATATCCACTACCTTTGAAAGTTGGGTTTAACAACTACATCATTTCAAATCTGAAGTGACTGGCTCTAAAAATCTACAAAATTTGACTTCTTTAAGCAAGACTCAAGACAATCCAGTTGTCCTCCACGAGGAATCTGGAGGATTAAACTAAAGGATTTACTGTGGCTTTGTTCTTCTATTAAACCAGGTTTAATTTTCTTTTAAAGATTTGACATTGTGCAAATAATTTTAAATACAATATCTGAAATATTGTTTCATCTGAGCTAAAATATTTTTTTCTTTCCCTAAAGCATCAACATAATCCACATATTTTAATATTTATATATAACTTCCTCTTTTCAAGGGCTGAGGTAGGAGCATAAACCTGGCAGAAAATTGAAAAAGTCACATCCAGGGTAAGATGAATTAATTTTATAGCCAACCAATTTGGATTTTTGTGTTGAATCGCAACTGCTGTAAGCCCATGTCTTCTTGCCTCATTGTATTCAATTTTCCCCAGCCATCCCATACCTGACATTTTCCAAAACTGGTTTTATTAGTCCTTAGCAAGAGAAAAACGTTGAAGTTCCACCTTTAAAATACTGAATCTTTTCTTAAAATTTCATTGGTCTTATGGATTCAATGTGTCAGGAAGCTCCCTAGTTCCACCTTGCATTTTGAATTTCTGAAAGAGGACATCCGGGCTATAATTTATGCCTGGTTAATGCTTACCACTTTTTTACTTGTTTCTCCAAGATTCATTGAACAAATTAAACAAGAGGTTGATTAATCTTATAAAATCATGCAAATTTGAGTGATTCATTAACCTCTCCTAAAAATTAAAAATAAAATAAAATGGAAAAGAGTTTAATTAACTCCAATAAAACATGTAAATAGGAAAGATTGATTAACCTCATTCTGGTTAAGCAATCCCCTTCATTCAGCAATTTTATAACTACCTTATGAAATAACCCTTGCCGGTTATAGCCTTAAACAAACACCATTTCTCTTAATCAATCAGTAGTTTTGCGTTTTGTCAAACACTTGGCGAGTAAATAACTAACTTCCATGAAAGAAATTTAATAGAAACTTTGATCTGATCATATAAGATATTGATTATATCCCCTTGGATGATTTAGGGTTTTTGCTTTTGGTTTAATATGAAGCATTAACAAGTAGTATGGAATTCTGAAATTGACAGTATTCTTAACATAATCAATTCTAAAAGTTTATTTAATCATGAAGTTGCAAAGGAATTACAAGAATCATGGAAATTGATTGTATATTTCTCCCAAATGACCAGCTGACCACAACTCTGTCCTTATTGAGCAGTACGCCCAAAACACTTTATTTGACAATTTGATTTTATATACAATTACTTGATGCAACTGGAATTACAAGCATCAGAATATGGAATGATAAGGAACCTGATTTTGAAGCACAATTGTGAGCTTTGCCATACCAAGCGATCGTAGCCTTCACACAGTTTTTCAAGCCACCACAGTCAACGTGGCTGTCATAAACATGAATGAAGGCCTGTTTAGTAGACACACAGGTCTCCCCTTGTAACCACGGGTCTCTAAAGTCAATCACAGGCTCTGAAATATAAGTCGCAGACCCAATAATCCAATTGCAGGGCTTCACAGGCCTTGAAAAAGGTGACACAGGCCCTTAGGAAACACTCTCAGCCTTTCTTCAGACAGAAACTATTACGAGGTAATTGGTAAATACTTGCTTATTAATAACAGAGACCGAAAGGTCAATTTATGCTAAAGATATTTACAAGATAACCATTAACTAATAATAGACGTCTTATCTATTATTGTAATACCCTCCCTTAATGGTTAATCTATCTAACACACCAAGCTGTCCTCTGAATTTGACAAACTTATCAGGACCAAGAGGCTTGGTGAGAATGTCTGCAGTCTGATCTGAGGTAGGAACATACTGCAGATCTATAGTCCCGTCTTCAACCAGCTGTCGTATGTAATGACAATGAACATCCACATGCTTGGTTCGTTCATGGAAGACTGGATTCCGTGCTAACTTGATAACGCCTTCGTTATCAACAAACAGAGTCGTCGGTCCTGCTGGTGACATCTGCATATCCCCAAGCATTAGTTTCTGACTCTTGGCATCCAACTTGGTGCGTGAAGCATCAGGGATCCAAACAAAAGCAAGAGAGCCAAAAACCTTCAGGTGACTGATTCTGGGCTTGCAACCTGACCAGGCCTCTTCCGGAGTTTTACCTTTGACCGCCACTGTGGGTGACCGGTTCAACAAATAAACTGCAGTGTTAACTGCTTCTGCCCAAAAACGCTTCGGAACATGTCTGTGTTCGAGCATGGAACGAGCCATCTCGGTGATTGTCCTGTTCTGACGTTCAACTACACTGTTCTGTTGTGGCGTGTGGGGTGTGGTGAACTGGCGTTGGATGCCATGTGTATCCAAGAAGCTAGAGAAAACATTAGAACAAAATTCCCCCCCATTGTCTGATCTAAGAGTAATAATAGATTTCCCAGACTCTTTTTCAACTAAGGGTTTAAACTTCTGAAATAGAATAAATGCATCGGATTTCTTTTTAAGGAAATACACCCACATTTTTCTACTGAAATCATCTACAAACAACAGAAAATAACTGTACCCAAGAACAGAAGGAGTGGCCATAGGGCCGCAGATATCAGCATGAACAAGCTGAAGTACTTGAGAAGCTCGCCAAGAATTGCCACTGGGGAAAGGTGTGCGATGTTGCTTCCCAGCCTAACATGCGTCACAAACTCCAAGGTGTTGGGTTTGAATCTCTGGCAAACCAAGAACAAGCTCATCCCGAGCAAGTTGTGAGAGATAATGCACATTTAAATGCCCATATCGCTGATGCCAAAGTGTGCTGATGGAAGATCGCCGAGCAGCCATAGCTAAGTCCTAAGAATCACCAGAATCAGTAAGTCTGAAAAGACCATGATCCTCAAGACCAATTGCAATAGTAGACTTAGTCGCCCGATCAGTGATGGTGCACTGATGTGAACTGAAGGTGACTGCCAAGTGTGGAGAATGTCGCAGCAACTGACTGACCGAGAGTAGATTTAGTTCCATCCCTGGAACGTAGTACACATCAAGGAATATGAGCTTCCTCCCAACAGATTGAATTTGAATGTTGCCTTTACCAACAACCGTGTACTCTTCTCCACCACCAAAGATAACAGAATCTGAATAAAGCTGGTAGTTAGTAAACCAGTCTCTGCGGTGAGTGAAATGTCGAGAGGCACCTGAATCAATGTACCAGGCAGATGACTATACATGATCTATGGGTCTTTTAGCCATGAAGGCATAAAAGGCAGATTCCACCTGCTCAGTGTGCTCTGCACTGTTCGCTTTGGGTTGCGAACCTGATTGCTTAGACTGGGCAGCTAAGTGTTTCCGACATGCAACCTTCATGTGACCATACTTGTGGCAATAGTTGCATTGAATGTTCTTCTTTTTGGTACCATCGGATGCTGGAGCAGAAGACTTCTGCTGAGATGGTTGCTGAAACTTGCCCTTATCCTTCTGAAAGGATTTCGCAGCAAAGGCTTGCTCAGTGGAGGTGGAACTGGAGGTGCTACCGAACTGTTGTTTCCACCGATCTTGCTGAAGTAGCAGGGTGCAGAGATCAGTGAACTTTAGATCAACACCAGTAGATGTGATGTTGAGAGTCTCGATAAAATGCTCATAGGAATTTGGTAAACTCCGAAGAGTGATTACCACAATATCCTCTTCCTCCATCTTGCGACCGATGGCAAGTAACTGATCACGGATTTCTTGAATCCGATTCAAGTGTGCTTGGAGCGAGGTGCGCTCATCCATGACAATAGAAAACAAAGTGTTTTTCATAAAGAAGGCTCTGCTCTTGTCGGAAGTCTCATGAAGACCTTTTAGATGTGTCCAGATTTCGGCCGCTGTCTTGCCGGATGGAATCTGAGAAAGCTGGTCATCAGCTACGGAGAGTTTGAGAAGCATTACTGCCTCTCGATTATTCAGATCCCATGTATCTTGATCAAGACCCGGAGAAGTCGGACGCTGCGTAACACCCAGAACAAGTTGATCAGTGTTTTGATATTCGAAGATTGCAATGATGCGTTGCTTCTAGGTTCCATAATTGTGACCATTGAATTTGGAATTATGCTCGAGCAGAATATTTGTCAGAGATGCCATGGCACATTTTTCAATGAAAAATTGTGAAAATCTGTGAAGGCACGTTCTTCGAGGCAAAAATACGGAAGACCCAGATGAATCAGAGAATGACTCAAAAGAGAGCTCGAAAAACCCAGAAAGAATCTGCTGTCGTTTTTTGAATCCGCTAGCTCGAAAATCGAGGCACAAAAATCGAGGCACCCAGAAAAAACGGACGACAACCCAGTTGAGCTCTCGAAAAACCCACCAAGAATCTGCAAACAAAAATTTTTTTCGACCCCAAAAATTAGGGTTTCGAAAAAAAACGGCCCTAGCTGAAAAAAGCTTGAAAAAACTTCAGATTTCTTGATGAAAAATGGTCGAATCTGCTTCCCAGAGCACGATGACAGACTGAGACGGCTAAGAGCATGAAGATTTGATATAGAAACATGCAGATTTTCACCCCAAAAACGCGAGTCTCCAAAAAATGGCCACGATTTCCATGCGATTTGCAGACTCGTAATTCGGGAATTTCTCCAAGCAGAAAAACCCTAGGTGGGTTTTGGAGAAATTAGCTGAAATAATTTTGGAAAAATTTAAACAAATAATTTCAAGAAGAAATTATAAATTTTTTCGAAAAAATTTAAGTATTTAGCTCTGATACCATATTACGAGGTAATTGGTAAATACTTGCTTATTAATAACAGAGACCGAAAGGTCAATTTATACAAAAGGAAGAGACGATGTTTCCTTAGGAAACGATCGTAAAGAATAGAACATTCTATTCCAGAGAAAGCAAAAAACGAAAGCAAACTAAAGCTAAAGATATTTACAAGATAACCATTAACTAATAATAGACGTCTTATCTATTATTGTAATAGAAACAACCCTAAATATGCCACGCCACTGCCAGGATAGATAATGGCAGTCTCCCAATGTGCACCACAAATTCCAGAATGAATGGCAGGTGATAATGTTAATGGTAGCAGCAATTCTCACCAACCAGATAATTTCCTTGGCATGAATCAACTTCTCAATCATAGCTAACACAGAGGAGAAGTTATATACTGACAGCAACAGTAGATCAATCATAATAAATACTTCCATCCATAGTGAACACAGCTACAGGAAGAAAACAATAATTCTCAGAATTTAATCCACAACACCTCAGCGATGGATTAAATGCACCACTCAGAATCAAACCCTTATACTTCAGCATAGAAATCATCAACCTTAGAAAACTCTTCACAAGCAACGAAACAAAAATAGACAATCGGATGATAAATTCTCATTATGGGATTCACATTTATGATCTCCATTGTGCAACTTACCTTCAGCTACACACCTTTCACTTAAAAGCCTTTTTGCTTTATACTTAGGCACATAATATAATTTATTAATTTCCTTTTGGCTCCCAAAAATGACATTTTCAACCATATCATGATATATTGACACGCGAGGTCTATTACGGAAGTAATTGGAAAATATTTTCTTGTTATTAACAATGATCAAGAGATCAATTTATACAAGAGACTAAACGATGTTTCCTTAAGAAACAATCGTAAAGAATAGACAAATTCTATTCTAGAAACATAATACTAAATATTAGAAACATTCTAATATTTACAGAAACATTCTAATATTTATCCAGAGCACGAAGTTGTCAAAAAGCGTAAAAGACAAATTCTGTTTGCTCAAGGTGTTCCACATTGTTCGTTGTGGGCTGTGAACCAAATTGCTTAGATAAGGTAGCTAAGCGCTTCCAACATTCAACCTTCATGTGCCCAAACTTGTGGCAATAGTTGCATTGAATGTTTTTCTTCCGGGAGCCTTCTGAATCTAGAGCAGAGGATTTTTGCTAAGAAGACTGCTGAAATTGGCCTTTATCCTTCTGAAAGGATTTGGCAGCAAATGCTTGGTTTGTGGAGGTGGAGCTGGTACTGCAATTGAATTGTTGTTTCCATCGATCTTGCTAAAGTAGAAGTGTGTAGATATTCGTGAACTTCAGATCAACACCAGAAGACGTGATGTTGAGAGTCTCGATAACATGCTCATAGGACTTTGGTAAACTCCAGAGAGATAACCACAATGTCTTTTTCCTTCATCTTGCGACCGATGGCAAGCAACTGATCACAAATTTCTTGAATCCTATTCAGGTGAGCCTGGAGTGAGGTTCGCTCATCCATGATAATAGAGGATGGAGTGTTCTTCAAGAAGAAAGTTCTGCTTTTGTTAGAAGTCTCATGAAGACCTTTGAGATGTGCCCATATCTCGGCAACTGTCTTGTTGGATGGAATCTGAGAGAGCTGATCATCAGCTACGGATAATTTGAGAAGCATAACCGCCTCTCGATTATTTAGATCCCACGAGTCTTGATTAGTGCCAAGGGTAGTCGGACACTGTGTAACACCCAAAACAATCTGATTGGTATTCCGATATTCAAAAGTTGCTATGATCCGTTGCTTCTAAGTGCCATAATTTCGACCATTGAATTTGGAATTGCTCTTGAGCAGAATATTGGTCAATGATGTTGTAGCATGTTTTTAATGAAAAAGTGTGAAAATTTGTGAAGGCACGTTCTTTGAGGCAAAAACTGGAGGAACTAGAAGAGAGATCAAAAAGCTAGAAAGAATATATCGTCGGTTTTTGGATCCGTTGGCTCAAAAATTGAGGCATCTAAGAAAATTGGACGACAACCTAGTTGAGCTCTCAAAAAACCTACCAAGAATCTGGAATCAGGAAATATTTTTAAGGTAAAAAACTAGGGTTTCAAGCAAAAAAGTAGGTTGGCAGCCATGGAGGTTGAATATGTAGAAAAATGGCAGATTTGGATAGAAATGGGTTGCAAAACCGAACTAGAAGTCGACGGAGTTAGATCTCTCAGAACGAAAATCTTAGTCGGATTATAGAGAGTTGGAAGCAAATATGAATGTAAATAATTTCGAAAATAAAAGATAGATAATTTCAACCAAGAAATTATAATTATTTTCGATAAAATTTAGAGTATTGGCTCTGATACCATATTATGGAAGTAATTGGAAAATATTTGTTTGTTACTAACAATGATCAAGAGATCAGAGTATATAAAAGACTGAACGATGTTTCCTTAAGAAACGATTGTAAAGAATAGAAACATTCTATTCTAGAATTAGAAAACTAAATATTAGAAACATTCTAATATTACAGAAGATTACAATAGATAACAATTAGATACTAAACAAAGATAATATAAACTATCTATTGTCGTGATAAGGTCATTGTTTCTTGTGCCCAAGATTTAAAACCTTTCAACCTGGTTCCAATGAGCTATGCCACTAAGGTGAACAACATTCAATATTAGTAAAAATAGCAACCTTAGCATATTTAGTTGAATAATAATAATAATTCACTCGTCTTGCGAAAATGACTGAAGAAGCATTAGAATCAAAATTTGATAACACCGTAGTGATCTTGATGAAGAAAAATGATGAATGAATTTGATAGGGTGACTTACTAAAAATAGACGCTCCCTCCAAGATTCTTGGAGCCTAAACCAAAGACCATAAATTAAAAAATTGAGAGCATCACTCAACTCTAACTCATTTGAGCTCATTGGAACCAACTGTTGACTTACTAAAAATAGTAAGTTCTTAAAAAAGGAGCCAAAACTCACCATAGGCCACTAGAAATTCTAATAACTCCACAATTGAGACCTCAAATCCCACTATTAACTCATCAGGGTCACGATGATGAATTGACCAGGCCAATTGTAGGAACATGCTAAAAATGGGGACATTACGCTTTAAACTCACAAAGTGGAATATTCAAAAGCAATATACCGAGAAACTGTGGAGTTTTGAAAATGCTTCAAGGGCACACCATTCTAAAGAATCAAATGAAATAAATGCATAATAGGGAAAGCCATGGTTATGAAGATTTTAGAAACTGTCAATCAAATGCCTAGACTTGCTGTGCAATTTGTTTGACTAAATACCACC
Source organism: Cupressus sempervirens (assembly GCA_028749045.1). Lineage (NCBI taxonomy): Eukaryota > Viridiplantae > Streptophyta > Pinopsida > Cupressales > Cupressaceae > Cupressus > Cupressus sempervirens. The sequence continues at coordinate 494,938,821 of CM053786.1, read as the reverse complement.
TTTACGGAGGATAAAATAATCTATGTCTAATGTTTAACGACATGTTTTCTAATAAAAATGATTGTGAAAGGTAGAAATAAATACTAAGGACTTGATTTGTTTGACTAAATGCCTTAATAATGAGAAGAGTGATTTGTCAATTTTCTCCAACCTGAACGGAATTGGAAGCATCCTGAACGGAATTGGAAGCATCAAAGGCAAATGAATTGTTTGGAAATGATCATGAAGAAAGATATCGCGCTGAAGATAGTGCTTGATGGCTGTAAGTATCAAATGCTGCATTGGTAGACAGGTATGCCAAATGTGGAATCACAGATAAAAAACACTAATTGGTTTATAGAATGCCTGTGAGGCATGTTAGATGGTCAACAAAACACCGCCAACTTCTTCCTTTCCGCGGGCTTCCATAAAGAAGTAGGCAAGGCACATGAACTGCTTGACAGAATGCCCAATGGTTTCCCATAGAAAGCAATGATTGCTGGATATGCTTAATGTGTGAGTAAAGAATCTTAACAAAAACTTTCAAAAGGGTGAATCTGTGGTTGGAAGCTGACTCCACAATCTTAGCCCCATTCTCCCTTCGCACACCATAGAAGCTTTTGGATCAGTGCATATGTACATGTTTTATAAATCAAACCATAGAGATGTGGTCTCATGAAATTGTTTGAGAATATAATAGGCATTGGTAAAGCCAATTCAGCAACCTATGCCCACGACTTCTTAGGAAGAGATTATTTGAATATATCAGCTTCTTTGCTGACATCTATGTAATATGTGGAATCGAACATAGGGCTCGAGAATTGGTTGACAGATTGCCTCAGGCAAATGTCATCTCAATGAACAGAATGAAATGATCACTCAATATACTTACGGTTGGCTCATCAAGGATGGTCTTGCAATCTTCAAATACATCATCTCCAACACTTGATGTAGTCACTAAGTCACGGTTTTGTTCTGCTGAAGCGTGAATGCTAAGAATATACTTGAATTGCCTGAAAGAAACATCGCCTCATGAACACATGATTGTAGGGTATGTATAAAATGATTTTGGTGAAAGACTTTTCAAGTTTTCAAACCATTGCAGTCTGCAGATGTAAAGATGGATTCCACAACATTTGCCAGCATCGTCCTTGCCCGTGAGCCAAATCGGGAGCTTTAGATACAACATGAAAACTCAGCAAGGCACATGACCATTTGATATAATGCTCAAAGCATAAAATTATGAAACATTTTAACAGTGCACAAAATTGCTTTGAAGGATAATGTTGTGAGGACTTTTGTTCAATATTATAATTTTAAATACATCCACCAAGGCTTCATGGAATGAAGATTTTTGATAGATATTATAGCTTGAATTATATTGATATACATGAGAATAAAGTGTTGAAGTAACACAACATGACACTTGAACCGATTGGCAAGTACTCAAGGAAATGCCATTGTATAGTTTGAAATTGCATGCGAAGATTCCCAATATACTTCATGCCTATGCTGAAAGGAGCTTCAAAAATAATTATTGGAATCCATCAAAACATAATTGTGGGGGCTATTATTAGATATTATAGCCGGAGAAGGTCTTGTGGATATGCATGCCAAAAGTGGAAACATAGACAACACAACACAATTGTTTGACAGAAACCTACAATGATGATGCCATCTTAAGGAAAGAACTGAAAAAGACAGCTGATTATGCCAAAATCACAGTCTTGGGATAATGCATAAATGTCATCTAAACATTTCAAAGTTCATGTTTTTGTCATATATTGTCACTTTCTGCAGAATAGATTTGTTGAAAGGTGATAGAAACTTCTAAGGAAATGTACATTGGTAGATGTAAAGCTAATCTATTTAATCTCCACTTGCTAGATACAATAGCTCCAAAGATTGATAAAGGCATGGTGATGGGCTATTATGGTTAGCACTTATGTAAAATGCAAAACCATGAACATTGCACCTGAACAGTTTGACATAATACTTTGAAGAACATGGTTTAAAGATTGTAGATCAAGCACAAAATTGATTTATCTAAAAGGGATTTTAAAACTCTCAACTAATGCAACTGTTTGACTTTATGTGCTGCAGTGGCCAATTTGTATGAAAATTGCAGTCAAAGGAAAACATACTAAAATATTTTATGGAATGCCTCAAACAGATGTCATTTGATGGATTGAAATGATAGATGAAAATCTAGAATATGAAAATGCAACAAAATAAGTGAATTGGTATGCACTCATTTTGGGACATTGTAAAGCTTCGGTTTCATTCCAAGTATTTGTTCGAGAGTGTAGAGCAACTCATACCCAACATGTAATTGAAAATGCTGGTAAAGTGTTTAAGGAGAAGAATGGTTAGTGTTTTTTCCTTCTTCTGATGGAATAGTCACCCAAAGCAGGATTGATGTGGTGGATTATATGACACGTAAGCCAGTTGAGAAAGGAAATATCCAGGGGAGGTTAGACAATAAATGAGGTAAATGCTAGAGTAGCCCATCAAATTGTTAATGAATTTTCATCAGGAATGAAAATGCACGAGTTATGTATGATAGTCAAAGGAAGAGGAGATGATTTTCTCTCATGGATATCTCAAGCAAACAATAGTGTTCATACATGTAGTTCTTGGTAAATAACTGGCTAGCAGATCAGGGGAAGACTCAGTGGCTACTTCATCAAGATCAATTATTTGATTTTCTTCTCAAAATAGATAAATTTCAAGTTATATTTTTGTAAATCATGACGTTTGTCACTTTTGGTCAAAGTTAAGAAGTCAACTATTTTTCAGCAAAATTTGAAAGGTTAATAACTTCATTCGTTTTGCACAAAAATAAGTAAGTTATTGACCCAAAAATGAAGTTAACTAACAATGAAGGCCTATAAATACAAGGCACTTTGTAATGGAAGGGGAAAAAAGTTTTATGAAGGGGAAATGTTGGAGAAATTTCTGAAGCAACTTTTTGTTCTCCACTATGTACAAAAGTATTCTTAAACTTTTATAATTTTAAGGAAATAATGAAAAATGCATTTAGTTGTATGTCTTGAATGTGTTCACCAATCATCCTTCCTTACTTTTCGTATGTTAAGTTGGTGATTTCTTATGTAATGAGGCAATCCAATAGTTTTCCTTATCTATGTAATTGATTTGGCAATATTTATTCATTTCTTGTTATCTTGGTGTGAATATACTGGAATGTCTTATCTTTTTGTGTGTCAAGGTTTGTTATCCATATTTTGTCATCATTGCATTTATGTGCTGAAACCCCCTTGAAATCAATTAATTATCCATTGTGAATCTGAACTAGTATTTGTATGTCTACTATTGGGGTTGAACTGTCAAGTTAATCTTTTACTTTAGTTTTGTCCTATATCCTTTTTGTACTTTCAGGCGAAAAGTACACAAAATCTCAAATACCCCCATCATACGAGGGAGCTGCCTCTCTCAAACAATGAGGAAGGTTCAAATTTGATTGTGATTGGATTTCAACCTATCCAACAGTTGGCATGATTGTTACTACCCGTAGGGCAAATAGGGTCAATTCCAAGAACAATATCGTAGTGACAAATCTGTTTACCACCAAAGGTAAAAATTAAATATTGTATAGCGAAAGATGTTTGGCAAATAGTAGCAAGAATATCATAAATATTTCGCTGTTCTTTTTAATATTGAAATTTATTCCTTTATACAACTAGACTAGAACCCTTCCAAATGTTAAAATAACATAATGTGATTATAGCAAAAACATGATAAGTTGGCTTTGCTTATTTTTCAAATTCCTATTGAATGCTTTCTGTATACTGGTTATTAAGTGTGTTGATGTTTTGAAACAATATTTGGCCCTAGCTTTGACAAAATGTTTAAATAGATGATGGATATTACTGATCCATTATGTTGATTTTGTATCATGGATCTTTGTTTGAAATCAAGTTACTTATTTTCTCTCCTATGGGTATACTGCATTATGTGAGTTAACTTATTTGTCTTGCAGGTGGAGTGCAAGGAGTTCCGTGAGTCCATTCTAGGAGTTATGCCACACCATTGGGTATATATGATAATTTCTTCTGCTTTATCTTAGGCTAATCAAATAGATGTCCCATAGCTGGATATGCTGATGATAAACTGTGCTTTGCATTTATCCATGGCTCTAATACGTGAAAGCGTGTTTCTCCAGGAAAGGAGAGAAGATACTAAATTCGAACTCGCACATTTCAGAAAGCACAAAAGAAAGACATTGAAGAAGGTGCCTGGAAAGAAAGCATCTCCATTGGACAAGCTAGATGATAAACATGTTTTTGGGAAGGATACAAACAATAAAATTGTTGGTGCCATTGGAAAAGCTGCAGAGTATGCTGCTTCATCTAAGAAAAGGAAGGTATGAAACTTTACCCAGTGTATCATTCAGCAAATACTGTGACAATGTTGCATAATATTTCCTATTATATGGAAATGAGATTTTGGATTCATTGAAACCTTAGAAATTGCATGTCTTTTGTCCTTCTGTGATGTTGTCTTTCTAGATGACATATGGGCAAAATTAGTAAAAGAAAGAAATGATATATTGTTTCCCCTTGGGCTTTACATTTAATCTAAGTTGCCAGTTCAGATTTGGGTTTGGAAAAAAAGTCCGAGATTCAGGTTTGAATTTTGTTCAATTTTTTTGGACTGGGTTCGAATTTGTTTTGAGTTCATTTGTACAAAAATATCTATCTATCTATCTATCTATATATATATATGCAGCAAATAAGTTCATACACCACTATGTTAATATCAAAGCAATATAGAAAAATACACCATGATATATTAAAGTCTTATTCCAAATGACACATAAAAAAATGCCAAAATACACCACCATATCAATGTTTCAATTAAAAAATAATAATGTCAACATTAACAATCAACCATCACTGATCAAATATCACAAAATGTCATCAAATATATCATCATCATCATCCGGCTGTTACAAATTAGAAGCACAAATAGTGCCACTAGCATCAGACTAGCAATGTCAGCTTCAGGAGCAACCTTAACAATGTAGTTCATGATTGTCATCATCAACTGCCAGGGCATCAAGGTGGGTAATCAAATCTTCCAACTCCACATGCTTTAGTTCATCGTCCCAATGTTTTGCCTCCCCTGTTTGTTAGACACCCCAGTTCAACATGCTCTAGTTCAAGTTTGAATGCACATAGACCAAGTCTTGTGCCTTCTTGAATGTAGTCTGTTGTGTTTTATTGAGTGGATGAAGGTGTATGTGGTCCAGTTCCTCTCGGATGATGATAAAATGGCAACCTATCAAGATTTTCAATTTTGAAATTAGGGAGTTTAGAGTTTTGAATAAATACTTTAAAAATATAAATTCAATACTCATCAAACAAGAATTTAGAAATTAGAATCTTTAAGAGTTAAGAACTTGTGATAAAATCTTGATGGCAAGGGTTGTAAGTTCTAGTATATTTCTCCATGGAAGGATTACCATATATGAGCGTCAACATTGTTCTTGACTTGAAGAGCCTCATGAGCACAATCATCAGTTCTTGCAAAGCTCATGAATTCAGACCTTATTGTATGTCGTATGTGATCAGGATAGAGTCTACAAAGAGCTGCCTTGTATGCATGAGCAACTTCAGGATCACTGTATAGGTAAACTCTAGTGGTACTTTGCTTGAGGACTGATTGACTATAGTACCCAGGCTAAATGCAAAGGCAAGGAGATACAAAGGGGTAGTCGTTTTGTTCCATCTTTTCCCCATGATTTTCTATAGTTCCTTGAAGAATGTATCTTTAGGATCTCGCTCTTTTAATCATTTATGATCTTTTTAATATCCTCAATCATGGAGCCATCATATACCTCACCCAATCAAGGCCTATCCATGTCAGTGTATCGGATCTTGCTCAATAGAGGCTCAATGAGTCTCAAGAGCTAATCAACACGATCTCACCAAGAGTCATCTAGTACCATTGCCTTAATGATAGCTGCCCTTGTACTAGATAGCAAGTCTAACCTCTTTATGTGGATGTTCTAAAACTTGTGCTAGACCAAGGCGTGCATTGAGGGTTGCAAAGCCCAATTGAATAGCGTCCAATTTAACTGGTCTACTTTGGACAAGTATGAGTCTAATTCCTCCAAATTATAGAGAACACCATTAGGAAATTCGATGGACTCCAATTGTAATCCAATTAAAAAGAGCCAATTTCCTACTTCCTTTTCTTTTAACAAGTCCCTTAGCTGATCAACATTAAATGTATCATTGAGTTTTTTTGAGAAAAGATCACTTTTTTTAACTGCCCTTGTCTTCATTTTGTTTTCTGAGATAAACGCCATGAATTGCACAAAACTGGATGCACGCTTAAATTAGTCTCCACAGCCTGGCAGAATGATTTGCACTCTGATATCATTGTAAGATGCCACCTCTTTTGTACTTCAATTTTTTTTGCTTTCTCCCTTTGAAGTAACTTAATCAGACAGTTTGCAGGAAAGAGCCTCAATGCTATTAATAAGGAATTTCTTTTACGCAGTTAGAATTACTGGTTTGAAATTATTTACATTACGCTCATGAAAAAATGAAGAATTAATAGTGCACAGAGAAAAAAATGTTCTCACTCTGATTTCTTTTTGTGTTTCTACACAATAGTTTGTTAAACACTCCTCTGTGTCCTTTCAAATAACACAAAATTCAGGAAGAAATTGTTACAATATTCTGACCTCAAAAGTGTTTAAAAGGCTTGAAGAGAGTCTTCTGCATTAAATATTTGACAAATATTCTTCAATGCTCACCAATAGTGAGCCGATTGAATAGAAAGTGCTCAGAATCACTCTCTTGTCACATACCTTGTATGACAGATCCCTCGGTGTTGAATCTTAAACACAGTGTGAATGCCATGAAATTAGCATATTGGCCTAGAAGTGCTTTCTAGGTCTCCAAATCCTCAACTGATAGCTTATGTCAACCAAACATTCCTTGTTTGAATTTTAATCTTACAATGGATACTTGACATCTTCTTAAATGCTGACACTTTATTAAAGGCTACGAGACAAGCAATATGCACAGACCAGGAGCAAAACTGTTATTCGGTTCCTTCAAAGAACACGTGGAATTCTTATAATTCTTTGTCACAGGATCGAATCTCACAGTAGGGAATGGCTCCAACAGAAGCTTTCAAGCCATCTTCATTCCCGACATTTATGAAAATTCATATATCTGCTCCGTCCACTCCCACAACAAACTTTATCATATATGAAGAGGAGATAATTGCAACTTCTTGTTAAAACCTGCTGTTTCCTGAAGTATGCCATGATTTCCAGACTTTCAAGACTATTGCCCTTGCTTGATGATCTATAGAAACATTCTTGTTTAATATAACCCATCTTCATTAATTGCCAAGTCATTTTGTGTGCAGATAGTAGTGTGAATTCCACATCCTTTCGCTGGTGAATTCAGGAACCAATCTCATGCAATATTGGAAGTCAAGAAATGGCCACGCAAGAGGATATGGCCCAATTTGCATGTGCCAACATGATTGTTCCTACATTTTTTTGGAGAAATAATGAACATCAGGACACAATATTATTACTTTCATAATTCACATGAACAGCAATGATTGCTCAATCAGACATGGTCGAACTAAGTAGATACTCATCGAGAGATAGGAATTAAGCTGTCCAACTCGTTCATTTCTCCTTGGCTAGTTAGTTTCTTAGATTAAAATGTGAAACAATTAATTAAATCGGTTTTGACGTTTGCTCTCGAGATAATTAATTCCACGATCTTAACATGAAGTGCCCATCTTATAATGTTATTCCAAATGTGGATTGGCCAGAAAAATAAATCACAAAAATATTGTAGTCTACTTATTCAAAATATGTTCACCAAAATGTTGTACTCCATAGTTCTTAAATATTCAGAATATATTCACACTTTTCTAAATAAGAAATAGAAGATGTATTTATTTCTGAAATTCACTTTCAATTCTTAAAAAATTGCTTCCAAATCTGCAATTGCATGAGATACATGAATGATATCTGCAACTTGAATTGGGTTTTCGACCAATTCACAAGTAATTCTTAAAGGTTTCCATCCTCGGGAAATCCAAACGAAAATAAGAAGCGCTTAGAGCTCTTCCAAATAAATTAATTGAAACCAGCTTAATCAGAATTGTTATGGTAATTTGATGTTGTACTTACAAAGTCGATGTTTTTAAAAGAAATAATTGTGAACTAAAGATGAAAATGAAAACCACCTAATAAACAAAAGACTAACTAAGATGATCATTGAAGAAATATTAATATTCTTATAACCTCCCTTAATGGTCACAATCTAACTACCCTGCAAAAGTGTGTACACATCTTGTGGTCAAAAACTCTTTGGAACATTCTATTGCAGTTGAGACCCTCCCTGGATTTGTAGAATGTCAATGACTAAGAGTGGCCAAAATCCATTCAAAAGAAAATATAGAAGACTGCCCCCTTCTTTAGAATGCTTTGCAACAAGAGATAAGAACCTGCTGTCGACTCTGCCACTAAGATGAGTCAGCCTCTAACCCTCCCACAATTTGCACAACATTTGACTAGAAATCATCACAAAATGTCCAACGTGATGTTGGATAATAGAGTTGTCCCTTCCTGTAGCTAGAGACACACTTGTTGTGAGGTTTTCACAACATTGTCCCGTTACAAATGGGACCCCCTCTTTTTGCTCGTAGTTGTTAGGGTTGTTATGTTTTGGTAGTTGTGAGCTTGAAAGGATTGGGGGGTGATTAAGTTATCAAGTTGTCAAGTTACGATTTTAAAGTGGAAGTTTCAAACTTAAAATCTTTTGGAGTCATGTTGTAATGGGTTGAGTCAAAAAACTAAGTGTAATTAAATTTTGGCTAGTCAAATAGTCCAAAGGACATTATCAAAGCATACTTTGTCCATAAGGGCCTTAAAATACTTATAGAAATTGATTTTCCATACTTAACATTTTATAAAATCCTAAGGAGAACCAATTTGTATCATTAAAGATACACATAATCCAGAGTTACTATGAATTTCTCCACTTCAAATGGTATTTTCCCAAAACATAAGTATTGAGAGTTTATCTAGACATGGCTCGATTTTTCACACCTAGAATCTAGAAATATAAGGTGTGAAGGAAGAGTACAAATGCAAGGAAAATTTCTCCTATGGAGGAAAGAAAAGAGGAGGAATGAGAAAAGTGGAGTTACAATGTAACTTTAAGAATCCCTTTAGAAAGGACATGACAAAGTAGAGTGGGAGCCTTTATAAAGTGATTTGTATCTCCTAGATTCCTCTACAAGAGGAATCTACTATATATCATGCAAAAACACTTGCTTGGGAAAAATCTTTTGTTGCAAAACATCAATTAACAACTCACAACCAAATGATAGTACATATATGACTAGGTTAAAAAGGAACGCACTTAGGCACTTTATATGTCCTAGCATATTTGTGAAATGACTCTACATGATATAAATCAATTGCATTAAGGAGAACACACACAAATGTTATCCTCTCAATATGCTCCTGAAGATATCATAGATATGATGGATTTCTAAAAGCTATGTCACAACATTCGAGTTCAAGTTAATGTTTGACGATGAATTTTTTAGGATGAAGTTGAATGAGATGAAAAATAATAATAAAAATTCATAATTAATATTGTCTTATTTAAATTAAAAAATCTTAGATTATGAATAAATTAAAAAAATCTAATATAAATATTATAAATACTAAATATTCAATTGAATGTAGTTAATAATATAAATCAAATATTCTAAAATATTGAATTTTAGCTTACTAAGAAATGTCACCCTAGAATCACAATTTCAACAAGTTTGTGTCAGGGTTATACCTTTACAAGGTAAAATATCTCCTTTTAACAATATGAGCCTAAATTTAGAACTTTCCACCATTAGCAATGACATTTATACACACATACACAGACATACACTTTTGAATATTTGGTCTAGATAATAACATGTAATAATCTTCATTTCAATATATATACACACACACACACACACACAATATGTCTATTGTTTTCTACTATTCTGTAATGTCCCCATTTTTAGTAGGTTCCTGCAGTTGGCCAGGTCAGTTCACCATCACAACCCTCGTGAGTTGGTAGTGGGATTTGAGGGTTTCAATTGTGTGGTTATAGGCTTTCTAGCAACCTATGATATGTTTTGGCTCTGTTTGAGGGACTTACTACAATCTGTTGGTTTTGATGAGCTTAGTTGAGTTAGAGGAGTTGGGTGATGGTCTCAATTTTTATTTTGGGCTTCCGATTTGAGCTCCAAGAGTCTTGGAGGGAGTGTATTTCTAGTAAGTCATCCCGTCAGGTTCATTCATCATCTTTTTTCATGAGCATCACTTTGGTGTTGTCAGATTTCGATTTTGATGCTTCATCAGCTGTTTTCACAAGACGGGTGAATTATTATTATTCATCTAAATACGCTGAGGTTGCTATTTTTGTTGGTGTTGTTTGTTGGTTACCTCAGTATCATAGCTAATTGGAATTGGGATGAAAAGTTTAAAATTGTGGAAACAAGAAACTATGGCCTTACGTGTCAGAATATTAAGTAATGGTGGAAAAGGTCATTTTCGAAGCCAAAAGCGATTAATAAATTAGATTATAATGACACTTTATTATATTTTAATGTTGTGTGTGGAAAGTTTCTTAAGTGAAGTTCATTTGGGAAACTTTATGCCACTTGGAGATTATAAATATGAGCCTATTTGATGAGTAAAGCATTTGATCATTTGATTATCTTATTTTGCTTTGTCGTTTTTGTGACGTTTCCTGAAGTTCTGATTTTATGTGCCCTTGCTGAAGTATAAGTGTTTGAGATTGAGTTTGCGCATCAATACACTGCTGAGTTAAAGTGGTATCAAAGTAACATGACTAAGACCCGGCTCGGACCCGGCAAGGGTAACTTGACTCGTGACCCAGCTCAAACTCGGCAAAGTGAAAAACCCTCGAAATTTTGAGTTTTTTTAGGATTTAAAGAACATTCCATGCTTCCATTATTGAATAAAGCTTAAATACACAATAACATAATGAAATAGAAGGTAATTTGATCACAATGCACATACTTAAAAGTTAAACATACATCATTTACTTAAGTACAAAGGTAAATTGCGAAATACTAAAATTTAAATAGTAGCTGAAGGAAATAGAAAAGTAAAACATAGAATCATAGATATATAAAATGATAAATCCATGAAACCCTTCAAAATGTATATCAAATTCATGAAATCCAACGCATCAATAGTCATCATCAAATGTTCCAAATTTCGATCATATGTTAAATTGAACAAAAAGTTAAAACAAGACTATAGCTATGGCTCCTAGTTCTCATCCTCATCCTCAACCTCAGGCTCAGTATAATCTATAAAATGCCTCTTAGTAAGGCATCTAAGGTAGGTCCTGGATGACTGAATAGCCATAGCATCAGCCTGTGAGGTGCCTCTAGGATCAACTGTAGTCTCTGCCAGTGCTTGTGAGGTGCCACTAGGAACAACTGTAGCTCTCTGGTCCTCTGCTGCCATAGCCACGGCCTCAGCCTCTCTGTTTGCCTCGTCAACCCACTCTAGGTCCTCATCATCAAAGACATGATCAATAGCCTCAGTGATCCAATCAGACTCTGGATCAACCTTCTTTAGAGTAATCAGAGAGGTGTCACTATCCAAAATTTTCTTGGTCCTAATGTGCAAGTTGTAATGCACAAAGATTTGCTTATTCATTTTCTCCACAAACAACCTGTTACGCCTCTTCAAGTGGATGTGCTCGAACATGCTGTAGTTGCGCTCACATCCAGAAGTGCTACTTGACTGGCTCATTATGCGGATGGCAATTTGCTAAAGGTTTTTGGTTGAAAGCCCAAACATTTGCCACCATCTATTTGAATTTTGAAAAAAGGAAAAAAAATAAAATTAGTCTCATTTCAAAATTTGAACTTTAAAGCTAGAAATTTAGAAACTAGATTGTATAAGGCTTAAGCTACAATTTTGTACGACCTCCTTTGCAAATTTGACTTGAAAAAATGGGCCCTGATGCATTATTATAGGCATCCATCTCAAGCAATATATCTGTAGCATTAGTGGCCATCTTCGATATCATAGTGTATAGGCCACTAAGCACCTCCTCATCTGCCTTGAAATCTTCACGGAAACAGTATGTTGGATTGAGGTAATAGGCTGTTGCATGGATGGGTTTATGAAGCTGATTTTGCCATCTCCTATCAATTATGTCCCAAATAGGGCCATACTTGTCCTCAACTCCTACATATTTGGCCTTAATAGCCTCCTTAGCCCTATCCATGCCCTCATATATGTAGCCCATAGCGGGCTTCTCCCCATTAGCAACACGTAGGAGGGTTAAAGAGGTTTAGTGATCTACAAAACAATTAAACAAAAAAACAATTTAGTGAATAATGAAACTTTGCAAAGTTGCACAATGAAAATAAAACAAAATTATGTATGAGATAAATTAATTTATAAAATTTTAAGACTTAAGCTTTTAAAATTTAGATTACCTCCACAATCTCCTTACATGGCTCCCAAAAACCTTCTTCATTATAAATGCATTTTGTTGCATCTATCCTTGTAGGGGTGGTGGCAAAGGAGGAGGAACTCCATTGCAGACCAAAAAAATGCACCTCAAAGCTTACCTTGAACTCAGCAAGGATTTTAGTGTGATAAAATTAGAGGCAAATCTTGTGATACTGGGATGAGCCAACTCCTTTCCTTCGTGTATTCTCCCATAATGTTGAGGATCAAGGCATGATTATAGATGAACTTGCAAAGATTTTTGGCGTTAGCAACACATGATTTCACCCATTCAAGCTTGCCAATATCCTCTAACATGAGGTCGAGGCAATGGACCGCACATGGAGTCCAAAAGATTCTTGGGTGTCTCTCCATCAAAAGTTTTCTTGCAGCAATTTTAAATTAGTTAGCAAACAACTAAAAATTTAGATGTGTTAAAAAACTTTTAATTTTCAAAATTTAATGAAAAACTAAAATTTTTTAGAACTTAGAAGTTAAAATTTTACCTGCAGCAACATAATTAGCTGCATTATCAGTCACCACGTGGACAACATTCTCTTCCCCCACCTCTCTTATGACCTCCTCAATAGCCTCACATAAGAATTTTGCATTTTTGACATGTGAGGAAGCATCTATAGATTTCAAAAACGTGGTGGATCCTGAAAGTGAAAATTAAACAAAATAATTATCATTGAATAGTCAATAAAACAATTTTAGTTATTCAATAATGCATTAAATTTTAGACTTCAAGAAGTAGAGGATGATGAATTACCTCCGCTAGAAATAAGAAAATTTAGGAGAGTCCTATTCCTCCTATCTGTCCATCCATCCGTCATAATGATACACCCCCTTTGGCTCTTAATCTTTCTATGGTCCTTCAACTCAAGTTTCATCTCCTCAACCATTTCTAGTAAGAGGGGTCCACTCAACTCATCATCAGTGGGGGCTTTACACCCCGCACCACAGATGGAAACCGTATCAATCATCCCTTGCCAATAAGGAGTCCTATTACATTTATAAAAATATTTTAATTAGCATATTTCAACATTAAGTTAAAACTATAAAATTTTATTTTAAAAATTGAATTTAAAAGTTAAAAGTTAAAATGTAAAACAATAAAATATAAACGAAGTTGAAGTACCTGGCTGTTATAAATGGAATGTTGCAAAAATACGAAAATTTTCAAATTGCTCTTATTCTAGCTTCATGGATCTCCCTATTCCAGAGCAAGCTCTCAAGTGAGGGTGGTGCACCAGGATTGGAATGTGGTACAAAAAAATTGTCCAACCTAGATTTCTGACTCTAGGACAAAAGGTAACGCTAGTACTACTACCAGGGGCAGTGCCACTAGCAATGCAAGGAATAGATGTAGAAGAAGTACCACTAGTAGAAGTACTAGGACGATAGGAGGGAAGGGAAGCACCTTCTCCAACAGAACCTATTGAACCTAGGGGTGTAAAACTAGATACAAAAGCAGTTCTAGATGAGCGTGGAAGGGAAGTGGAACCAATTTAAGCTAACTCTGCTAATTATTTTTGTTTTAATTCCTTTTCTTGTTCATATTTTTCTAAGGCAACATAACAAAAATGTTTAGCCTCAGGAGTTGCAACTTTACAAGGCTCAACATCATGACCACGTTTGCAAGCGATATGGTATTTCAATCTATTTATCCCCCCACTATTAATGACCTTACAAAATAGGCATTTTGTTTGAGTTTTACCTCTACTTGAAAATTCTATGGTGTACTTCCAAACGCTCATTTTTTTTATTGCCTTTAGAGATCTTAGGTTTTTTAGTTGGAGGAGCCATTATGAGTAAGGAAAAATGTCAAGGTTGCTGCAATAAGACATTTTAGACCAAAAATTACCATTTAAGTGTTGTATTAAATGAAGATCTAAAGTAAAACAAAACCCATAAACATATAGAAAAAATTCATCCAAAAAACCCATAAGCATGGAGAAAAAAATCATCTAAATCCAAAAAATCAACTCTCACCTCTTTAAAATGAGTTGAGAAGTGTTGAGAAGAGCTCCTATAAACTCCTTGATGATCTAAATGCAACCATATAGTTGCTCCAATGTCATGCAAACTTTTCTCCTCTTCCTTTCAGCTGGTTGCAAAATTATGGCACTCTATTTCTCTTCTTCCTCTCTCTCTTTCTTTTTCTCACAATAGAGTGTTAATGAAAGCCCTTTTAGGGTTATAAGAATAACAAAGAACAAAAAAAAATATAAAAAACAATTTTTTTGTGTTATTTTGCCTTAGCCAAAAACTAGCTGCTGTGGCCAGGTCAAGTGAGTCATGACCTGCGAGTCACACCTTGACTCGCGAGTCAGGTGAGTCACATCACCTGACTCGTCGAGCCTGAGTCACGGGTCATTTTGACCCAGCAAGCCATTGGTGACTTGCCAACTTGGGAGACTTGCGGCGAGTCTCGTTACTCTGAGTTGTATGGGTTAAATTTTCAATCAAAATTGAAGAGACTTCTCATACTGTGTCTACAAGGGCTGAGAACTGATTGGCTTGCTGAAGAATTTAGTTTTAATTTGTTTTCAATTATCTCTATTACAGGGCGAGGGTTTAGTCTACAAATTGGAGTTTGGTGCTGAAGAATGTGGTAACACTAGATATCCTAGTGTGTTCAATTTGCATTAGATTTAGTGTGTTGGATTTACATCTTGAATGCAAAGGTTTCTTGTATTTGGTGTGATTTCTATATTAGTTTTGGGCAGCATTTGTAAGGGTATACTGTGAATGCCAGATTAAAATTGGACCAAGCGGCTTTTAGTTTGACCCTGCAATTACATTCTACGACATAGACTAGGTTCTTAATTTGTAAAATTCAGTTTATGTTACATAGTTTGAAAGTATAATAGGCTAGCTTCAAAATTATGATTTATAGCTATGAGTCAACAATTAAATTCCTTTTTCATTATATTGTTGTATGGTTTGTCAATGAATGAATTCAGAGGCTAGCGTGTATCATTTTAGAATTGTTTATTGGTGCTTGGTATTTATTTATGCAAAACTTATGAGGCCAAAATTAAATTTGTGATCAGTTTGTTATACATCCTGATATTGTGTTTGAAAATTTAAGACATCATATATTCAGTGGTAATTCGGTTGCTTGCCAAGTGTTTGACGAAATGTCAAACTATTAAATAGTAAAAATAATTGAAAATTGATGTCATTTGAAGCTATAATCAGAACATGGTTATTACATATTCAAACCAGTGCAACATAGGGACTCGCATACCCCTCCCAAACCTTGACGTATTCGTCCCCAAGACGTCCTCGCACCGGGTACTTGCGTACCCAAATACCCCCACTTCTGCCATTTCGCAACCATGCTGCCGTTGGGATGGGTACTTGAATTTCTATTTGAATTTTACTATGTTGAATGTTCAATGGTTCTAGTTCATGTTGCAATTTTTCTATGTTCAAGTATTTTAATTTTGTATGTTCTACTGAAATGTCATTTTCTACTAAAATGTCATTTCATAACAAGCATTTCAAGTTCTATATGTATACTATACAACACCCCTCCCTTCCCCATCCTTCCCCTGCCGCCATCCCCTTGTCGTCTCGAAAATGAGGCCCATTTTCTCCCAATCCTGGAAACTCATTCCGACGTACCCTAGTATTGGGGTTACATTGATTCAAACACATTTGGTTTGGAAGAAGAAGCATGATATGTCTGCTTGGAGCCATCCCACACTAAGGCCAAGAGTGGACACTCTCTTGGCCCTAGTGATAGGAAACATTGACATCCACTTAGGGTGGTCTACCTTTTGGGGTGCTTGCACCTACTTTCCCTACCCATGCTTCATCCCCAAGGTCAATAAATCATCATGGTAGAGTTGGAGAGGAGAGTATAATAAAGTTTCTTGAGTTACCTATCTAAGTCTAAGTGAGGATCTTTGCCCGCTTGGCCCAAGTAGCAGGCGACATGTACTACCACTCATTGTGGCCTACTTAGAGGGTAATCTCATGTTATCCCCACTTCTTTGCACATTCCTTTCCTACATGATGAGAGTTGACAAACAAATTTATTTATAGATATATGCATTTTATATCCAATTATATATATGCTTATAAGGGATAAATGTTGACAAATAAAGCTTAGGTTATATGTATACATGAGCAATTATTAGGATTATTATATACTGTTATAATTGTTTTGAAATGGTTAGAGGTCCACTGCCATGTGTTCTTGATTGGATTGTTCTCTTTGATGGGAAACCCTAAATGACATCTTGGGACCCTAAACAATGAGCGCTAATGATGTCCAGTCTTTTCTTTTGCTATTTGCTCTTTCTCTTGCGTTTATTCAACATCCTTTGCACTATTGTAAATGTCTTGTATTCGGTTCCTGTGAACACAATAGTCCTCTTTTCATTCGTCCCTCATTCAACTTGAATGGTCTTGCATTTGCTCTGGCATTTAAATGCAACCTACTTTGCTTGCTTGATTTACACAATTTTCATGTGGGGATTTTAATGCGTTGATGTTGTTGTTGATGCTGATGTTGCTACTGACATGGCTTGTGCCCATAATCTTTTGAGTTTGCTATGTTTTTCGAGTTCCCTAAGTTTCGAACTCCTTTCTTCTTTGGTTATGTTGGTTCCACCCGCACCTTTGTAGTTTGATTGACTTGATTCTCCCTCTTTGCTTGCCATGAATTCGTCACTGGTTCTTACTCTTACTTTGCATATATATCAAAGGAAAACAATAGACATAGTGCATACAAAACCATTTGAATGGGTTAGCAAGATAGAGGTAGGGTTCTTGTTGTTGAAGGTTACAAATAAAACATTAACAAAGCTATTGGATAGGGTCTACAATTTGGTGGCAGACAATAAACTACAAAAAGGTGAAGTGCAAGATGTCTCCAACAGGCTCTCCATTGTCTCAATAGAAAATAGAAAGCTCTATCAACTTCTCATAGAGTAGGAGGTTGTTAATGCAATCATTTCAGAGTTGGAGGCAAACCAATCCAAACTTGACAGCAAGCAAGACTCATTTAAAATTAAAGACAAAGACAATTGAAATTGTTGGTATCTATAATATTGGGGATACTCCTCCCCTTGCTGGGGTTGAGGCATTGGTCCATTCCAAATTAGCTTAAGAAAGAGTAAGGAGAACAAGTTGAACCCAATCTGAAGGTTCGTTGCCTTTCGCCTATCACCACCAACCATTTAGATGTTGCATACACATTTCTCAATAACCAGCTTGAGGTCCTTGACAAGTCCCTTGATAGGGCTTGGGTTGGATATGATTCCATCCTATTCCTACAATTTCACAATTTCTTGAGCAAGCTATGCATGCTCAAAGCATGTAGGGAATTCTTTCATCTACCATCAAAGTTTTTTCTCGGTGAGTCTCACTAAATCCCAAGCCACAAAACTTAAACAGGTTGTACGACGAGATAATAAGTGGGCCATGATTAAAAATCTTAGCGTGGTGGTTCAAGACACTTTTCCTTCTAGTTGGTAGACCAAACCCGCAACTGTGGTTGCTAAATTACACTCTTAAGCGTCAAGATGCAAGGGGTGTTCTAACAATTCAGACTTTATAGGTTAGCTATTGGATTCCTTGGATTTGTTGTTCCTCGTGGAGACTCATGCAAGCCTTGTTCCACCTCTTCCTACATTTACTGGTTTTCACTGGATGTACTGTACATACTCCATAATTCCTCGGCGAGGTTCGAGGCGGGGTCGGGCAAAATTTTTTTTTTGGGCCCTATTTTATCGAGATTTTGGGCTGACATGTAATTGTTAATTATAACCCTAAAGCAGTAAAAATACTTGTATAAAAGGGCTTAGGGTTAGGGATTGTTTTAGTGTGGTGATGCGAAAATTGGTTCTTGTGGCAGTATTGAGCTGTAAGGGATTACGGATTGTAATCAGGTTGTAATCACTGGATCGTAATAATATCGGACTTGCTGTTTGGTGGACGTAGCCCAAGGATTGGGTGAACCACGTTAAATCTTGGTGTCTTGTGTTCTTTTATGTGTGATCTATTATTTTTTGATATTGTTTATATTTGCATGTAATTGTTATTTCTGTCCGTGGTTTAATCGCAACAAGCTCTACCCTCCTAGGCCCATGAATGCACTCCCTGAACAAATGGGACGATGAAGATTGCAAGGCCTCTCATTAGATCCTATGGTCAACCCTCATGCATCACCACCTCGCTTAAACCTCCCTTAAGACCTTTTGCTACTAGCTTCTTCGCCATAAGAAACATCTTCACATTTCCTAGTGTAGATGTATCCTTCTTGCCTCCATCAATTGTTCCCCGGAATTATTTTGGCAAGACCTTATTCCCTCACCATATCCCCCTCCGCCTTGAGCTTGATTACGTTATACTGGTTTACTATATCTTTGCGCTCAATGACATCCTAGATCAACACCCTTTCCAAGTCACACCACCTTCTTATTGTCACTTCTTCTCTTATACCACTATTAGGAGGTGGTCAAACCTATGAACTGTAGTAGGGCAATTGACGAGGAGGGCTTTCAGGCCGAGTTCTTCAAACATAACCTCATAGTTTTGGGGTTCTATCTTGCCGATCACCTCAATCATGTTGTTTGCATAGTTTTCCCCCCTTCTTGGTTGCACCACATCATCCACTTGATCCACAAGGCAGGCCCTACCTCAGATCCCAAGAATTATAGTTCCATCATGGTTGGGCTCACCTCCAAGTTGTGTGCCATGACTCTTCATATTCTTCTATCGAGAGTGTTGGATCACTGTCACATCCGTGCCAAGGGGCAAACCTATTTCAGACTAGATTATCAGACTATGGATCACAACTTGACTCTTTGTGGTGTTGTTGAGGAGGCTCGCCATCGCTCCTTGAAGGGTAAAATTGCTTTGTGGACTTCTCCAAAGCCTTTAAGTTTGTCCCTAGGACGACCCTTTTTTAGAGGCTCTTTCGGTATCTATCATGAGATAGTACGAGATGGTTTTGGGCCGTCTCTGGATCCCTTCTGAGTTTTAGGACTTCATCAAGAGCACTATTGGGTTAAGCATGGCTGCTCCTTGTTGCTTACTTTTTTTGATATCTACATTGACGAGTTGGAGAGTTCTCTTCAAAACCACACTCATCGTGGGGACGATTGCCTTCTTGACCATGTTTTGTCCTCTATTTCGCTCTTTGCAGATGATGTTGTTCTCTTAGCCTCCTCTCTGGAGGGTTTGGAGAGACGGATGGATTGCCATGCATCCTTTTGTGAGTTATTTGATGGTTAATTTGGGGAAGACTAAGGTGATGGTCTTAAATGCGCTTAAGATGTCTCACCTTCATTTCTTCTTCAAGGATTTGGAGGTGGAGATTTCCTCATACACATCTGGGTTTCACGTTCTGGGACTTGTTTTACCATGAGACCAACCCTTTGACAGTAGATAAACAAGGGGTATTATTGGTTGGCCCTCCTCAAGGGACAATGTATGCGGCATATTTCCAAGGCACTTTGTTGAAGGTGATGCGTATTGATACTCTTATTAGACCTATTGTTCTCTATGGTTTGGTGGTGTGGGTTTCTTCTTTGTTGGGTTCAAATTGGGCCTGCCGAGCTGGTTTAGATCCTCCTTCAGTGCATGATTCAGTGTAAGCAATCCATCCCACACATCATTATTCTCAGAAAGTTTGGGGTGCATCTCTTCAAGCTTGAGGCCATCTTTGATCTGGTTTGTTACCTTCAATGCTGTTGGGGCTTTGCCGATTAGGGTGAAGGGCATCGCATATACCCCTATCTTACATACTATTCTTCAAATTCTTTCGTTTTTTCTGTTGTCTCTTTGGTCCAGTTCACAGATAGTTTGCTGAAAGTTCGACCCTTCTTGGGTCAATTAAAAATTAAAATTGACATGAATTGCCTCCCACCATTTTGGGTCATGTTTTTTTCTCTCTCTAGCATCTTGATGATGGATCATGTAGCATGATCCAAAATGTTGATGATAAAAAACCTCTACGCAATCAAATCCAGAAATTGAAAGTGTACTGTCTCGATGCCAGGGTGCATAAGATCTGTCATCTTTGCAGCATTGGGGAGGTTGAGTCTGAAGAGCATTACATCTTTCAGTGTCGTCTATACTACGCGATTAAAAGGAGGTTCTATTGCCTCTTAAAGGAGAAGCAATTGCTCTCCGCCTGCTTTAGAATACAGACCTGAGGTGCTCTGTCCTTTACTTTTAGAAATCCCTTAGGATTCAACACCACACACTTCAGCATCGACATCCTGCGACACCTCCATCTTGTCAGCTTATTACTTCCTTCTTCATAGGGCTACATTGAATACACATTACCAAGCATCAGCTTGGCCCTTCTTATTTTAGATCTATAAGGTCCAAACCGGGCTCCCTTTTGCAGAAACCTTCCTCCTCCAGGATCACTTTGAGGCAGCCCGAGGCTTTGACTAGCTCCACTGCTTATTATTTTGTTCAGAAGTTCTTCGGAGCTGTTTGAAACCCTTATTTGGGTTCAGGAGGGTTTCTTTTCCTTTGTAGCCCCCCTCTGTTTTTATTTTAGTTATTGCTTTCTTCTTTGGGCACCGTTTGGTGTCCTTGCTACGGGCTACCCCCCTTTCGTTGTACTTGGCAGTCCCTTTGACACTTTGGGGTATTTTGTTAGACATTAATAAATTTATCTTTTCTTCTTGAGTGCGGACAGTACCTGCTTTATTGGTTGATTCACTGTATATGATTTATTCCTTAAGAAAGGTTGATATCTCTTAAATGATTGTTTGTCTTTGATTAATCTTGCTTGCGCTCTTTTTCCTAATGGCCTTCCTTATTTATCTTTAATATTTTGGAAGATATGCAACACTTTGTGATTGCTGTTTCTTGGTCAGTGGATGTGTCTTTTCTAAAGTTGCTGCTTTTTTTAATCACACCCCTTCATGTTAACATTTTAATTCCTTTCTTAATTAAGATTGCTGTTTATTAAGACTACTGCTAAATTAATAATGATTGCTGCTGTTAATTGCTATATTTATTGGTGTTTCATCCTTAATGTTGTTACTGTTCATAATCAGCCCAACTGCCACTGATGATGCTTTTGTCGGCTAAGATGGATGTCGCCTTAATTGCAGCGTCATGACATATACTAAATTTAAAACAATAGTGATCTTGATAATTTTTAATATGCTAAATTTTAGAAAAGACAAAAGAAAAAATAAACAAAAAGAAAGCCTAAAACAAAAATCAAGAAAAAAGATAAAAACATAAAGGGGGGACAAAGTTCACATTTCCTCCCGATTTGATACTCAGGTGATATCTTATGTTGAGAATTTCCTATCATTTTCTCTTCCCCTCTAGTTCTGTCTTTGTCGTCGGCGTATAACAGGTCCATTATCACCAGCAGGGAAAAAGACATCTACATATCATAAGGTGAATTCACAAAATAAATAGTGAAGCCCAAAATGAAGCTTGTAATTCATTTTTGCAGCAAAAGTTCTATTGTTAGACATGTATTAAAAATGAATTTAGATTAGAGAAACTCTGTCAATTCCATACAAATTTAAAGGTGAACATAAACAATTTTTAAGTTTTTTAAATTTAATTTGACTGATTTTGAATGTCATTGGTGATATTTGCCGAACACTGTGACAGAGCCTGTAAGGTATTTCTGCTGGACAAATGATCAGTACTACCTTTTATATCAGAAGAGCTTGTAACCCCAACTAACCAACCAGTCACCAAATCTGCTTGTACAGTTCCATAATTGGAATATGTATTGGCTGATCATCATACATATTTTTACTGTAGTATATAAACCACGACTTCAGTGGCTCAAGTACATAACATAACGAGGTATAGACGGTGTGCATTTTAAATTTGTACTGCATATTTACACAAAAAAATGTTCACTATCAAACCATTAGTCGGTTATCATTGGCAAAATAACTACTTTATTAATCTTAATTACAACTTTAATTTGCACTTGATGTTATATATGAAATAGTATAGATGAAAACTATACATATTATAGATGGTCATTGCCTGATGTGGAGTGCAAGAAAAGATGAGATTTTTCTTGGTTGATCAAAATAGACTTAGGAAGCATGCCCTAGCAAGGGAAAGCATGTAAATGATCATTATGGTCTTGCAGGAGTAATGCTGCTAATGAACTCTCAACAGGGAAGGAATTACAGAATTAAAAAGGGTCTCTTAAATTTGCTTCTACCATAAACAATTCACATCTTTAATCTCTTGATTTGTAATGTTCAACACCATTTTGGATTTGTTCAAAGATATGACATTCTTTTTAAATGAGCATTTTATTTATAGATATCCATTTAAAAGAATGAGAAGGAAACAGATGGATGCGATATGTGCATAAGTTTTTTGAAACATTTCTAACTTGAAAATTAAGTTTCTTAAACTTTAATTAAAAGCTTGGCAGAGCTAAGAGAGTAAATAATCTTTTTGTTCTACTAATCCATTTTTTTTCCTATAGTCATGTTTTATACCTTCTTTGATTTGTTCTCTGGATTGGTTTGATGCATATTTAAAGCTTTGACCTTCATGTTGTGGGCCCAATTTTACAAGACTAGGAACACTGATATACATTACCTTATATTTTCTACTTGGTGTAAGCAAATAATCCTAATAGTAAAATTTTCAATGCCTACAGAGGAACCTCTATTTTCCTATGATAACAAATCATACTCAACTATGGTGGATTCCAAATGTTCTTGTGGCTCATCAAAAAGAGGGAATTGAGGCTATTCATCTAGCTTCTGGGCGCACAATATGTAAGGTGATTTTTTTTCCAACTTATAAGAAGGTTTAAGTACTGTAAATGCATACAGTAGATCTTCTTTGCAAAACAATAGTATGATTTAAATGTCTTTCTATTATGTAGACTCTGCAGATGATTTTATGTTCGACCTTTGTTAAAATTGCAAGAGACTGAACTTTATTTAGATGTCAGGGAAGCAGTTATGTGGATCTCATATGACACTAATGTTATGAAGTAATAGAGATTTAGTTTGTGTTTATTATCATTATGAGAGTGTTTACATGGTTGGATCTGACTTCTTGTTCTATATGCAGGTGTCAGCATAGTTGAACTGATTATATGGATGTTTGTTCACATGATTTTAGTTCAGAAAATATAAGGATTTTGTTTTTGGGTTTGCTTATTGTTAAGAATCTAGATAATAATGTTGGAGAAGGTTGCTTTTTACCGATTACTTGAGGGCAGTGAGAGATTTTATAGTTTTTCTTGGGACATGAGCACCAAGGAAAGAAGAGGAGGAAACTTTATTTCAGGGATTAATTTTTTTCCCCTTGCCCCTTTTTGAAAATTGAGTACAAATCATTGGCTATGCGGGCAATAGTTACTTTCATTAGCATGAAGAACTGATAAACTAATTTTACAAAATTCAGCAAGGTTGTCTTCATGGACAAGAAATGAGCAATTCTCCCATGTAACTCTGTTGCATCCTTGATGTTCTCCATTGGATCAATCTTCAATATATTCTTGTGCCCATTGAATAGAAAATTGATATCTGTTATTTTCTGATGTTTTAATTCTTTGTGTCTTATCAGTAGTGATTCTTTCCTACCATGTCCATTAAACTTTACAAATTCTCTGTAAAAAGGCTGGATTGGACACTCATTGAGTAGAACATTCTATTTGCTTAGTCTTGGATTTATTTAAATGTTCTAGCCATTCTCCTTCGTGTTTGTGACATACTCCTAGTGAATTGTTCCCCTTCTTGGATTTATGTAGACGTTCCTGCCGTTCTCCTTTGTGTTTCTGACATGCTCCTGGGGAATCGTTCCCCTTAATACCAATTTACTTCTCATCCCAATTCCTATGGACATTGAACAACACTCAGGGTCTCTTGTAATTATTTTTAGACCCTTCTCTGGGTCACTCCTTGTATCAGTAAGTCTAGCAAGCATCTTTCTTCTCTATCGCATCTAGAAACCAGTTTATTCACCATTTCATTCATTTACAACCTTTTTTCCTGTTGAGTGCCTGACAAGTGTTACGTATGGTGTAATTTCTTCCATGGTCATATCATACATATATCTTCCTAGTCCCAGGCTTAGTGTTATATAGTGTCTCTTCTACAAAAGCCTGGAAAGTTAATGTTTTCTTATGTCTGTTGCCAGGTTTACTTCCTCCCGTGGGACCATTCTTCTAGACATCACCTCTTTGGTGTTCTCTTACATGGTTAATTTGTTTAGTCTGAGATGCTTTAGGAAAGCTTACCGGTTGAGTTCCAAAGATGCTAAAAGAGCATCTCTGAAAGGAAGAAAAAACATAGGCATTCCTTTTGGGCCTTCAGGTTTGTAAACTTCGTTGAACATTGATGTCAAAGGTTTATGCTCATTGAACTTTGTTGTCATTGATGTTAAAGGTGTATGGTCATTGATGTCAAGGTTGTATGTCAATAATGCTGATTATCATCATATCATAAACAATGCTTATATGATCTGGAAGACATAATCAATCTATGGTGAATAGATTTCTTGCAGAATGTCAATGTTGTCTTCATGAAACAGTTTTAGTTGTTTGGGTATGTCGAAAAGCATACGTGGTATGTTTCTGAGGTCTGTTGCTCAAAGACTGTATTTGCATTAACATTTTGTTTTGTACCGCATTCTATGAAATGATATTTCATGGTTTGTGGTTCAGAAGATAAGGGTTTGCACAAAGGCAAATATATTCAAGTTTCACTGGTGGGGCTCAAGAAGAAGGAAAGTTAAGATCTAAAGAGTGCTCATAATGCTAGTTCATTGTCTAGGTTTGGTGTTCCTGATGAATGTGTGAGAGTATTGTAACGTGTGCCAGCTGGAGGAAGCATGTGAAGGTTATTTGGGACCAATGGTGTTCATTTCGGTTAACACATAACATGTTTCTACGCTTGCAGTAGCATGCTGGCTCTATGATATAGCCTACTACACGTTTACTTAACTTGTTTGGCAGAAATCTGGATATTGTAAATATGCTCCAGGGTGACATAAGGTGGTAATTAATATTGAAATGCATATATAATGCTGATGTATGCGAGTTGAAGATAACTGTGACAAATATTCTGTGAGTTGTTTACTCAGTATGTGTGTAAGTGTGGAAATGTAGATCTCATACATAATGTAAATATGTAATAAAGCAGATCAGCTCATAGAAGTGATGAAGGCTAAGCTTTGAAGCTCTGCATAGCATATCTTTTGCTTCTTGTGTTGGAGTTGAGATTGATGCCTCTTAATCTGATTTGGTGGTTAGTTGTTTCGATTAAGAGAGTGGAGTCTCCTATAGGTTGGTGCCTACAAATGTATATGGGGATTGGTGTCTCCATGTAAGGTTGAAATTCGTATAGGTTGGTGCCTACCACAATGGTAGAAGTTCTTTATTATCTTTGTGAGTTTGGATTTGTGCAGTAGATTCAAGTACATCTTGTCAATTTTTTTTAAGTAGCTTCAGGAGACTTCTTTTACCTATGACGGTTGTGCAATCTTCCTTCTTGATGATTACTTTGTTCTCAGACTTTCTTAGTTCGGCCGTGCTGAGCCATTGTTTCATAATTCTGTTGTCATCATGAGTTTGCATTGATGCAAACTGCACCACATATCATTGTATTTTTTATTCTGGATCACCTCTTCTGTTTATTGTTATCATCGTAAAAGAGAAATGGCTCTCTCACTATCGCTGGGATAAATTATGGAGGGTTAATGGTGCTTAGCTTAATGGACTTTTCTTTTTAACATTCTTGCTCTCTGGACATGATGATGCTGTAAACATCCTCCTTAATTGGTTTTTATTGCTACATTCTAAAGTATTGATGAGAGATAAAGGTTGTGTGATTGTTTGTATGAGTTGGCATATTGGTAACCTAAGTCACAAGGTTCAAGTTTGAGTTCGACGACTATGAAGTTGGGATGCAGTTCGACAATGTCAAAAAAGTCAAAAAAAATTCGACATCAAATTTCCTTTATATAATTTTCATAGTATTTTAAAAAATGTAAGAATATCCAATAAATTATCAAGGTAGTTTAACTGACATAGATGGATTACTTGCAGAGTACTCTTTGAGTTGCAAAAACTGACCAAGTTTTTTGGCTTGGTGAGTTTTTATGACTTTTACTGGCGCCAAAAGCTTATAGAATATTTGGCAAGAACTTGTTGAGTACTTGCTGAGGTTTTGTAAAAAACTTGGTCGTAGTTTTATAACAACAGTTTAAGGCAAAAAATGGCCCAAATCTTGTTTCATTTCTCATTTCTTCACTTGTATTTTGCCAAGAGGGGAAAAGTCTTCTAAACACTTGCAAACTGATTTCAATCGATTTGAAGTGGACTTGAGTGTTTGTGTAGTTTTCTATTTCCTAGTAGGTTATTTATTTTTCCCTATATTGCTAGGTTTTTCCTACACTTTTAATAATGTTGCTTAGGTTAATAAAGCATGTCTTATTAGGTGAATGGTTGTGAGGTGTCACCTTCCTACATGTGAGCATCCATTTGCTATCTCGGGAAGATACTTTGCTATCTTTAGTCCGATAGATGGTTGCTCCTCATTGGTCGGTGTTGCCACCTCCTCCCTCTTCTTAGCCTATATAAGCATGCTACCTGGCTTGTATTTGTATCTCTAGTTTTTGCATCCTCTTAATGCTATTTTGCTTCTAGCATTTGCATTAGTCTCTTGGAGACTAACTCTTGTGTTGTTATTTTGATTTTGTATCATTTGCATTCATAGTTAAGATATTTATTCTTTGCACTAGTTTTCTGGGTTATTAATCTTTTCAGATTCTAACATGGTATCAGAGTTTTTTTACTTGCAAGAGTAGATTTTAGTTTCCTTATTTGAGAGATTCAGGTGGGGGGCCAATAAATCTTATTTTAAGTTTTTGAAAAACCCAGTATGCTCTTCTCTTGCATCTTCGGATGATCTTGAGAATTAGAAAAGTTTGACAAAAACATTTTTAATCTCTGAGTGATTGCAACATTTTTGGCTATACTGGCAACATATCTGGTTGTTCCAACACGTCCAACAGGCTTGAGAAAGTTAGATTTGGCTTTCATTTCACCGAGATCAGAGATCGTCATACAAGTTGCAAAACTGGGGTTTCAATCTCAAATCTGACAACCAACTTGCATATTTGGTGTTTTCAATCAATATTGCAGGTTCTAGCATGCCATTTATTGACTTAGGTAGCTGATTCAATCTTTTCATGACGTCTTTTGGTTGCTGGGGTCGTTTTTTGGTTGTTGGGGCCATTTTTGGTTGTTAAAGGCGTCTGATTTAGACTACAGCTACATCTTTTGTATATCAGCAAGAAAAATGCTTTCTGGGTTTTGTTCGCAGCCTCGAAAAACCATTTGGGTATCTTTTAGATTTTACATGCAATCTATATATTTTTCAGAATCGAGCATGGGAAGCTACAGCCGTACCCCTCTCTATTGGTAGTTGCAGATTTGAACGCAGTTTTCAAATGCCTCGTTCTTGCTCATACAGACTCCGATTTCAATGATTCTTGTTATGACCTTGGCTATTTTTTTGTGCTCTATCCACTAGTGGAGTTGTTTTTTGATTTTCATTCATAAATTTTTCAAAAATTGCAGATTCTTGGCCGTGACTGTGCACTGTTCTCGTTTTGGAAACTTCGGAGGATCATAACTTTCTCATACGACTTCGTATCAAGGCGATTCTTTTTTTGAAAGTGCATGATTTTTCGAATAGATCGCAGTGGTGCTATTTGTTTCCTTGATTATTGTGCATAAGTTTCACTTTCAACATATGCTCTTCATAGGGGTTTGTAATGCATTGAAATCAAGACCACTAAGTATTTCTTTCTAGTGGTAGTTGTCAATGCACTAAAATAAAGTGTCAAATCATATTTCTTTGGGGGGGGGGGTTCTTTGATTAAGTAAAAAAGGGGGGGCATTGTCGTCGCTGGGTTCTCTTCTTTTTAACATTTCTTCTCTGCATTTCTTCATCATGGATCAAACAAATATGCCCATCCTAACTCCATACAATTACTTTGAGTGGAAATCATGCATGACAATTCACTTAACGAAAGTTGGATTAAATAGGATAACTATGGGACTTGAAACTGAACCTGATAAAGATGAAGATAAGCTTAAGTGGTTTAACAAATGTGATGAGGCATATGGAACATTGTGTTTGTCTGTTTCTCTTGACTTGCTATTTTCATTAAGTCTTTATATACACCAAATGGAATATGGACAAAGCTAGAAACACTATTTGGCACACAAGATTCAATGAGGGGTCATATGTTGGAAAATGAACTAATTAGTGTAAGTCCAGGCAATTTCAACACAATCCAAGATTTTTTCACCAAATTGAAATCACTAAGGCTGCAGTTAAAACAATGTGGAATTGAAAAGAAAGATGAACAACTGATTCTTTGTATTCTCTCTAAGCTAAGTTCAAAATATTCTGTGTTTATCTCTACCTTCTATGCTACTAAGGGTGCACTTGGTACTCAATTCACCATGCCATCTTTAGATGATTTTGCTGTCAATCTCACTCGAGAATAGGACAAGCTAATCCAGATGGGCACTCTTAAGTCCTCTAAGTCACATGCCTTGGCTACCAACCAAGGCACAAAAGAACAAAAAAGATAAAGTAGTAACAACAATAGTAAGGATGAGAAACAAAATAATAGTGAGGAAAAGAAGGATCAGATACCAGTTGCTTCAAAAGCAACTATTGATACCCCATCCTCCAAAGGCGATAAGCCTAAGAAAGAAAAGGTCAAATGTTTGTAAGGATGAGAAACAAAATAATAGCGAGGAAAAGAAGGATCAGATACCAGTTGCTTTAAAAGCAACTATTGATACCCCATCCTCCAAGGGCGATAAGCCTAAGAAAGAAAAGGTCAAATGTGCCTATCGTAAAAGACCTGGTCACAATGAACATAAATGTTTGAAGAAACAAATTGATCACTTGACATACATTCTTGAGAAGAATAATATTAGTGTTTGTGAGTCTATCAAACAAAGTTCTAATGAAGGGTCTAACAAGGCAAAATAAAACAGCAAGGGGAAAGGAAAGGGCAAGGCTCTTGTTGTAGTTGCTTCCTCACCATCCACTTGGGTTCTTGATTCAGGTGCTTCGCACCACATGGCTTCATCTAAGGAAGAACTTGCATCCTTGGAGCCATGTACTATGCCTTCTATTTTGATGGGTGATGACACTCCTGTTGAGGTGTGTGGGAGAGGGTTTGTTGATGTGGTGGATGGCATGTTCCATGATGTTCTTTGTGTACCCTCATTATCAACTAATCTCCTATCAGTATACCAGATCACTCATACAGGTTCAGGCAAGCGGGTTGAGTTCACTTCAGATTTCGTGGAGATACATGAGTTGCACAGTGATTCTAGAGTTGCAGTTGGGAGAGCAGATAATCAATCACGACTCTATCTATTTGCTCACTTTGTTCGTGATCCTCCTTCGTCTGTTTTGCTCACTCACTCTAATGATGTGAGTAAATTATGGCATGAGCAGTTTGGCCATCTTAACTTCCACTATTTGCATCAGCTCAACCAACAGAGCATGGTCACAGGGTTGCCTTCGGTTTAGCTCTCAGGCGGTTTTTGCCAAGGTTGCATTCTTGGTAAGCATCCTAAGGAAAAGTTTGACAAAAGTAAGGCATGGAGAGCTTCACAGATACTAGAGTTAGTTCACAATGATTTGGCTGGTCCATTTCAACATCCTTCTTTCAGCAGGGCCCGATATGTCCTCACATTCATTGATGACCTTTCTCGATATACTTGGGTGTACTTTCTCAAATAGAAGTCAGGGGTATTTGATCATTTTCAAGACTTCAATATTTTTGTAGAAAAGCAATCTGGGAAAGCCATCAAAGTTTTGCGCACAAATAATGGTGGTGAGTATGTCAACCATTTGAAAGATTTTACACTTCAGAGGGGATTGATTTACAACATTCAGTTCCATACAATCCTTAGCAGAACGGTGTTGCAGAATGAAAGAATAGATCCTTGAAGGAAATGGCAAATTGTATGATTCACTCTAGATCTCTTGCACCACAGTATTGGGCAGAGGCCATTAACTATGCTTGTTAGATCCAGAATCGTGTTCCTCACCAAGCCTTGAAGGGAGTTACTCCTTTTGAAGCTTGGAGCTGTTAGAAACCATTAGTTAAGCATTTTCAAGTTTTTGGCTCTCCTGCATGGGCCCACATTCCTGTAGAGAAACGTAAGGCCTTGGATCCGCAAAGCAGACCTTGCATATTTGTAGGTTATCCTGATGGTGTGAAGGGTTATCAGTTGCTCCACCCTACTACACATGAGTTATTCATTGGGAGGAGTGTTCAGTTTGAGGAGGGATCTTCAAGCTCACTTTTTATCACTTCTCAAACTCCTACTTTGACATTGGAGTCACTTGGAATACATGACAGATCTTCTGATGAGTCAGATTCACTTGTACAGTCTTCTACCTCCACTTCCGATGCAGAGAGTGATTCAGAGAACTCACCTCCTTCCTCTCCTAGTCATCATTCAAAGGTTAATGATTCCTCGCTAGATTCTCCATCTTTTGGTCCACTTTGGGCTAGACAGACCTTGCAGTTTGTAGGTGATTGGGTTGGGGATCCATCAGACACCAGGTGGACTTGTTCACAATTCTAGGATGCTCCACATGTCTTCATTGCTACTGCCTCAGATCCACAGTCCTTTAAAGCATGAGGCTTTTGGTATTCCTGAGTGGAATACAGCTATGCAGGAAGAGTATAGTTCCTTGATGAGGAACCACACTTGGGATCTTGTCCCTCTTCCTAAGGGAAGAAAACTTGTTCGATGTAAGTGGATCTATCGAACAAAATTTGCAGCAGATGGGTCAGTTGACAAACACAAGGCTCGCTTGGTCGCCAAAGGATTATCCCAGGTTCTTGGGATTGACTACTTTGAGACTTTTGCACTAGTTGCTCGAATGAATTCCATTCGACTTGTTCTTGCCATTGCTGTAGCTAATCATTGGGAAGTACATTAGATGGATGTGCAGAACAGAAGAATAGATCCTTGAAGGAAATGGCAAATTGTATGATTCACTCTAGATCTCTTGCACCACAGTATTGGGCAGAGGCCATTAACAGTGCTTGTTAGACCCAAAACCGTGTTCCTCACCAAGCCTTGAAGGGAGTTACTCCTTTTGAAGCTTGGAGCAGTTAGAAACCATCAGTTAAGCATTTTCGAGTTTTTGGCTCTCCTACATGGGCCCACATTCCTGTAGAGAAACGTAAGACCATGGATCCGCAAAACAGACCTTGCATATTTGTAGGTTATCCTGATGGTGTGAAGGGTTATCGGTTGCTCCACCCTACTACACATGAGTTATTCATTGAGAGGAGTGTTCAGTTTGAGGAGTGATCTTCAAGCTCACTTTCTATCACTTCTCCAACTCCTACTTTGACATTGGAGTCACTTGGAATACATGACAGATCTTCTGATGAGTCAGATTCACCTATACAGTCTTCTACCTACACTTTTGATGCAGAGAGTGATTCAGAGAACTCACCTCCTTCCTCTCCTAGTCATCATTCAGAGGTTAATGATTCCCCTCTAGATTCTCCATCTTCTGGTCCACTTTGGGCTAGACAGACCTTGCAATCTGCAGGTGATTGGGTTGGGGATCCATCAGACACCAGGCAGATTCATTCACAATTCCAGGATGCTCTACATGTCTTCATTGCTACTGCCTTAGATCCATAATCCTTTCATAAGGCTTCTGGTATTCCTAAGTGGAATACAACTATGCAGGAAGAGTATAGTTCCTTGATGAGGAACCACACTTGGGATCTTGTCCCTCTTCCTAAGGGAAGAAAACTTGTTCGATGTAAGTGGATCTATCGAACAAAATTTGCAGCAGATGGGTCAGTTGACAAACACAAGGCTCGCTTGGTCGCCAAAGGATTCTCCCAAGTTCCTGGGATTGACTACTTTGAGACTTTTGCACCAGTTGCTCGAATGAATTCCATTCGACTTGTTCTTGCCATTGCTGCAGCTAATCATTGGGAAGTACGTCAGATGGATGTGAAGAGCACTTTTCTTCACGGTGACCTTCATGAAGAGATCTACATGGAGCAGCCACAGGGCTTCCTTCAGGTTTCTTCACTTGTGTGCTGTCTTCGGAAGTCTCTCTATGGCCTCAAATAGGCTCCTCGGGCTTGGTATGCCAAGATGGACTCCTTCCTTCTATCAGTTGGGTTCACTCGGTGCCATTCTGATCCTAATGTCTACATTTTGCAATAGGGTGATTCACTTCTATTTTTGGTTTTGTATATTGATGACTTGCTGATCACAGGAAGTTCTTCACCCACCATTAAGGCTGTCAAAGTGGCCCTTTAGGACAATTTTTTGATGATTGACTTGGGCTTGTTGCATTACTTTCTCGAGATTGAGATCTTTCAGTCTCCTTCCGGGATCACCATTACACAGTCCAAGTATGCTCTAGATTTTCGCTCAAGGTTTCATATGGCTCACTGTAAGCCTGCTCTGACTCCCTTCCTTTCTAGAGTCAAACTTGAGGCTTAGTGTTCTTCTCCACTTGTTGATGGCACTTTGTACTGCCAACTTGTTGGGAGTCTCATTTATCTGACTCATACGAGACTTGACATCTCATATGCATTAGGCATGGTCTTTCGATTCATGCAGGAGCCCCATGAGCTGCACTGGAAAGCAGCTAAGCGGATCCTTCACTACATTCAGGGTTCTCACAGTTGTGGGATTCCCTACGTAGGAGGTATTGAGGTGGGCTGCATAGATTCAGATTGGGCAAGTGATTCTCAGGATCGCAAGTCTACTTTAGGGTATAGCTTCTCACTTGGTCCAAGTCTTGTTTGTTGGTCGAGCAAAAAGTAGTCTACTATTGCTCTATCTTCTATTGAGGTTGAGCATCGGGGGGTTGTAAATGCCGCCACTGAGGCCATTTGGCTTCAACATCTTCTCACTGAGTTTGGTATCCAGATTAGACGACCATCAGTCATATTTTGTGAGAACCAGAGTGCCATTCAAATCTCACAAAATCCGGTTCATCATCAGCGGACCAAACACATAGAGATCCACATGCAGTACATTCGAGAGCTCATCCATGGTCACGTCATTGACCTTCGTGATTGTCCGACTTCTGAGCAGGTTGCTGATATCTTCACCAAACCCTTCACCGAGAGCAAATTCCTTCATTTGCGAGCTTTGCTGGGGGTGCGGGATGCTTCATCTTTTGGGGGGGCCTCTTCCTCTCACTCGGAGTCCTGACTTTTTTTGGGGGGTCTCTTTTCTCTCTCTTTTGGGGGAATCTTATGTACATGGGTACCTCATTAGGCTTGACTTGCCGGGACCCATTTCTACATCCACCTAAGCTTCGCTTATGGGGGGTGTTAGTGTAGTTTTTTATTTCCTAGTAGGTTATTTATTTTTCCCTATATTGCTAGGTTTTTCCTACACTTTTAATAGTCACGCTTAGGTTAATAAAGCATGTCTTATTAGGTGAATGGTTGCGAGGTGTCACCTTCCTAC
Source organism: Cupressus sempervirens (assembly GCA_028749045.1). Taxonomy (NCBI): domain Eukaryota; kingdom Viridiplantae; phylum Streptophyta; class Pinopsida; order Cupressales; family Cupressaceae; genus Cupressus; species Cupressus sempervirens. The sequence goes on along the minus strand of CM053786.1, from coordinate 494,904,766 downwards.
ATGTGAGCATCCATTAGCTATCTTGGGAAGATACTTTGCTATTTTTAGTCCGATAGATGGTTGCTCCTCATTGGTCGGTGTTGCCACCTCCTCCCTCTTCCTAGCCTATATAAGCATGCTACCTAGCTTGTATTTGTATCTCTAGTTTTTGCATCCTCTTAATGCTATTTTGCTTCTAGCATTTGCATTACTCTCTTGGAGACTAACTTTATGGTGCTATTTTGATTTTGTATTATTTGCATTCATAGTTTAGATATTTATTCTTTGCACTAGTTTTTTGGGTTATTAATCTTTTCAGATTCTAACATTGAGGTGGATTTGAAACACATTTGTAGTGGGGTTGGAGTGGAGTTTTTGAAGAGGATGACATCAATGATTTGACAAGGCAGGCTGTGGAGGAAACCGTAGATTCGGTCTCATGTTGGATGACATTGAGTTGAATGAGTAGTCACTACCAGTGTCAAGAGAAGCTAGCTAGAAGCAGAGCTATATCTAGGATTGAGGACAAGCCACAAATTGAGTTAGACACAGGGAGAAAGAAGGCAATCATGGCCAGTGCAAACTTCTAAGATTAGACCCTCTAGTTCTTCCTCTCCCTTAGTTCTTTTTAGAACTGAGAAGAGGAAGATGTAATGGGACTGATGTAGTTACTTTTAGTTTTACATAAATTATTTACTATTTTTCTTTTAGCCACAAGTCTTCCTCAGGAGAATGTGATTTTGTACCCACTTTTTGTTTAAATATATCTAGACTAAGCTTGTTTCTTTTGTGTTCTCATTTAGTTTTTATTAGAACTGAGAAGAGGAAGATGTAATGGGAATGATGTAGTTACTTTTAGTTTTACATAAATTATTTACTATTTTGCTTCTAGCCATGAGTCTTCCTCAAGAGAATGTGATTTTGTACCCATTCTGTGTTTAAATATATCTAGACTAAGCTTGTTTCTTTTGTGTTCTCATTTATTGACTCACTAGATGTATCTCGCAAAAAAAATGCATTTTAAATTAAGTTTAAGCAATTTTTGAAGTTGCCAGATTTTTGATGAAAACTGGCCGATTTTTCCTTGAATTTGTTTTTCAGACCTCCATGATTTTTGGCTTTGGTAAGTTTTCCAACTATAGTTTAACATTACAACAGTGATTTAAAATCTTTATAAAAGAATATCCATTTTGAAAACAAATACAAATTAAAGTGATTTATAATTTTTAAAAAACATTAAATTTATAAGGCAAAATATAGCAATTTAACTTTCATTTTAAACATAAAATCAAAATGTTTTGGTACTTGATTTTAATTTTACAAAACAAAATAAAAATACTTGAGTTTATTGCATTTAAGATTACATGTAAATTTAATAATAATAAATGAACTATAATAAATATTAATATTTAAATAAAAATTAATATACTCAAAACTTGAAAAATAATAAATTTTCTTTCATGTTATGTGAAAATGTGTTTGATTATTTATTTTATCTGTCTTTAAGTACCGAATATTAAGCAGGTTCTTCTGATTAATCAGAAGCAATCCACCATATGTAGGTAACTGGTAAAGTCCTGATTATAGACTAATGGAAAGGGTGTTAAATCTAATATAAATAATTTATAGACTAACCTATACAGTTTTGTTGCAACTAGGCAACATATCTGGAAAAACTTCAAGGGGTAACCCCATCTATAACAACAAGAATGGGCTGTAATATCCAGCAACCTAACCTACTCAATCTATCCTGAAAATATGCTAGTTGACTAATCTTTTATCAGATTCGGAGTCATCACAGTAAGTTAACTTTAGAAATGTTGATAATACCAATTTTTAAGTCATTCACAGGTGCATACAAACAAATTTATACAGATGATAATTAATTGTCTAGTAATTAAAAAGGAACAATTCACAAGAAATATTGTAAAAAGGGAAATCTGAAGTACAATAATTTAAAATCTAAATCGGAAATAGGGCTGATTCAGCAGTAGGTATTCATATTAAGATGTCCTAAAAGGATCAGATCTAAATAAAATAATATTTGGTAAACAAAGTTAATATTTGATTTGAGTACTAACATTTAACACTGAGTGTGAAGTGTGATAAGATGCAGAGAAGTGGAAAATGAAGACAACCAAATGGGAGATAGCCATGAAAAGAAGTCTCTTTCAAATCTTATCCTAGGAAACTAGGAGTGCTACATCACTTTACAAAATTGATATCCATTCCTTCCATATCAGCAAGAGAAGACTGCGTATGAAATCCTCTATTGCATTTAGAAATATGAACATACAATGTATATTAATAGCAATACTAGACCTTGATCAAAGATTTTTAAGACCGGGGTATGCCTCTTTTATAATTGTATTCTGAAAAGGACTTCGGTCTCGGAAAACACTAGAGGTTTTCTTCTCCATTCTTTCCTACTAGTGCCTGTTTGAACGACGAATCTTGTAAAGTTTATTTCATTAATATATATCAAAAGGCATCGGCTGTTTACCGATTAAAAAATAAAAATATTTTTTCTTTCATGTTACTAAAAATAAAATGAAAATCTTAACACAAAACAAAAATAAAAACAAAGCAAAATGAAAAAACTATAAAATTACACATTAGACAAAAACTCTAAATATAAAATGTCCATAAAGAAATTAGAACAAAGGAGTAGTGACAAGCACAATTGGCAACGATTGCTAACTAGCGTGCTATGAATTTCACCATTGGCAGTAGACCCTACAGAACGGAAGCTCGACAGTTACAGTCCTAGAGCGAATGATATTTTTGTGTTAAACCGTGAATAATGTCCTCGCCGAGCTCACATCAAATGAATGAGATAATGAACAAAAGCCATCATAAATAAAAAAGTAACGAAAACCCCTAAAAGCCTATAAAAAAATTCATATGTATAATGTTGCAGTTGCTTTATTTGAACTTCAGCCAAATTTGTCCCTTATTGCCGAGTTGTCTTCCCCTATTGCTCAGCCTCCTGCAGCCACAACGTCTCATGATCATGAGTCAACGTAACCCTCATTTACTAATGTTGAAGAAACCCAAAACCCTAGTGCTAGTACTTTATCTCAAACCCATGTACAAACTAGGGAAGCTATCAGGGAAGAAAAAGAGAGAGGAAAAATTAATGAGGGCTAAAGAGGAATAGTTTCCTCAATCTATAATCCTTAGTTCCAAATGAAGGGAAAAGAAAAGCACACCTCCTCCTGTAACCACTTCTCTATAGCCAAGTCTACATGCAAACTAAGTAAGAAGAAAGCTCTTGCAGCCACTGAAGTCCCCCCTCAAAAGAGAAGCTCTAGGCTTAACAAAAAGTATATTGACAAATAGAAGAACTAGCTGCCAGTATTTTTGTAAAGATCTCTAAATCTATTCAAGAAATCCCTTAGGATGAAATTCATGTAATTAGCAGTACATAGGATAGACCATTGAATGTGTCGCCCATGCATATAGATGAGTTTGAGGAAGAAAGGGAGATGCAATGAATGAAAATAATAGAAGAGTGTCTTCTTGGCTCACCTGCATTGCCTTCTAATATACCAAGAAGAGGAATGAGCCTATATTCATATTCGATGTACAAATGGTTGGCCCTTCCGAGGAATGTGAAATACAAGTGATGAAAATGCAAGAAAAATGTTCCCCCAAGAACCTTTGTTGAACAATTTGATGAGAGGGAAGAGTTGCATGAGGAAGAAGTGAGAAGAAATCCCTCCAGTTCAGTAAAATATGGACACTCAAGAGGAAGAGGATCAGTTGGCAGAAGATTTGGGGTTTTAAGGGCTTGAAAACCTCATAGTTGAGTACGTGTCCTACATATAGAACCACTTTTGTTACAACCAAAGCAACATAATCTAGTACAAGCAATAGGAGTACGAGTGAAATAATTTCTGAACATAAGCTTCTTGGCTCTCTTACTTCTCATTCTTTATTATTAGATTTTTATAAAGACGAGCAATATAAGCAAATTGAGTGGGAACTTGAGAAAGCTAGAATGAAAAAGATTATAGATGAGCAGAAACAAGAGATTGATTAGCTTAAGCATAAGGTAGATACCATATTGGACATCGTTCTTAATTGATGGAATGTAGGCCTCCACCAAGGGTTTATGCACTATGTTTGAAAGAGAAGCTCATCAGAATTATTAGAGACCTATGTCCTACCTTGGACACTCCACAAGATTTTTACCATGTGTATCAAACCTCTCTTGTACAATTAGAAATTTGCTTTGTGAGTTCTATCTCCACAACTATGCTGTGCCTCTTGACACTAAATGGAACCCTCTCTCTTATAGTGGATATATTCATTTAAGGGCACTATTGTCATTGATTAAAAATGAGATTAGCACATGAGAGCAATCACGAGCATTTAGAGACAAAATGTAATATCATGTTGTCCTTAAGACATGAAGCTAGAAATCCTAGGGTATTGTATCATGATTGGATGAAATTAGTTTATGGCTTTACCCAATGACAATTGCAAAAATAGGATTATACTACTAAGAGAAGCTCACAAAGATTTTGAAAGGATGACAAGTGATGGAATAGTTTGCCCATGGAACTTATGAAATCAAAACCTCACAAGCTTACAAAACAACTTAAATATTGAGTTGTATAATCTTTGTTATGATTTCTTTGTCATATTCCTTGTTTGTGTCACAATCTATGTCAAAGACTTGGTTTCTAGTTGTCTCTAGCGACCTTATTAAATTGATACCATGGACCTTAAATGCTTTATTATATTTGTGATGAGTAAAATACACATTTATATGGTTATGGTTATATACGCAATACCTATGTATTAGTCTTAATTATGGTTCAATAAGTGGTTACTCTAATGATGGATGAATATATGTGTTGCATGTGGTTTGTGTATGTTAACATTGCAATGTAGGAATTAATGAGGTAGTATAATAAGCATAGTTACACCGCCTTGGAGGACAGGGGGTGGCGGAATGGGTGGACAGAGGGGCCTTAATTTGGGGACGGTGGGGGGATGGCAAGGGGACGGTGTTGGGTGACAGGAGGGGGGGTATATATATACATATGGTATTTAAAATGCTAGTTATGAAAATATGATTGCAATATAAGATATAAAGATGTAAAAGAGTAAATACTTGAACATTGCATTGAATTGGAACATTGAACATTAAACATAACTAGTCGAATTTGCAAATAATCAACATTTGGATGTCCCCCATCCTTAGTGGAGGTGGTGGAATCTAGTGGCGTCGTTAGGGACGGGGGGACGGAGTTTCCAAGTCCCTGGTGCGTTGAAGTCTCCAAGATGTGGGACAAAAAGGGAGGGGACACATCTTGTTGTTTCTATGATAAAATGTTTTGTCGCTCAAGCAGGTCATGTCTTTGGAGACTAAGTCCATGTAGATCAACAAGGATCAACATTTGAAGTAGTTTGATGGTGAATTGGTCACAATTCATGTGGAGCAAGTCAAATGGTTACTAGTAATGTGTAATCAATATAGGAGATAGTGGGAGCTACATCTACTCTTTGTATAGTTGGACAAGTTTGTTGTTCCTCATTTAGTGGATGGTTTTCCTCCTTTCTAGTGGTGTAATAATTCTGAACTACCTATTCTCTTGGCATTGATTTGTTAGCAGTTAGTTAGTAAGTTTGTGTAATAAATAAGTTGTAGTTCTTTGGAAGCTAGCTTAGTCAGATTAAAATTCTATATAATTGAAATTTAGTTTTCAATACGCTAAAGTCTTAAGCATGCTTTGTAATCAGTAATTTTTGCAATGGTGTTTTGAATTTATAGTGTGTAATCGAGTTCTGGATATACTCATCCTATTAGAGTAAAATCTCTTTAATCTTGTTTCTCTTCCGTAGATTTACTTCTATTTCTTATTGTCACTCTTCTTCTATGTTTCCATGTTCTCTCTCTGTTCAATATCGAATCTCTCTCTCTCTCTCTCTCCCGTTGTTCATTATAGAAACATTCTTGTGTATACTTGCATATATAGATCATTTATGATCTCCATTTAATAACACATTCATTATTTTACCATTATATGGTATTAGAGCTTTTTTTTTTTTGAAAAATAATTTCATTACCGAAATTTTTTAATTTGTTTTTCGAAATAGGTTTTGAATATCTATAATTTCTTCATGAAATTTTTGGACTTTTAGATTTTCTAAATCTTTGCTTAGGTGTGTTCATGTTTTTGTTTTGGTAGGAATTCGTTATTTTGTGGCTTGTTTATTTGTAATTTCATGGCCTTCTTTTTGGCATTTTGACCTTTTTTTTTGCACATTTTCTGCAAAGGGCGGCGTTTAGGGTGTTCTAAATTTAAACCCTTTGTCTTTGATTTTTGTCCATCAATTTTGTATCCACCTCTTATATAATCAAATTTGCCATTTTTTTGGATTTTTCAAAAATGGCTAGGGTTTCTTTTGGAACTCTTTTTTTTTCTGTGCCAATTTAAGACCTTTTTGCATAGTAACACGGGGACGCGTCCCCCCCCTTTTTGCCCGACGTCTCGGAGACTTCAACGCACCGGAGACTTGGGAACTCCGTCTCCCCATCCCTAGCAGCGGCACCAAATTCCACCACCTCCACTGAGGATGGGAGACATCCTGATATTCACTATTTGCAGATTCAACTATTTATGTTTAATGTTCGATGTTCCAATTCAATGCAATGTTCAAGTATTCACTCTTTTACACTTTTATATCCTATATTGCAATACATATTTTCATAACTAGCATTTTTAAGTACCACATGCATAGATATATTCACCCCTCTTGTCCCCTACTGTCGTCCCCCCACCGTCCCCTCGCCGTCCCCAAATTAAGGCCCCTTTGTCCCCCCATCCTAGAAACTTGTACCCCCGTTCTGCCGTCCCCCCGTCCCCCAGGGCGGTGTAACTATGCCTTTTTGTAGGTTCTTGGTGCATTTTTGCAAATTTCAACTGGGTTAGTCTCTGTTTTTTTTGGGTGTGTTGTTTTTTGTGCCTCAATTTTCGAGCCAATGGATTCATAATCTAATTTCAGATTCTTTTTGGGTTTTTTGAGCTCTCTTCTCGGTGTCCTTTCATTTTTTCTAGGTCTTTTGTCAATTTGCCTCGAAGTTTGTGCCTTTTCAAATATTCATTTTTTTTGCATAAAAAATGTGTCATTGCATTTGTCACCAATCTTCTCTTGAAGACAAACAACAATTTAATGAAAAGAACCACAACACCTGGAAGCGAAGAATGATGATGATCTTCGAGTACCGTCACCTTGAGGCGTTTGTTCTGGGTATCGAGACTCGTCCATCATAGTTATTGCTACCATAGACTGTTTTTGCAGAACATGAAGAGCTCACTGATCAACTCGAGTCTTCCTTTTATGCCTTTTGAAGATTCTCTTGCAACTTTTTTGTTTTGAAGTTAGATTGACCATTAAGGGAGGGTATTAGAGTAAAATTTGTCTACTTTTCTTTCTCTCTCTTCCGTAGATTTACTTCTATTTTTTATGGTCACTCTTCTTCTATGGTTCCAGATTCTCTCTGTTCAATATGAAAACTCTCTCTCTCTCTTCAGAATGTTTCTATTTCTCTCTCTTTGTTCGTTATAGAAACATTCTTGTGTTTACTTGTATATATAGATCATTTATGATCTCTGTTTAATAACACATTCATTATTTTACCATAATACATCCAAGGGGGCCCAATTTGTGAGCCGCCCCTTTCAATTCCAACAATAGTTTCCTGTAGCTTTATTTACAAGTTTTGGAGTTTGTCTATTCTCGCAGCCAGTAGAATCAGTTTCCCGTGACTGTTATTGCAGCCAAAATAGACAGCAGTTTCTTGTTTGCATAGGCTTAGCTTTAGCATTTGGATTTTATCAAGCATTTGAATTATTCCAATTCCAAGCATTTACCTTTTAGCATTGCTTTCCTTAAGTTGTAGGATAATAATGGCACTAGTAGGAACTTAGTACACATATAGTGCTGATCCATTTCAGGTTCATGTCCCTAGGTTGATGAGTAAATAAACCTTCCCCATGTGAAAAATAGCTACTTAGTGTGGATGTCCAATCCTTGAATTGAATTTTGTAACCTAGTTATTGATCTAATTTGGAATCCTTTTGACTAGTTATTGAATTTTGTAACATCATGTGTTTGTCTTGTATTCTTTATTCTCAGTAATCTAGAATATACCAGAATGAATTAAATGTGTACAAACCATAGTAACATGGGGACGCGTCCCCCCCATTGCCTGACGTCTCGGAGACTTAAACGCACCGGAGACTTGGTGACTTCGTCTCCTCATCCCCAGCGGCGCCACCAGATTCCACCACCTCTACCGAGGATGGGGGACATCCTGGTATTTACTATTTGCAGATTCGGCTATTTATGTTTAATGTTCGATGTTCCAATTCAATGCAATGTTCAAGTATTCACTCTTTTACATCTTTGTATCCTCTATTGCAATACATATTTTCATAACTAGCATTTTTAAGTACCATATGCATAGATATATTCACCCCTCTTGTCCCCCGTCACTGTCCCCCCATCGTCCCCTCACCGTCCCCAAATTAAGGCCCCTCTGTCTCCCCGTCCGAGAAACTTGTCCCCTCGTTCTGCCATCCCCTCGTCCCCCAGGGTGGTGTAACTATGGTACAAACCTATATAATAAAGGCATCATATAAATATTGGGTCAAGAGATATCAATCTAGTACAACTTAGTTCCCTCTATTTGGGAGAAATGTTGTCAAGTTTCTACCATTGATCACAAATCACACTCAAGAAAAAATATAAGATGATACAAGATTAGCATGGTAAAAGGTGGATTATAGATAGACTTTGGGACATAGATCTTCATGATCTTAAATTTTTGCTTGAGGACAAGTAACTTTGGGAGGCTTTTGAAACTTTTTGTTTGGGTCAAATTCGAGGCTGTCCCCCGTATAGTAATTTTTAATAGACTTCTTGGCCCTATCTATGGCATTATAAAGATACTCCATTGGGGTTTGAACCCCATTTACCAAGTGAAATACTCCAACACCAAGGACTTAAACACCTACAGTTAAAAAGTAAAAAAAGATTAACCATTAAAGTTACAAATTAATAATGAAAGACCTGAATACAGTAAAAAAGATATTCAAGTTTCCAAGTTGTCTTTACAATCTTTGTAGTTCTTTGTGCAAATTGATTGGTGAAGACATTGAATGCAACACTTCCTCCATCAGGCTTCTTCAAATAACTTGAGTCTAGCCATGCTTGAATCACAAACATTTGCTTCAAAGACGTTAAAGAAGTAAGAATGCTTAACACTAAGAAAATCATCGTAAACCTTGTAACTCCTGCTCTTATCAACTTCTTCCCTTGGGTTTGTTCACTCATCAAGTGAAGAACCCAAGGGTGAGATGTATTTTGTGATCCTTCTTTCATCCTATAGGATTGTTCACGTTCCATGTAGTTTTCCTATGTCCTCGAAAAGAAAGCCAAGGACATGTTTTGCCCAAGGTGTCCCAAAAAGTGTACTATATTTGTCTTGGAGGATCTTTCCCTTTGCCACATATGGCGCTTCATTATTGGTTATGATTTACACTACATTATCATTTCCCACCTCCATTACAACTTGTGCTAACATTAGAGCCAAAGTTTCAACAATCTTCACCTTGTTGGAGGTATCTAAGGATTTCAAAAACACCAAATCATCCTTGCAAGAAATAAAAAAACTTAATGATCGTGCAGTTTCGCCATCTATCCACCCATTGGAAAGAATGGTGTAGCCACATTGTTCCAATTGTATATTTTCTCTTCCACCACCTTTTTTCCCTAGACATCTCATCTATGAGAAACCCATAAGTACAAAGTAAAATTAGCATTGAGTGCCCATTTTGATTAAAAAATAACTCAAATTCGACAAGAATTTGTAATTACTATAAATTAAGAAAAGAACATAAATTTTGTTTACACTCTAAAATTAAGAGCTCAACATAAGTTATCAAGATTCTAAACTAAAAGTAAAAAATTAAAGCATCTAAAAACTAAACAAGTGAACTAACCTCCCTCTCAAGTCCGCTTGAGAGGGCGCCTTGTAGCCTATTCCCACCACAAACATTGTGGTAACCAAATTCAACCAATATTGGTTCTTTTGCAATGTTAAAAGTGATGTTGAAGTGGCAGCAGTAATCACTAGCAATGTTTGCTTGATGATGCACCTCCTTATTCCAACTGTTAAGCTTAGGATCGCTGCAAATGTTTGCTTGATAATGCTTGTGATTTTATTTTATTTAATTGTGTTTTCCAAAGGCACCAATCTCTCTTATGTTGTGGATGAGACAAGGAGAGACATGCTGTTGCATAGGATATGTCTTCATTATTATGTGACTAATATAATGACAATTATTTATGACTGTATTATGTGCACATATATATATATATATATATATATATATATATATATATATATATATATATATATATATATATATATATATATATGCACATAATATCTCTTGGATCATTATATTAATTACATTATATATATATATATATATAGTATGTGGTAAGTATATATATCATATCTCATATATACTAAATGTATATATGTATCTTCAATAGTTTTGACATAAGCTACAAAAACATCAACACTCCCTCTTAGCTAGGGAAGATAAACGTTTACACAATTTGATTTTACCTCAATGTAATATCAAGAATGGTATGATTATGGATATCTTTGATTAGAAGATATTCATTATAATGATATCATCTCATGATATTAGGAGTAATGGCTTCAAATTATCAACTCACATGATATTCACCAAGTACCTCGAGTAATGGCCCTAGAATATTAAGTCGCATGATGTTCACTAAGTACTCACATATTTATAAGGTATGTGCACACGTGTCACTCTATGATACTTACTATAGGAACATTAAAATCTTGGCTTGTCCACAAATATTAAATCCACCATGATATGTTTATACAATACAACTCATAGATATCTATGTGATAATATCTATCTCTCAGGGGATTGAGTTACATGATATAAATTATCATGATTTGCTTAGATATCAACCATATGCAATCCATCATGATAGAAGGTTAGATTATTGTTAAATCGTCACCTTACTATAGTAACCATAAACAAACATCAATGAAAGATCATCACCTTCCATGATGTTTCTTGAAGACATGTTGTTACATCCCGCTTTTTGACCTAATTTGAAATATAGTTGTTGAGGTTCACATGAAGTCAATTGGTAGTTTAATTTGTCATAATCTGGCAAAATGGTAAGATAGTAGTTATGATTTCAAGTGAAGATAACATGTTAGTTGATCGTTAATCACAAATTCGTAGAATTGAGATGAAGGTTAACCGTTATGATTATTTATGATTAAATAATTTATAATTTAATAATGAAGAAATTCCTTGTAGGAAGCATGTCGAAGGGGTAGAAGTTTTGCCAGAAAAGAATTAGGCATGAGCATTACCATCATTGAGCAAATGGGTTGAGGACCTGGCAACTTGAAACAGGATACATCTGGGGGACTCGCATGAGTTATTTAAATAATTAATTTAATTAAAATAATTGAGTTAAAATATAAAATGTATCTCAAAGGATTTAATTTATCTCTAATCATATTATTTTTAATAAATATTTATATACGTGCATTTAAATATAAAATGATTGGGCATCATTATAATTTAATAATTAAATAAAATGATGTTACATGTACATTATAATAATGTTCGAATTATAATAATAATTATAAATTTCGAATTATAATCTTCCAATCCTATTCTCTTCTTTTTATTATTATTCTTCTTGCTTTTAACCAATTAATGTTTGGCATGTTTAATTGAATTTATGTTTTCGAATCCGTATAAACTTCTTGGGATATGATTAGTTTTTAATCTTGAACCAGCAGAAGCCAAGAAGTCACGTCTTCTCATATTTATTTGAAGCCGTGAGTGAGAGGGGATATTATGGGAAGCACCTGACTATTTCTTTTTTCTATCGGTTTTTCTTTATCAATCCCCGACCCTCGTTCTTGTCTATGGTGGTGTGTGAACGGTTTATCATAACTCTGATAGCTTTTGCATTATTAACGTTAGAAAGAAGATGTATAATGCTTTTTCTCTTTAATATGTCTTTCCTTCCACAAAACGAGGTTTACTGTTATGCCTTCACGTATGTATTGGTTAATGCTGGCATTCATAACGTCTCTTGATCAAGACTCCTGGGTGTTAGTTTTGAGGACAGTGAGCATTCTGTGTTTGGCCTGACATAGATGTGTATGATCCTCCAAATGCTTCCGCCATCAGAACGAACTATGACCACTTCAAGGTTTTTTCTTAGTGAATTGTAAGTTAATGCTACAGTTTCCAGTACTGTTCACTTGCTCCTCCCTATAAGCAATGATAGATATCAATCTTAAATAGTTTTTGGTCTTTATAGAATATCATATGCAAAAAGATAAACAGGAACTGGAGATTTTTATATTTGCACTTAGTCATGTCTTGAAAATCTGAACATAGTTAATATACTAGTTAGAATGTATTTAAGTGTAGATGTGAAACTGGGCTAAATAAGAAGAATATGTAAGACTACTGCCGTAATATGATTAATTTTGTATTCTTTCTTATGCTAAGTTGGATGTAATTCATATGGAGTGCAACCCATATACCACCGAATTCCTTTCAGTATTTTCTTTCCATATTATTACACCAGTCGTATATCTTTTGTGCCTTTGATACATAGAATCCATAACACCGGTGCCTATTTATTTCAGACTGAATTCAAGGGATATTAAATAGATTTAAAAACATGGAATCAGCCAAAAATATTATTGATGTTTCTTAGCCATGATAGTGTATCAATCATGCATAAACAATTATCTCAGCTCAGATTTATTCACATCCATTTATATCTCACAGAGGTAAAAATGAACTCTATTCCCGCCTTTGAATTATTGTAAGACTTTGTCTTTAATATGTAATGAGGGGTTGTACTGAACCAACATGTCTCTTACAATTTGCACCTCATCCATGTAACTCATCATTTTGGTTAACTAACTGTTCTTTTCCTTGGGTGGCAATTATGAAAGGAGTGCCATTACCAACGCTGAAGTGTAAGTATTATCTGTTGTATGTGTGTTTAGAATGATGAATTGCTGCCTTCTCCAAGTGTATGCATTGGTGTTCTTCAATTGATGTAATGATAGTTCATGATAGTACAACGCTAATTTTTATTGTCCCATGTCTGTTACACATGAGTGCATCAGTTTTTGTTATTGTCATGTTATGAAGGGCTGTTTAAGCGATTTCCAACACCAAGGAAAGTATTGTAATTCTTGATTTGTTTTTCACTAAGTATAATATCTATTTTCAGTGAGTACATAATGATAGGTCAGAGAATGAATCAAATATGTTCCAACTCTTTTCTTTTCTGATTGGATATCCATCCTTAGTTGGCTAGGCATAATAGTTGAGAACTATATATATTTTAGATGTTGGTTTCTTGAAGTACATAAGAGATCAATCTTCGAGTATCCTTAAGAATGCTTCATTTATGAATTCAAATAGTAGTGTTTAAAAACCTAATTGTGTAAGTGAAACAACATCAATGCACATGCTATCACAATTTCAAAATACTATTAACACCGAGGAATTCACCGGCAGAGAATCCATGAATTGGTGAAGAGGTGGAGTTAATCTGCAAGAACGCAGAAGAGAATTCAGTTATGATTAAATTAATTAATTAAACATTCGATTTGAAATTTTTAAAGAACATAATTATGTAATCACAGATTGTGAAATGTTGGATGCATGTATAATTGACAGAACTGGTTGTTTGAGAATTCCTAACACTTGGGATTCACCCGGCTATGTAGTCAAGAAAAAGGGTGACGAGGTGAAAGAGAGGAATTTGAATAATATGAATCAGTATCAGATATGACATAACAACGTTTATCATTTTTAATATAAGTTAATTAATAGCTCATGCATATTCCTGTTATCGTGATCTCCTGCTGCCAAGTCGTATGGTGTGTTACATAACATAATGCCCAGTGGATGGCAAGATGATCCCTGCCAATTCCGGGTAGGGAGGGCCTTTCTCGTTAGAGATTGTGTGAGGATAAGTTGGGTCTGAGGTTGGGTGGTTAAGTGTCTGGCAATGTTTGACCTCTCCCCAAGATGTCAGTCGTGCGTCAGACAGAGATAAGCTATGCAATCAATTGTTTATTGGAAACAGGTATTATCACTTTTATTTGAGGAGGTAAGATTAAATTGAGTTATTTCATTGTTACCATTATTTTACACCTAGATGCAAGAGATAGATTTGTGGATTGTTTTCATTTATATAAATATTGAATATAAGTATATTTCTAATCTTGAGTTACTGACACAGTTAAGTAATCGGAAGGAAAGGAATCTAAAGCCCTAATTGATTGAGTGATAGCCGAAACCCTAAATGATACAGCAGTATCAAGAACCCTAATTGAATCCATGGTATCGGAAGTTCTAAGTGATACAACGGTATCAGTAGCCCTAACTGAACCAATGGTAAACGATGCCCTAATTGATACAGTGAAGCATCCCTAGTTTTGATTTTGATCTCAATTTCTGAGGTATGTGGTTTTCAATTTCTGTAGTAATTTCATTTGATGATATTTCAGGTTTTTAGTTAAGAAAATTTTGTCTAACTGATTTTTAACGGTAAATCTGATTCACGTGAACATGAACAATATAATTGTCTTCCTATGAAACGAAGTAATAACTGTATTCTTTGAGTTGTTAGATATTAATTAAGACCTTGGAAAATCGGATGTTACACATGTAGTAACTCACATAATATTTGCCATGAATTTCCAGAGGGTGGAACAAAGGCTTTCACCTCAAACTTATCTCTCATAGAGAAGTGTTGGGTGGATATTTTGCAACCAATAGTTTGTGCAAATTCAATCGAAAAATAAGACGACTAGCCACAACATATGAGACAAAGTCTCTCTTTAAGGAAGGCTCCCCCTTTTCACCATTCCTTGGATCAACTCAAGGTAAGCAAAAAGTTGATTGATTATGTAAGGGGTGTTACCAATATTCTTTCCTCTTTATCTTTTAGGAAATAATCCACTTCCCCACGAAGTGAGTAATGGGCAAGATTAAATCTCTAAATTACACTTCTATTTAATAGCTGGAAACTGTGATACCAATAAATCAACACCAACTCAAAGGCTGATTGAAAGCGTACCGGTTTGGCTCTAAGTCCTGTTTGTCTAATTTATAAGAAAAATCACCTCCATTGGGGCACAAAGACTTCTAGAAGTAGATAATTTCTATTCTATAACTTTTTTTAGTTTTAATATAATCTATAAGAAAAACATCTATCATTAGGGTGCGAAGACTTCTAGAAGTAGGGAAATTCTAACATTTTTTAGTGAATTTGAGATGGTAATACAAGCTACAATCAAAGCTTCCAGTTGATGTATCACGACACTCGCTCCTAGTCAAAGCATCAACTCCGATTGTTTTTAACTCACCATGCTCTATTATTTAAACATACAATAAAACATGAATCAAATACAATAGACACAAATTACAGTGAAAGCCTCCAATTTGTGCTATCGCAGTTGCTTCCAGTCAAAGCTTCAAATCCAACTGCTTCTTTTTATTCACTTTTCTTCCAAAATTGGTACTACACAATCAAAGGTCTGCTTGCACAACTTTGGCAGAGCTTTCTTGCATACAATAAAAGATGGGTTTTACAAAGAGAGGAGCATTCCTTTTAGTGTAAAAGAATTCAGAGAAAGGAGGAAAAAGTGGGAGCATCTCAACCACATTGACCTGGTAAAAACTAGGTGAGAAGAATTATTGGATTACCTATCATAAGGACAAGCAGTCAAATTACATGTAATTGCGTCACGTGCAATTCATCTCCTCCAATTATGAAAGATAGAAAACACTTGAAGAAAATGTTGAAACTGTTGATTCTGAATGAATCAATTCTGTATGCTATTAGCAAAAGCCTTGTTCTTCTTGATGATCACAGGATTGGGGATTCCTATATTTTGCACCACTGAATTCTCTTTATGAGTTTCTAGTTGTCATTTGAAAACCTGATGTGATCAAGCTTTTTCTTGTTCAAGTTGTCGTAAATTCTCCTTTGTAAATTGACACATTTTGGAGTCTTCGATACTTTAGAAACCTTCACAATGGTGTTCGGATGTAAACTTAGAACAACTTTCCATTGACACCTTTAACTCTTTTTTTTTGAAGCAAAGAGCTTGGCGCATTCTTGCATGAACTTAGGTTCTTAATCAACCATTGAAAAAATGGAGACCAAATGAATTACTGCTAATTTTGATTCTAAGCATGCCTTCTTTATTGGATGTCTCCATTCTTTGTAGAAACTCTGACATATCTTGACTTGCTGCAACATGAAAGTTTCAATGGGATTTTGACTGTTGATTATGGGTCTATGAAAGGTGAGTGTTCATAGTATGGATTAGATACTTATTGAACACATTTGGTGGTTGGGAATTATTTAAACAATGTGTATTTTGGGAAAAAATGGCCAAAATCGGGTTTAGGATGGTGGATTACATGTGGACAAAATGAGGCTTTTGCTTTGGGTGACCAAGAATGCAAGTTGGATGTGATGGAAATATTGTCATTGATGGAAAATAAGAAATGAGTCATTCCATTACTATCAAAACAAAGAAGAACCAATGAGAATGACACAACAAAGTAATGTTGAATATGACTTTCATATTATGAAAAGCACTATGTGGCTACATGAAGACACCTTAGCTAATTAAACAATGCATAACAGATGGTACAAGATGTACTAGTCAAATCTACATAGAGTAGATTCTATTCACACTGTTGGGATTAGCTTGGTTCGAAGGGTTAACTAATCATATGAAATAAGAAATGACAATTATAAATGGAAACAAGACATCAGTACTACCTGTCCTGCATATTACTCTACATCCAATATATTATATAGTGATTATTAAGAGTGATAAAATATGGAGCTTAATGAATGTATAAATAGCAATCTATGGGATGACAACAGAATCTATATGTAAATCATGCACGACAGAGACTGTTATACCTACTGATATTTATAAGGACTTCTGCAGTTAACTTCACCTTTTATAGAAGCTACAAATAAAGCCATGCACAACAATGAACATAGAGAGGAAGCAATGATAATGAAAGACGAGGGAGGGGATTCAACTACAGCCGTAAAGAGACACAATGATGCCATTAGTTTTGAAATAGAAACAAATTGTTTGGATGTAGCTACAATAAAAGCTTGAAGAACACCGTGTTAATAATATACAATAGAGATACTAATAAATATTGCCGATAGCATTAGCAGTCAAAAGTGTTTTAAATAACAAAACACATAATATAAGGTTAATATATCATTGAATGGCAAAGAAGATTGTTGACGTTTGGTAGCTTTTGTCAAATAAACCTATATATAATTATATATGAGATATAATTTATATATATAAGTTTATTGTTATATGAGAGAAATTAATATTATATATATAAAATGTTTATTATATTAATTATCTAATAAACGAATAGACATATGTTTCTTCATGACTTATTCTCAATTTAAATAAGAGGTTGCTGCCATTTGGAAAACACATACCAAATACATGGCAGGGCTTTGTACATTTGCAGCCATCCTAACAAACCAACATGGTATCAGAACCTAGTTGCAAATATTCAGAGGCTTGGAAATGCTAGATGAAGGTTGAGTGCTTGTGTTTGAGCAGAAACAACTCTTCAATATCCTGCTACAAACATTGAGTGCATTCACATTAAGGAAAGATGAACGACCTATTGTTGATCAAATACACATTAGATCATATATTTCATCTCTATTTGTTTTTTGTTAAAGGAAGAGCATGAGTGCCACTAAGAGCCTGTCCTACAATTGTTTGAGAAATTACTTTGAAAGCAAAATTTCAAGCATAAAGTGGGCATGACAAGAGGATCGGTTAATTTTCAAATGCAAAGCATTACAGAGAGCTCTCCCATCTTCAAAAAATCTATACACTAGAGACTATCAATCACAAAAAGAAGTACATTCAGTGATGATGTTGTTTGCTCTTAGAGAAATTTCGTATGAAAGCTTATGTTCTATTCACATCTGCGATCATAATTGACAACTCCACCATTGCCTATTGTGCTTGATGACAATGAATTAAAGTTTTAGGCATGTCGAGGTTTTGTTGGACCCATAAATAACCAAGTGTAAGGATTGATAGATGTGTCATCGGGCATGTAAGTATCCACGTCAGGTTTTTTTTTCTTTGACCGACGTCATTATCATGTAATATGCCAACTTACTATCAACCAAAGCATTGCTTGTGTGTGGAGATTTCCCTTCGCTTGATTTGTGACTGCGGTCTCTGTTGCGGCCCATTTGCTCCGTCAGTCATTGATTATTGGCAGCAAAAATAACAAGAGAAGCAATAGGCAGCCATTTTGGAGCGACGTAGATATATATCACACACTAGCGTAGACGACAAATAAGATAGAAAACACTAACGATCATACTCTTTCATCCCTAGTAGAATATGAATAAAATGTAGACGATTGAGGGGAACATGCATAAATTAATAATTGAGACTGACATTCTGTTAATTGGTTAGCAATTAAAACTCAATAATGCAGTGTATATATAAATCCAGGAGCTACCGAACCTGATAACCTTTAAATGTAGGAAACTCTTAAAACTATATAAATAACTAGTGTTGGTGTTACAACCCATCCAAGATGTTTCTCAGGATGTTGTATTGAATTTCCAATGTCATTGTTTGTGAGGATAGCTATTTTGAGAAATGAAGAGCATACAAGCTGTGGTCGTTGAACAAAGGGTAACCATTATGTATCGAAGAAAATTGCAGAAAAGGGAAAGATGGGTGTGATGATTGGTGGGTGAGATATGTCTTGCACACGTAAAAATGAAGAAGGCCATTAGTGTTTTATCTTCAACTTCTAGGACTTTGTACATGTGGATGACCATAAAAGTTACCATTATTGGAATAAATTGAATAACAAAATGCATTAAACATGTATGTATTGACCAAATGCATACTTCATTGCCAACGGGTAAGGTTGCCAGCAAAGGTAAAGTGGACCCTACTCATAAGTATGATATATTTTATGTTATCTTATAACGTTATAAATCAATTAATTCATACTATATATATGGTATGTTATATATTATGAAAAATAATTATTAAGTTTATGTTAATGATTTAAATTAAGTATAATGTTATCTTTATTTTATTTAAAATATAAAATGAAGAGTTATGTTGTTGGTAGTACTAATATGAGTTAAATTACTAACATCTAAATTAACATTCTTATTTGTATTTCTTTAAATACTATAAGATGTATTTGCCTTGATCTTTTCCTTCGAGAATGTTATTGTAGGAAGAGGGAGATTGAGATTCAGAGGTAGACTGATATTTAATTAGAGGCAACCTTGAAAGAGAGGGAGCAAATAGAGGATGTGATTTAGTCAACCTTCAGATAATCTCGGTCATATTGATTCAGAGGGAGTAAACCATGTTGGGATGGATTCTCTAGTGATCAACAAATTATAGCAGTCAAGAGGATTGTGGTTCATGAATATACCTCGTGACCATGTGATTTTTGTGGGTCTACCCCTTGTGTACATCATGAGGAAGCAACGACTTCCAAATGATGTCACACGTATTTATAGAAGTTATTGAAAGGTGACGATGTTACAATGGAAATGTTATCCAGTTTGCGTACGTCGCTTGTGCTTATTCTGATGATTGAAGTTGAATGCTGCTGGTTTAAAAGGTCATAGCACGCCTTAATATGGATTAAGAAACAATCCATTTAGGAAGGAATAGAACAATTTCCACTTGAATGTTTCTCTCTATAATATATTCCTTAAACAAAATGACTAATGATTTAGCCAATCTACCATTTGACTCTTTCTTTGTAATTTATCTCTACAAATGTGACAAATTTAATCGGCAAAATATATATGGGTGAGTTACAGGAAATCCAAACTATGGGTAATGTTAAGGGAACTCTGCAGGTAAGGAGTGGGTACTTGGTATGGAAGTTTACTTTCAGTTAAGGATGCTGGAAGTCCGTGATCAACCTCAACTCATCATGAATCTCCTGGTTTTATACTCAGAGCAGTTTGATCACTCATCATAGTTCTTGATTTCCTCTGTTGATGAATCTCTGCTATGTGTATGTTGACATCTTCTCACAATACTGATTGTAAGTATCATTTCACTTCTAACTGCAGTTATTATGTTCAGATTGTAGTTTTCATTATACTTTGTCTGTGATTATCAGTTAGACTCTGACATCAAGCATAGATTGTTGATAATCTTCCTTTGACCCTAATCAGTTCACAATCTTAAGGGTTCTTTTGTTCTTCTGCACTAATCAGTATTTCTATTTCACTATATATGATCAATTATATGATTTATTTCTCCTCTCAGTATATATTAATCCCCAAGTTTCCCCAGACTATGATCAATATCCATATACTATGCAGGTGCTTTTCGTGAATCTAATATTGGTAGAGATGTTTCAATGCATATAGGTGTAGAATAGTTTCCACAAACACTTCCCTGGAGTTGTATGGTCAATCTCATCTACCAAGTATCCATAGTGATAGTTTTAAATTCTCTCCAGCAAAACAAATTTTGTGCGAGCTCTGAGATTTCACCTCTTTGAGCCTTTTCTGAATACAGCTTGCATTTCTTGCTTGAAACAATTATCTTCAATTTTATTCATCCAAACAAGAAAAAATATCCAGATTTCCAGAGATTCGGATCTGCTCTGATACCATGTTAAGTTTAGGATCGCTGCAAATGTAATAGCACTGCCTGTGATTTTTTTGTTGCATTTTTCAAAGGCAGCGATCTTTCTTGTATTTATATTGTGGATGAGACAAGGAGAGACATGTCCCACATGTCTATTCATTATTATGTGATTAATATAATGACAACTATTTATGACTCTGTGTCTATATATATATATATATATTTATAATATTATATGTGGTAAGTATATATATCAAATCTCATATATACTACATATATGTGTGTGTCTTCAATTGTTTTGTCTCATAGGATTTCTCTGATAGAAGATACAAAAACATCAACACCACCCAATTCCCTCCAACGATGGTGGTGCTCCAGGTGTGTTTGTACGCTCAAAACTTTTATATAAATGGTGACCATGGCATTAGTGATGCTTTACTAGTAATATTAGAAGTGGCAACTGAGGGGATGTTGGATTTGTAGATTTGTGGGCCATGAAGAGAGCCCACTATGCCCTATGTGTTGCTTCTTTTTGTTCAAGATTGATTGTAACACCTTGAGATTCAGCTATGCATGCTCTCATGGCTTGTTTTGCCCTTTCCCTTTGCAAAATTTTCTCGTCTTGGGTAGTGAGCAAAGCATTTATTTCTCTTTTGATTACTTCTGTTGTGTTGTCATAAACCTTTGTATAATGCTTCGTGATGCTTGCAAGGTGGTATTTCAAAGAGTGTATGCCTCCATTAATTACTTTCTCACACCTGATCCCCTTAGGACGCATGATAGATGGGCATGTGTCTATTGAGGCACTGACAGACCTTAAAGCTGACCCAGTTGTGGAAGGATCTCTATTTGCCATTTTAATCAAATTTAAATCTACACATACAAATTGAAGCCACATATTAATATTTTAATAAAAAGATTTAGCAAACAAACTAAGTTAGATTAAATAATAACATAGTTGAATCTTGGAAATAAAAAAGAAAAAAGTGTTAGGCTTTGACATTTTTAGCTAAGTTACCATGGTTTGTCCCTGCACCCACCTCACCAGCAGAAGTTCAAATTGGTTCAAAGTTCGTGTCTGGTTCGATGTTTGGTCTGGGCAGGGTGCAATATTTCCTGGGCAGACCATGTCATGAGTCGTCGAACCAATTTCAAACCACATTCAAACCACATTAGTTCTGGGCCCCACGGATGGCAATAAAGTGTTTTGTTTGCAAATTTAATGAGTTTTTGGCATCCACAACCTGAAAAGGTTGTTATGAAATGCTTTTGGTGGCCTCTCATTTTCATTTTTAATGTTAAAAGAGGATGAAGAAGAAGAAGATGAGTCAACTTTATTGCTAAGTCAACTAATGCTGAAGAAGAAGAAGATGAAGAAGAAGAAGAAGATGAATATGAAGAAGATTGAAGAACTTAGAATATTAATAAATTTTTATTCTATTAGTTGAACAATGAATGTGAAACAATGATACTCGAACTTGATGTTATGATTTATTTTAAATGTTTTGAATCTTTGATGTTGAACTTGTTACTTGAATTATATGATGGTATGATCACTGTGATTACAAGTTTATGGTGTTTTTGGTGTTTAAATGTGTTAATGCTACTATGCGACATTCTAATTTTAACTCATGCTTTGTATATATATAATTTTTACATATATTTGTACTAACAAACTTAGATGAACCCAAACCCCTTCCAAAATTTTGACGAACTTGTGAACCAGTTCTTGAACATTGAACTTGAAACCGATTTCAAACCGGTAACTTTGAGTTTTAGTAAAAGATGAGATTTTTGAGAAAACAATGAAAAAATCTGAAAATCTGTTAAAAATTGGTGTTAAATATAGTTCATAAACTCTAGAACAGATTAGAGTACTGCATAAATGCCATTATGGAGTTTCTATAAACCTCAATGCAACAAAAGCAGACAAAATGCTAAAAAAAAGAAAAAAGCAAACAAAATGCTTAAAAATAATAATTTGGAAACTTACTTGAGAGTTTGAATTTGCTTCAAAATCCTCTTTAAACCCGCTTCAAATCCACTCCAAATCGATTTAAATCCTAGCAAATCACCTTACAAGACCTTGGGAGGTTTCTTTCTTTAGCTTGCACAACAAAATAGAATTCAGAAAATGCAGAATAGCCTTACGTTTTGATGTCAAAACCTATTATACATTTGCGGCCGGTTAATATACATGGAATTGCCATTAAATTGGAATCACCAATAAATGGGTGCTAAGTTACAATGATTTGGCTTTTTGTGGAACTTCTCAGTGAGAAGTTTTGGCAAGTAAATGTGATGATGAGTCATCTACTAAAATTTAGCCCTATAAGTTTAGAACTGTAATGTTCGACTAAAATTTATCGGCAATTATTGTATCTATGGTTTAGTTTAGAAATATGTTTCTAATGTTCTGAATATGTATATATCATGTTTTATGCTTGTATCTGGTTTGAATGAAATCTGATTGAAAGCATCGAAAGTCTCTCTTTATTGAACACATTTTTGCAAATACATACATTCAAAAAATATCCAGACTAGGGTATAGGATATTTCAATTGTTAAACATGGCTTGTATAATTAGCGAATATGCAATCGATATAATAAATGGAGTTAGCAGCACACATAATCTTTATCATGTCACATCATTAAACCATAACATGTCCACTTAAAGATCGAGTATGATGCAACTAGGTCTGAAATATGTTACTGCATAATCATCATAATCGAGAGCAAAGTACAGTAGAGCCATAGAATGTTTGGATTTTAAAAATTAAGTTTCCTTGAATGGACATCAGTAGTATAAAAGTGAATTTTTCATTAAATAGCTTATGAACTTATTTCTATACCTTGGCACTCGTAAAACTTAGTGTAGTTAAGATCAAATATCTAACTAGGTTGAACACTGACTTCAATGCGTTATAATATTTATTCCATGATAGTTCACATTTCCATTAATCTCAAATTTGTTTGGATACATGTTTGTAGAATTTGTTGTCAGATTGATGTAGTTGGTAATTTGTTACTAGGGTGATTGTAAATATCTTGACCTTAAGGCTAATTATTGATCATGGTTGTCCTGTTTATGTTACAGCTCCATCTACAAGAAGGGGGCTTACATGCTGACATAAATGGAGATGGAGTTTTAGATCATGTGCAGGTGCTCTTTTGTTTGGACATTAGCTTTTCATGCTAATTGTGGATGATTCGATGATTGAGTGCTAATTACTTTTGTCCTAATCAGTAGCAATTGCCATTTTTGGAGTATCAGGATGATAGGGATAAAGCCAATTACATGCATCTCATATATTCAAATTACTCTGTTCTAATCTGGTGTGTTTATTTTATTATTATTGTAGCAGGCCTGACTGTTTTCTTATTAGAATTAATATTGTGAGATGCTTACTGTGTTAGTTCTTGTTAAAGAAATTTTATCGTCCCTTCACTAGAGCTGTAAAAATAATTTCATTATCTTAAAATACGGTAGGAAACATAAGAGAAAAATGTTTCAGGTAAAAGTCAGCTATCCAATAGTAAAAGATTTTTTCAGGATTTAGACTGGAAAAATGTATTGTAAAATGATACAGTAAAAAAGATGCAGATTTTTGTTTTCAAGATACTAATATTTTTGACATTCAATGACATTTCAGTAGCATAAAAGTGTAGAAAGCAAATAAAGTTGACATCAATTAAGGAATATTGGTTCGTCACCTATTGTTCATATCGCTGATTACATTGCATTGCACAATGCATAAATAATAAGATGCTAACAGTTTTGAAATTTTCAATTACAGTCTATTTTATAGAAAGTCAACCTTTAACTAAGTACAGACTTTCAAAAAATTAGATGTATCCAATGTCCCCTTGCCATGTAGAGAGCTATGCTAGAACCTTGAAGGTGTGATGGGTGAGCTCTTGGGAAGTCCCGGTGCTTCACCTCTGTGAAAATCATCTAGATCCAATGAGTGCTAAGTGTTCCATTTATTCTAGATGGATTCATGTTGAATCACTACTCATGAAATATGGGTCAATGAGTTTGTCTCAAAAAACTACACAGTTAAACCCTGTTAGCAATATCACTTTTTATTTTTATTTTTAATATAAAAATAAAATATTAAAAGTATTATTTGAGTTAAGTGTATATGTATATATATAAAATGTTTCAGGAGTTTATATTTATTCACTTATTTATGTTTTAATATTATTATTTAGTTATATTGTAATTATATATATTTTTAATCTATCCATCTATCTATATAGAAGTCTCTATTAGTTTTTCTAATTTAAGTTTATCAACTTAATTATAGTTATGTATTTTTCATTATGATATTGGAAAATATCACAGTTCATGGGTGCAGTTTGTGGAGTCAACCAAAACAAAGTTTGTGGCTGGATAATTCATGGGTTTGCTCAGGTTCATCTTGGATGGACCAGAGTTCCCCCTGCCCCCCCCCCCCCCCCCCCGCGAATCCACGTCTGCAGCAAAACAGATCCCAAATTAGTAGTAAATTGGACCTGGGTCCAGGACTTCTGGTGGATGAATTGGTGAACATAACATTCAGCTAGTGCCAAATCAGATAATACGACACAGTTTTCATGCTAATATTGCATAACAAACTCATAAATGGCAGACATTTGAAGTTGGTCTCAAAGTAGATGTTTAAAGGGGTATTGAGCTGGCGAGCACGCAAGCAAGGGACCTCATCTGATATAAACATTAAGAAAAAACAACCCAGTGGGGTTTAAACTTTGATGGGAAGAATAATATCACAACTTAACCATTACAGAATGCCAATATCAGCAGTCCGAGAATAGTTTGTATTATGACAATTTAATCAAAACGTAAACAGTTTCTTAGTAAGAGAGCCTGACTTGGCTCATGCTATTTTAAATGTCCTCCAGAGATCTGTGTATCTTATAATATTATCAGTTGTTTTTTCAATGAATTGCTTCTCGCTCTTCAGCAGTGAAAAGTTGAAAACCATAGTTAAAATCAGCAGACCAAAACTTTTCTTACTTGGAGCACTCAGCAACTTAAAAATACTCAAGTTTCCGTAAAAAGAAGTATATGTTTTTAATTCAAAAACAGTTTAAATGCAGATGATGGAATTGCATGATAGGGCAAATAATCTTGGCAGTGCTAATGAAAAGAAGCAACCAAACTCAAATGGTGTGAGGTAAGAAAGCACACAATGGGGCAGTTTTTGCCAAAAGAGATCATCTACGCACAGAATCTATGAATGTGTCGATTAAATATCTTGCAATTACAACACAAGAAAAATCAGCATAAGAAAATTCAAAAAATTCATGAGCCACATCTAAAATGAAAAATAATATTTCATATCAAATTTTTTTTTTGAAAATTGCCATTAAAAAATTCGGTCACCATTCTTCAATTTAGATCCTTACAACAAGAATGGGATGAGATCATATGTAATCTGCTTGCTAGATCATTTGATCTAGCTTCAGCCCAATTTTCCATGCAATTTTGTGTGTCATATGTCAAATGGCTAAATTTTTACATTCATGAGTCATAGGTTTTATATCATTCTCAACGGGGATTTTCTTGGAAACAATTATCTCAACTTCTTCCAGATCCTTGTTAATTATTTTCATTTATTCTTTGAGGGTGATCTGCAGGCTGTAGGAGGTGGTGGGGCTGAACAGACTGTGTCAACAGGAACAATGGAAATACTGAGGCCTTGTTGGGCTGTTGCCAGTTCTGGAGTTCCAGTGCGGGAGCAACTTTTCAATGCCTCTATTTGCAGGTATTCTCCATTTGGCGTTTTCCACCAAGGAGATTTCAGCTCACAAACATTTGGTCACAATACTGTTAATGCTGCTCCTATAGAGGTGGCCACCCCTATACTAATTCCCAGGAACGATGGGCACAAGCATCAGAAAGGAAGCCATGGTGATGTTATATTCTTGACAAGCCGAGGCGAAGTATGTATGAGTTTGTTCATCTTGTATACAATCATATTAAAGATTTTGTTTATAGATTTCTCCACTCATTTGTATTGACTGACTTGATATGGATAACTTTTGTTATTTTCCCTCCTGGCAGGTTACCTCTTATGCTGCAGGCGTTCATGGCCAAGGTGCAATCAGGAGATGGCAATTACTAACGGGTTCATCATGGTCAAACTTGCCTTCACCTGCGGGCATGGTTGAGGAAAAGGTTGTTCCCACTTTGAAAGCCCTGGCATTGCATGTTCATGGGCATGGGTCCCAAGAAGTTGTTTTAGTTGCAGGTGAACAAGAGGCTACCATCATCTCGCCAAGTGGTAGTTTGCTTGCATCTTTTTTGTTACCCTCTCCACCTATTCTTCCATTATTAGACGGCGATTTCTCAAATGATGGCTTGACCGACCTTGTTCTTGTAACTTCAAATGGAATTTATGGATTTGTGCAAACTCGACAGCCTGGAGCCCTTTTCTTTAGTTCCTTGGTTGGATGTTTAATCATTGTCATGGCTGTCATACTTGTTTCTCAGCATTTTAACTCTACGAAATCAAAGCCAAGGGCATTCGAGAGAAAGAGCATCGACCCAAGGTAGCATAACTGTCATCAACATTATGCACATCAAACTGGATTCTTTTTTCTTTAATGACTGAAAAAGGCAGTTAAACTCCTCATAATAATCATGAGTCACATTTAGCATATTATGTAGCATGCTATCACCCAAATGGTAAATTTTAGTTGTCAGTCTTCTCATTTGAAAAGTTTTTCGAGTTTTAAAATTTCCTTTTTTATTGCATTTGAAAAACTTGTTTTCACTAGATCTGCAAAAGCTTGCGGAGTACAGAAGATGAGACATATCAATTGAAGTTAATTCGCAATTGAAAAGCGATAGGATTGGTTTATGTTTTCCGGTCATCGATCCCAGCATATCAAGATAAAACTTTCATTAAAGTCAAATGTAAGGACAGGGGTTGTATCAATTCAGACCTATCTGAGTTTTAATATAACAAGTGGCACCATTTTAATCTGCTGAGGCATTTTCAACCATTTAAAGTTTGAATGTATTATTTTTAATGACTGCTTAGATAAATCTTACCAGCCCCACAAAGGAGCTGCACATATACTGAGGAATGCCCAGAGGGTTTGAACCCTGGTCTTTCCTCCCAACAATCTGGCCCCACAAAATAACTAGCTTTTAAGAAATTTGTAATAGGCTTCTAGCTAGATATAACAATAGCAATCTCCTGTCCTCCCTTATATGACTGCCTCGAGTAACCGATGTTTTTTTCTTTGCATTTGACTTGTTTGTGGTCGTCGCCGCATGTTTATATTTTTTAGTTATCATTTTTAATTGTATAATTGTATCTATTTTCAGCACAATTACAACAAATGTCTACTTGTCAAACTCATAGTTATACAGTTGACTTCTTTTCAACATTCAAAAGACTGAACATAGAAGACTTACTATGCGGTATCTGTCAAAATAAACGAGTAAGAGTGGAATAAAAAAGTCAAAAATAAAACAAAACATCAGTGACCTAAGAGTAAGATAATTGAACTTAATGTCAAATCTTAGCATTTCGGACGAGAATTTTTTGGGATTATTAAGAAGCAAAACTTAGTTAGACGTAATTAGTAAATAAATAAACTGCAGACTATTTTCTCTGGTATGGTTATAATAATTTAGGATTAGGTTTTGATTATAAAACTAGGCACTGTTTCCAGCCAATATAAAACTAGGCGCTGTTTCCAGCCAATGTAAAACTAGGCACTATTTCTAGCTAAAGCGAAGAGAAATCATGGGAGAAAGAGATATTATTGTATTATCTGTCTTGTCAAATAAGTATATATTTGTGAGTTTCAAAGTTATGATTTTCACCAATTTTGGTATCAGAGCAAAAGATTGAGCAAGAGTTGAGACTGTAAATGAAGGCCCACTGGAGAGAGGCCGGGAGATGTTGCCAAGAAGATTGTTGCCTTTGCTTGCTTGCTTAAAGGAAGAAAATAAGAAAAACTTCTGAACAAGCTGTTTGCAGACAGTAGAAGTTGAGGCTGTTGACGAAAGGTAAATTATTGTCTATGAAAAGCGTATCTTGTTGGATGAAATGTTGTAGATCGTTGGAAATGAACAACACATTATTTCCAAAGGAGAATTGGTTGGTCCATTTGAAGCTTCTATGTAGAAGTTCACCCAAGTAATTTGAGGTCTCAGATTTTTCTGGAGAGGACAAGGTGATGGATGGAGCTCTTTGAGGTCATAGTCTATTGTGTCTTATCTGCTTAAATAATTAAAAAATATTTGAAGATAAGAGCACCATTGTACGAGATGCCTGCAAGCATAAAAGGATTGTATTATTTATGTCATAGTCACTAAGGAAGGTGGTTTGACAAGTAATTTGTCAAAATTTAAGGAATCCACACCTGATGAAAGAACCATCGAGGTCACAAGGAAATAAGTTGTTTGTTGCCAACCAATTTTTATTGCCTTTTGAAGATGCACTATTGAGGCACACATTTCAGCATCATTTTTTAGTGTAGTATGTTAATGTTTAATAGCTTCAGTCAGATATATATATATATATATAAATTATCTGATTATTGAATAGACATGTCCCATGGGACATGTCTATTAATGACCTATGCTCAATATAAATGAGAGGATGTTGCATTTGAAAAACACACACAACAAATCAGACAATGCTTAGTACATTTGCAACAAACCTCCCCAAAAATCAATATAGCAAGTCATTATTTTTCTGGTTTGATCTGCAGATCACATCGTTTGATTTGCTACTAAGAAAACTGAGCGAATAATTGGTAGGTTTTGATAGAAAAGATCTATTCAAGGACCCAAAAAAATGTTATTTCTTAGAAAATTTGCAAGTATCTTGTGTAAAAAGGAATAGGTTTATTTTATGAGAAGATAATTTTTCAGTCCTTTGTCATTATTGGTATCTGAAAACGAAGAAGTCCCAGTTAGCGCGAGACTTTCTTTGCTAAGAGATGGCACAACTGCTAATGCAATTTTTTTGAAAGGGATGAGAGACATGGAGACATAATTGCAAGCTATGTGATGCAAGTATGTAGATGTTATTGCTAATGCAATTTTTTTTGAAAGGGATGAGAGACATGGAGACAGAATTGCAAGCTATGTGATGCAAGTATGTAGGTGTTAATCTTGTTCTTACAAACTCTATCATGAGGCTTCTTCCAAGCCTACTAAACATATCACAACAATCCCTTAGGACTCTTCCAAGGCTAGAGACCAGGTGGTTGGCCATTTCTTCATGCTAGACTCACCTGTTCCAAATATCTCTACCTCAATCTCCACAATACCCAAACAACTATCTCTCACACCACACAACACCTCCACTCCCTTACACCCTCTAGGATCTTTCACAACTCCCTATCCCAAACGACTTCCAAAGGCTTAACTCATTGCCAATAAAGTGATTTCAAACATTCCTAAGATTTTAGACACCTTGTTGAGCTTCAAAACACCAATTTTCACAAATAGACCTAATGAGGGCTCTTCCTTGTAGCCCTACCTTTGGGTTTTAAGGTAGGAAATCAAAATCTCTCCAAAAAATTACCAAAACTAATGAGGGATTTAGATACCCAATACTAAGCTTGACTAAACTCCAAAAACATAGATTCCCAACTGTTCAATAAGCCATATAACTTGCAGGCCCGAGTCTAGAGTAATAGGCCTAAAACACACTGTTGAACTCCAAACTCACTAAACTCTCAAAGAACAATAACAAATGAACTTGCTTACAACTTTACCTTATCAAGAACTTTCAGATTTCTGACTTTTGAACTCCTAGCTGTTAAGGAGGTAGTAGATCCTTCAAGCCCTAGCTTAGTCAATGTTTTATGGTTATTTTAAAGAACTAGCTTCAAACCTCCTCAATCTTGATTGCCAACACTTCAAATGAATCCTCCAACATTCCATGAATGGACATAAACATTCCATCTCACATGCAGACTCTAGATAAACTTCTCTCATGTTTCCTTGAATGTTGATTCATAGTGTTTGTATGTAACAACAGGGATCTACTGATTCTCGACCATCTCCATTATAAGAAACAAGTGTATGGTTTCAACTCATACGATGGCAATCTAAAACAACCAAAGGAACCTTTAAATCTTCCCCACCTTTATATAATGAGAATATGTAGCTATTGTGGTCATTTACACTAGTACAACAAGATTTCACAAAATGATTGATTTATTATACAAATTCACACACCACGCTCTTCATCTTTCTTCTCAACATCTCCTTTTTTTTTCTACATGATAAGCTATTGTTTATATAATAACTTGACCTTTCACCTCCTCTAAGAGCTCGTCCAAGATGGATGACCTTCCATCTTCCACAATTTGTCATGTTGCAAAATGTTGTCAGCAACATTTTTGAGAACATAACAACTTTTACACTTTTTCTACATTTTTGCATTTCATGCTCTTACATACCCTCAATAGGTCCAAAAGCTTATAATGACCTTTTAACACCATCTATGGCCTTAGATGGCATTATCCACATTTTGACTCACTTTGACCCTCATTGATTTAAAACATAAGCTTGGTCACATGACCTTAATTGAACACCTAATACAAGAATTGAAGTAATTATTACCCTAACCTATCATAACTCAAATATATACTTCCATGTGGATGGTTAGGGTGCTCCTACACCACTATGGAACTTGCACAAAGAAGAGAAGTTGACATAGGGGATGTTAGTGATGAAGAGGTGTAACCTCAAAGAGAGGAGGAAGTAGTTAAAATAAGAATCCTCATTTGGACAACGTTACCAAGATAAAGTTGGAAGTGCTGATGTATGAAGGCAACCTAGAAGAGGAGTTGATGGATTGGATTAGTGCAATGAACAAGTATTTTGAATATAAAAATGTTGCTAATAACAGGGAAGTGAAATTTGCAGTGGCTCGATTGAAGGGTCATGTATCCCTTTGGTGGGATGTAGTACAAGGTGAAAGGATGCAACAAGGAAAGACTAAGATTAACAGTTGGGTCAAAATGTTGTTAAAGTTAAAAGGCAAAATTTTTACCAAAAATTACCGACTTAATATTCTCAAGAAATTACAAAATCTAAGACAAAAAACAAAGATCACACAAGAATTTTATAGGTTGACCATTACAACTGGTCACATTGAAGATGACGCTAAGAAAGTGACTAGATTTCACAATAGATTGAAATACAATATTCAAGATGAAATTAACCTTTTTCTTGTTCTAGAATAGAGCAGTGGATGAAGCACACTAATGTACTCTTAAAAGAAAAAATTATCCAAGAAACAAACCCAAAGCTTAAGAGGTAAAAGTCAATCTTCTAGAGGGAGAAGATCACAAAGTGGTAGAGGGCAATGACAAGTACAAAAATAAGCAACCAATAGCTTATATCCACAAGAACAAACCTATTGAGGTAATGAATCTTTTAGAGGAAGAAGGCCTTATTCAAAAGGTAGATGTAATAAATGTGGGCATAAATCTTATGAGTGTGCACAAGTCAAGAAAGTGCACATATTGCTCAAGGTGAAGAGGACAAAGATGTATAAAAATACATTGCTTAAAATGATGTACCCGAAGTTGGTGAATCACGAGTGTTACTTAAACCCAACATGGAGGTGATAGAACCACCTCAAAGAATTTGTTTAAAATAACACACAAGTGAAAGAAAATGTTGCAAAGTCATTATGGATAGTGGGAGCACAAACAATCTAGTTTCAATAGAGATGGTGGAAAAACTAGGTTTAAATATAGTGTGTGTTGTTAATAAGCCCATGGATGTTTGCCACATTTTTCTTGGAAAACCATTGCACAATACTTACACTTCAGAAAAAATTGAAAAGAAGCTCACCCTTACACCTCGAAAAGAACTAGATGTTGCTCAACCAAGCTCCAAAGTGATGTTAATATGAGGTTAATATTTTTTACATCAAATGAAGAAGGAAGAGGTAAACTTTGCATTGATAAGAAAGCTCAAAAGTGTAGTCATAGATACAAAATTGATTGATTTGCCTGAAGAAATTAAAGACATGTTGAAAGAGTATGTAGACATTAATGGATGATCTACTGAATGCTTTACCTCCATTAAGGAATATTATCCATCATATAGACTTGATTCTAGGTGAAAATCTTCCAAATACAACAACTAATAGGATGGTGCCAAAGGAGAATAAAGAAATTTAAAAAATAGGTGCAAGAATTGTTGGAGAAAGGATTGATAAGGGAAAGTGTAACCCTTGTGCAATTCCAACTATTTTAAGTCCTAAGAAGGATGGAAGCCAGAGAATGTGCACAAATTTCAAAGTAATCAACAAAATCACTTCATGTATAGATTCACTTTTCCAAGTATTGATTATTGGTTATATTGTTTAAGTAGGGCTAAATATTTTTCTAAAATAGACTTGAAAAGTGGCTACCATGAGATTAGAATTATAGAAGGTGATGAGTGGAAGAAAACTGGTGAAACAAATCATGGTCTCTAAGAGTGGCTAGTTATGAAATTTGGCTTAACGATTGTTCCAAGCACTTCCATGCAGTGTATGAATGAGGCTCTTAGAGATTTCACAAGTAAGTTTGACATAGTATTATACTTGGATGAGATACTGATATGTAGTAATTCAAAGGAAGAACATTTCAAACATTTAAGGATGATATTAGATAAATTGCATGATGAAAGGCTATTCATCAACGTCAAAAAGTGTACTTTCTTGAAGATAGAATTAGTCTGCTTGGAATTCATGATCTCACAATAAGGACTAAAGATGGACAAGGACAAGATAAAGGAAATCATTGAATGACGTACTTGTAAGAATATCTTTGAGGTAATAAGTTTTCATGTGTTGGTCTATTTCTATAGAAAAATCATAAGAATTTTTATTGAGATTTGTGCACCAATAGTGGATACCTTTAAGGGAGATAAAAAGACATTCCATTGGACATAAGCTATTGATAAGAGTTTTCATATGCTTAAGGAAAATAACAAGGAACTTGTCTTACCTAATTTTACTAAGCATTTTCAAGTTTAATTTGACGCCAATGGGACTACTATAGGTGTTGTCCTTAGTCAAGATGGAAAGCTTGTTTCTTACTACAATTGAAAGCACTAGCAAGCCAGAATGGGAAAGCCCTTTCAAGCCTCCCAAACTCCTCACAACTACCTCCTTCCACTCAAAAACCTCCCTCAAGATCGCCTCATCTGCAACTAAATGAGAGGTTAGAGCCCCATTCCGTAACCCTATTTTTGAATACAAAACAATGCCTAGAAGAAAGGGCACTGCCACAGGTAGGGAAGGAACCTAGTGACCATCACCAACCAACTTGGCCAAAGTGAGAGTTGAGTGAAGAACATCTCCCAACAAAACATTGATGCCCAAAAGAGACTCAGGTTGGCTAGTCAAGCATCTAACCTCCATAGAAGACGCTCCCAACTTCACCAAAGGGGGAGGTCCAACAAGTAATAATTGCGCATGTGGGGGAATGAAGGCATCCGTAGTGCTAGAATGCCCGTGTGCATAGCCAAGGGATTTCTCTCTTGCCATTCAAAGTTCTAACTATGAGGAGAATATAATAAATTGAAAGCAAAGAAAATTGGTCCTTGTTAGGTTCTACGAAAGTTCTCAAGTAATGCATAAGTAATGTTGCAAATCTATACACTTATAAGGAAGAGGAAGAGATAGTCTGGGACCCTGAAGTAGGTGAAGAACAAGTCATTTAATGGGAGCAACAATTGCCTAAAGCAACACCAAAGCAACCTGAGTCAATCTTGGACACAAAATTCATAATGAAAACCAAAGGTAAGGAACATATGAAATACTTGGTCAAATGGAGAGGGCACCTATATGAAGATTCCACATAAATGACTATTTATGATCTATTTAGATATGGTGTTGTCATGCCCATAAATTCAAGGAAAAAACACACCAACATTTTTGTTTTAAAGGTTAAAAACTGAATTAACTACACACTTACACTTGATTGTTTGCAACTAGGTTAACCACAGTTGAACATTTACATGTTTTTAGATTGAATGACTAAATTAAAATGTGATTAGGTTTAGTTTGAGTTAGCATTACTAACTAGATCGTCAGATTCTATTGATCACACCCAATTTAAAGAGTTCATTTTCATTTCCTAACTAGTTGTATAAAATCATGCTTAAGGTTTCTAATTTGTTATAAGGTCCATCGATAAAAAAATAATATGGTTTTGAACAACCAATTCAAATGAGTTGAACAACTATTAACATTTTCTTAATGAAGGACCTAGGACACACACACACGCACACACGCGCTTGCGCGCGCACACACACACACAATGTTCTTATTCATAAAAAAATCCATGTATATTATTACTAGTGAAATAACGTATACTTTTAATACTAAAATAACACATGTTACGATACATGTGAATACAAACAAGTATTATAATACCTTCTCTAATATTAAAATAAAATATATGTTTTAACATCACATACAATGTTACTAAATAATTGTTGATTTATTAAGTACTACATAGTATATACATCAACTAGTCTATAATTTAAAAGAAATCATGTATATATAATATTATATAGGCCTCCCGCCCCCCACCCCCTGCCCCCGCCTCCCCCACTCTCTTTTTAACTCCCCATGTCATGTCTAAGGAGGTGACATAATGCAAAATGGAGAGGCAACATTTTAAATATGGGGGGCCTGCTCACAAAGGGGGAAAGTCCACAATTTATTTTTTCAAACTCCAACACCTACATTGCATTGAGTCGTGCACTATAAAACAAGGAGAGGGATGTGATCAGGTAGAGTGGAGAGTTGTGAGGATTGGTGGGGCCCATGGGGTCACACCCTCCTTTATATATAATTAACTTTGCTCACCATAATATAAGGGTTTGTACCTTATAAAAGGTCATATAATATATATTTATTATTATATTTTATTGTGTTTCTTATTTATATGTTATTTTTGTTTACAAGGATATAACTTATTATTGTTTTATGGGGTCACGCCCTCCTATATATATAATTAACTCTGCTCACCATAATATAAGGGTTTGTACTTTATAAAAGGTCATATAGTATATATTTATTATTATATTTTATTGTGTTTCTTATTTATATGTTATTTTTGTTTACAAGGATATGACTTATTGTTTTATTTCTTTTATATTTAGGATGCACATACTATTTTGTTTAGCCCTATTTTCAACCCTTTTCAATTATTATGTGTTTTAACCTATGGGCATTTGATTTAGACAATGACTATCCAAGTAGTTCGTTTGAATGCCTGGATGCCTCCATGCCGCTTCCCCATCATGGCACCCCCATCATACCATCAACGTGTCAACTCTAACATTTTGTCATGCTCTACTCCAATCTAACAAAGATCTAAATGAGATGTTGACTTCCCAATTACTGTGTCAATACATAATCTTTTGTCCAAATTTATGAATCATCTTCATTTAGTGTTGCATTAATTATTGGGTTTTGTCTTCTTCTAATTCTTCCATTTGTGTTAGAATGCATCACCACTTCATTCATGATCAACTCCCCATCCACAACAAACCAAATTCTCGAAACATCTCGAAATACTCTGTTAGGTCACTCTTGCTGGCATGTTCTTCAGTTTGGGAAGCTCTGAATATGAGACTGCCTTTCTCTCATCCTTTGTAGATAATATAAGATTTTTAGTATTTGTGTAGCAGTAAGGGCCGAGCAATTTCATAGACACCTTTCCTTTTTCAGTATTGTAATTTCACTAAGATTTTCATGGGCAAAACAATTTTTATATATAAAGATATGTATTTTTGTTAGTTTGTTTGCTAAAGTCATTGGAAAGGCTAAGGTTGGCATCGTCTGGATAACAACAAAGTATCGGGTTCTTTCCTTTTTCTTTGAGTCTAAGGGTTATGTTAATTTTATTTATTTTATTTAAGCATGTTAGATAGAGGAATATCAATTTACTATCCATTTTATTCCAAAACATTTTAGAATATAGTTTGTTCGTTTATTCCAAAATAATAATCTTTTAGAATTCTTGATGCCATTATAATTATTTATATAATGATAATACTCAAATAATGTTTAGTGGATTAGCCTCCATCGTGAATTTCCCGTAATAATTTATACCAACAATTCAGTCATTGAAAAGTGCTAGCTCGTCTCCTGGTTGCGCCATTTAAGAGAACTTATCTTTTTCTTTTCAAAGCAGATTTGATTGCATTTTCATATTAGATTAAGCCCAATAGAAAAATGTAATATAATTTCAAAAGCAACTATTTATGGTATCATAATATGATTTCTTGTCATGTTGTTCATATCTGTATTAAGTCGTCCAATATGAGAAGTGCTTGGTGATCAACCCAAAATATGATATTGAGAACTTGGCTATTTGTACTAAAATATTCAGTATGATACATTAATGAAAGTTCAATAGTTGCATCAATTCCAAAGCATTATAAAAGAAAAATGAATTTGTTTTTGATTAAGGAAAACAAGTTTTGAAGGGTGCCTGAAACCCTTTACAATCAAAATATTTTCAATGGAGCCCGAACAAAAATACTATAGCCCAAAGGTGAAATAGGTCACCAACCAAAACAAGGTGACCAGGGTGGCCTCAAAGATAACACAATACACTTAAACCACCAAAACAGGTTTTGAATAGGAACCTAAAACCCCATGGTTACAAAAGAAATAGACAATTAGTCTTGAATCATGTCTAACTACAAAGAATAATAGGCCTAAAGAGCTAGGAGATCCAACAAAAAAAAGGGGGACAACCTCAAATAGGCAAGGCCTCAGGATTTACATTTTGGTCTTGTCTTTTGTGAATGTAAAGACATATCAAAAGATGGAATAGAGGGCTTGACCTTTTTTCCTTTTATTGTTGTCCATCCATCCTCCACCATCCCAACAACCTTTTGCCACACAAAGCAACACCAAAACCTGCCCCCAAAACCCTCATAGCAGGAGAAGAAACTCCACCACCACATGATTTCTAGACTACAACAGTAGAAGGAACAGTAGCACCATCCTAAGATAGAGTCGTAAGAGGGGCCACAATCGAATCACTAGTTACAACATTTGAAGGAGGGGAAACTATATTGGTCACAATCATTGGGGCAACATTTGCACCATCTATGACAACAATAGAAACCGCCTCCAAAGAATCCTGAGAAGAGCCACCAACCCTAACAGAGGAAGCTTTTTGAACCGTGTAGTGATCATCCAAAACCCCCATCCACCAAGAAGGTGACTTCTTCAATCTAACCCTTTCAGAGGAGCATCACGCAACAAGGTGGCCGATCTTATGACATTTCCAGCATTTGAAGGGGATACCCTCATAATCAATAAGATGAATCCAAGAGCCATTAGGAGTCACCAACTTAATCTTTTCAGGGAACCCCTTAGAGATGTCGATCTCCACAAGAATGTGAGCATACATCATCCGAAACACATTGGAAGACACGGTATCAATTAGCAAGAAGTCCTTGAGGGCTTGCCCTACAACCTCTAGTATAGAATACAACTATAAGTGAAGGGGAAGATTTAACAACCTTACCTAAAGAGGAATCTCATTAAAGGATTATGTCAACGGGTCAAAATCCTGATACCAAGGTTTAGCCATCAAGGGGAACCTTTCCTCCCAAGAGAAACCACGATGCAAGATGGCATTTCTATCTTCATTAGTAGCAAATTTCACAATAAAAAAACCCCTTTCCACAGGGTAAATCTAAACTAAATCTAAAATGATGGGATCCCAATATCTAGATATCCAAGCATGCAGATCTGACAAAGAGGGCCAAAATCCTTAAAAATGAAAAATAGTAGCTGTAGAAGAGAAGTCCTCCACATATGTGGAAATCTCATCAACAATATCAGACTTTATATCAATCATAATCAGGTTACTTACAACAACAAGCACACAGTGTGGAGCCCCGAATGCTCAACTTGACCACCAATACGAACCTCATAGGCGGCCACATCTGCATAAGAGATGGCTGATCTACATGTAGCACCACAAGGCAGAACAATAGGGGAAAGAGCCGCTCCAGTAGGAGCCATGGGCACAACACCCCTAATTGTAGTGGAGGGGCCACCAAACGCCATGATCAGATGAAACCCAAACCCATTGACCATCTGAGTATGGGTGGGAGACATCAGATTTTCAAACACTGTTAGGGCATTGTCATTGAAGATAGATTCGGGAGTGAAAGAAACAAAAGCGGGATACATTGTTACAACTCCTAGTTAATTGATTGTTACTCAAGATCTCATTAAGAAAAATGAATTTGTTATTACTATTAATTGAAACCTTTTTATGATATTATTTTTAAAATGTTAACTTTAGATATGCTATTTAAAATTAGTTTGTTGATGTCTATGACTTTTAAGTTGATAGGCTTATATGTGGGAGCTTTGCTCCTAGGTTTTGTAATTTTTCATCAAAAAATTGACAACCCTTCTTGACTGATAATTTTTTTTCGGTAGTGAAAAATAGAAACCTATCATAATATATCGAAGATTTGGGACTCATCGAGAAACTAAAAGAGAGAATGGGTGGTTGGAAAGACAAATGGCTATCCTCACCAGGGAGGAAGACCATGGTTTCTTTAGTCTTGTCAACTCAGCCTATTTATCAACTCTCATATATGGATCTTCTAGTAGTAATCTAAGTGGCATTAATGGTTTCCTTAGGTCATTTTTTTGGCAAGGAAGTGCAGAGAAAAGAAAGTTTCCCTCTTCTCTTGGGACCAAGACTATAGATCAAATGAAGTAGGAGGGACTAGCATAAAAAATATCAAACTTCAAGGTAAAGATTTGGGAGGAAGGTTAATTTGGCAAATGATTAGATTCCCCAACCTAAAATGGGTCAAGATGCTGACTCAAAAATACTTTTCATCCCCAGATCCGATCAATTTTTTTAGAGAGACTCATCCTCCTAAATGTTCAAGGTTCTAGAATTTCCTGTTGAAATACAAACATATTATACAAGATAATTTATCATGGAATCTAGGGGATGGAAGGGATGTTTTGTTTTAGTTAGACTCATGGGGAGGATATAAGGCCCTTGATCTTTATCCTTCCCTCCATCAATCAAAATGGGGATCTAAGGTTAGGGATTATGTGACTTTGGAGGACAATTATTGGATGAATTGGAAATGGAA
This sequence comes from Cupressus sempervirens, assembly GCA_028749045.1. Lineage (NCBI taxonomy): Eukaryota > Viridiplantae > Streptophyta > Pinopsida > Cupressales > Cupressaceae > Cupressus > Cupressus sempervirens. The sequence goes on along the minus strand of CM053786.1, from coordinate 494,864,819 downwards.
AGATATAGACTGAGGATATTCCACTAGAAGATAAAAATCTCCTCCAATCAATTCTTCATTTGAGAAAATTTTCCTTCAAAGGAGGGAAGGATTGCCTCATCTAGGCTAGAAGTAATAATGAAGAGCGCACTTCTAAACTAGGTTATATAGGTATTCAGAATCTCTTCAAGGTTTTTCTAAAAGCATTATTTCTCTTAGACTATGTTAAGATAAATTTTGTCTCATCAAGGCATGATTGTTTTCTTGGATAGTCCTTCACCAAAGGACCCTCACTATAGAAAGGTTGAGAAAGTTTTCATTTTAGGGTTCAACTAGATGTCTTTTATGTGAAGTTGAGGAAGAAAATGTAGATAATCTCTTCCTTCATTGCCCTTATTCAACTATTTGCTGGCAATGACTTTGCTCTCAATTAGGCCTGTTGATGGCCTTCCCTAACCCCATACTCAATATGTTGATGTCTTGGCCTCTCTTAAGATTAGATAGTATCTTTCACAACCTTTGGATCTCCTCCCCTTCCATAGTTCCCAAAGAACTATGGAAGGAGAGGAATATAAGATTTTTTCAAGATAGCAAGATGTTGGTTAATCAACTTATTAACAAGATAGAAATTTCAATTATTGAGTTAACAAATAAAAGGTTGTTCATTATAACATCAAATAAGCCATGATGACTTATTGGGATGAAAAGATGCGTGGACGATGGATTGGGTTAAAGATCCCGCCCTTTCTAGAAAAAAAGTAGATGCAGGTTAATTTTCAAGGGTAGAATGTGTATGGAAAATTCAAAAAAAAGGATGGTTCAAGCTAAAATTTGATGGAGGAAACCTAGGTAAAGATGGCATAGGACGTGCATTCACAATGACAAAGGAGAAGACATTGCCAATATAACAAGATACATTGGAAAAGCTACTAATAATTGGGTAGAGATTTCTGCTTCAGTAGAAGGCATCTTGTTATGCAAACATTTGGAAATTAATAAGTTAGAAATTGAAGGAGACTCAACCATAATTATAAATGCTTTTAGGAAAGGAGCTCTTTCAAATTGGAGGCTATATGCAAAGCTCTTGGAAGCTTTATAACTATGCAAATCCTTCAAAAAAATAGTAATAAACCACATTTATTGGGAAGGTAATAAGAGAGCAGACATGCTAGCTAATATAAGGATTGATGAATCTCTTCCAACTGATTAAATATAGTTTCAATCTTCACTTTAGTCCCCTTTAGTAATTATTATCTAAAATAGATTTAATAATAACTTGTCATACTTTCGATATCCTTAGAAGTGTTTTAAATTATTTTTCCTTTTTTTAGTAATCGATTTCCTTAGAGCTCTTAAATCACTTTGTAATGTTTATTTTGTGTTTCTTTCTAATGTTACCTTAATGTCTATTGGTTCCTTGCTATCTATCTTTTTGGGATCTCAATGTCTTTAACAAATTTATGTCTTTCTTAGGATTCTCTAACTTGGTATAGGGTTTTGCTTGATGTTTATCTGTGCTATTTTAGGTCACATGAGCAAATGGGCTAAGGAATTAAGGAATATCTCCCAATAGTTTTGAACTTTGTCATCTAATGATTTTGATTTGTAAAGGGCAATACTAACAAACTATCACCTAACTTTGTCCTCTCAGTGTCCCTTGAGTTGGGTTGTATGACTATTTTTCTATTGATATATGGCTTCGACCTCTTGCTTATCAAAAAACAATAAAAATAAAAAAAAGAAATAAAAAAATTCTAAAAAATAAAATTTAGTCTTAATTTTCTTAATTTTATTTTTTTGATTTTATTTTCTCAATTTTAATTTGTTTACTAAAAAACAATAAAAAAAATTAGAAAGTTGCAAAAAAACTTAATCTTCTAACACAAACATGTCCATAATAATATCAACGCGAAATTAAAAAGTTGCTAAAATTGAGTCATACATTGTACATAAATTACTTCAATGTGAGTTAGGTTTTGATTGAAATTTGAATTATTGTATATGGATTTATGATGAATTTTATTTATTAATAAGTATTGCAATATATTTGTATAAAAGTTAACAAACATTGAACTTTTTTTACATTAAATATTAAATTTTATGACAAGGAAATTCTTTTAGTATATTAAATGATGAAATTCATAATGTTTATAACATCAAATTGTAAAACAACATTGTTTGGATTGTGGAAATCCATTTGTTATTAATTTAGAACATTCTAAATTTTTGTATGATAAATTTTACTTGCAAATAAGTATTACAATATATTTGTATATCTTTTTAGATTGAATATTTAATTTTATGAAAAATCTCTTACTATATTAAATGATGATATTTTGTAAGAATTTGCCTTAGGGAAAAACAACACCAAGATCAAGAAACTCAAACATAGCACAATATGGACTAATAATGGATGATCAGAATACCAATAATGAGAATATCATATGTACAATACACATTAGAAGTGCCTGCATATAAAGGCATCTAGAATGACTAGGAGTTAGCAAAGTGATAAGCCTCACAACCAAGCACATATCCACCAAGAGTGGATTATCCTCCATTGAGCACAGAAGTTAGTGCGATGATGAGAGGATAAGCTTACATAGGTGTATCTTGTAAAGAGATGTTGTAGACACCATGTGCTCAATCGGAACTCGCAAACAACTGTGTTGTCTACATGATAACTCAGATAAATATGCAAATCCCTATGTTGTCAACAAGACAACTCATATAATTATGCGTACTCCTAGGTGTCTAATGATAAATAATAAAATAGTGCATTCATCTAAGTAAACTTAAGTAAAGTGTAATAATAATCAATTATTTACACTAATATATTTTATTAAAATTCAATAGTGATATATATTACGGATCAAAATATTTGACTTTAAAAACTACATAGTTGGCTTTTGGTAGAATATTGTAATTCTTGTTTTATTTTAAAAATTATTTAAAATAATAAATAAGAAATAATGCAAATAATGATTTATTTTTTGAACTTATAGAAATTTTAACAATATATATATGTAAATAATTAGAATACTAGATTTTAATACATATTTTAAAATTAAAATAGTGTTGAAAAAGAACAAATAAGATAATTATGAGTGAATTATTTTAATTTTTAAAATCACGTTCACTTCCTTATCTATAATTAATTAACATGTCTTCAAATTAGTTAAAATGCCACCATGTGTTAATAGATCCCATTTAATCTAGAAGGTAGCTCCATAGAATTATAATAACTTTTGTTTTTGGTTTTTATTTTACCTCTATGGAGTTGGCCATTAGTTTTTTCAATTGTTTGAAAAACTATTTTTATAGGTGTGATAGTAATGAAAAATAGAGAATATATTTTTAATGGCTATTACTTATGGGTATCAATAAAGTTGATAATTTTTTAAAGTAAAGTTTGCAAATTTTTATGAGTAAACTTACAAATTTAAATTATTATGATGTATAAGTTGACTATCATTATTAAATTCAAAACTTATTAATATAATTTTAGTTATATTTTTTATATTTATTAAAAGTTAGTAATTAGGAGGTTAAACGTGAATGCAATAAATGATAATGGGAACATAAATCATAATAGTATCGTGGTTGAAGCTTTGTGAATTTGGAGGTTGGATGTTTAAGTTTGAATTAAATGAGTAGAATAATTATTCTTGTTAATTTGCGTCAACACAAAAATAATTGGTTAACATATGCAAAACCATACCAAAACATCACATTGTAGACAAAAACTTTAACACTTATGTCCCTTGTTTTTTAATGGGTATTGCTCAAACTATTTATGAATTAGTTGTAACTGATATTTCTTTATTTTGATTAATTAATTAGTCAGAGAAATGAGAAATGTAGCTAGAGAACTTAAAATAGTAAAATATTATAAAATGAAATTGTGGGTGACACCAAAAGGTAAATTCACTTTATATATTGTAATGTTTTCTACCAACTTTTTCTTATCACAATTATTTCTTTATATGACATAAAGTTTTATAGGGTCAAAATCAACTTTCCTATCGACCCCTTGTTGCATGCACAAAAGTCTGCAACTCATAGTTATTTTTTATTTTATTCTTGTTGATTTTAGTTTCTATCTAAAACAAGTGGATTGTAAATTATGACACTATATTTAAAAATAAAAAATAAATAGAAAGAACAAACAAATATAGATAGTAAAAAGATATTATGTTTTTATATTTTACTATAGATGTAGTAGAGTTGTTTTGGTTGTTCCAATATTTGTCATAATGATCTATTAGTCACTTTATTTTACATTTAACATCTTTAATTAAAATTTTATATTTAATTTAAATATTTGAAAAAAAATGTTCACCTAAAAATGATATATAAAATACAAACGATTTAATTTAAAGACATATAAACTTATTAAATATATATATAAAAAAGTATGTATTAAGCTAATAACTAATTCTTTCCTTACAAAAATTTCACATGACTTCGTAAATGTAATTGTCTAATTATAAAAAAGGTTAGGTGGAATTACCCATATATATGATAGTATATATTTTCAATGAACGTTATTTAATCATTCATGAATACATTTATATAAAATTTTATAAACTATAATGATTTGTATTACATTTTCTAATTATGTCTACCAATTTGTTAAATGTTTGGGTGGTAATAAAATTGTACATTGATGGTTGATCTCCACAAACTACACCTTGTTTATTAGATAAAGCATAAATATAGTTAGAAATAAGAACTATGTTTGTTTTTAATGTTTTTTTAAATTAAAATAGTTAAGCTCTTGTTAAGCTTTGACTATTGTGCATATTTGATAATACCTACATCATAAGAATCACATTTTGTAGTCAATTATAGAACAAGTTGATTTGGAGATTCATATCTTACATTCAATTACTTCCTCTATTGTTTTCATCCTTTTTCATATCATAATTTTATCACATATTCTTAAACGTGCATGATATCTTAGGTTATAAACACGATAATATCCATAGTCATATGTCAGATTCATAAACATCTATGTCCTCAACTAGATAAAACTTAAATCAACAAAACTTCCTTGTACAACTTAATTTTTTATATGAGCCATTACTTACATATATAAAATAACTTTTAATGTTATAATATGCATCATATGTCCTAGGCTTGCACTAACATGCATCTCATTACTAGATCACAAGATTAGAAAAATACAGAATAAAATATATAATATCAACTTCTAATATAATTTTGAGCAATCATTTCATTGATGGTATAGTGAAATTATTTCATATTGAGAATATAATTGTATTTATAATGATTTTCATATATTAATTATTTTTATTGAGGACATATGTAATGATCCCTATCAGTTTTTTTCTTTTCCCATATTTCAACAAGTTAAGGACCACTAACCATATTAATATTCCTCAGAATGGATATAAAGTTTAAATGACAATCATTCATCCAACTACCCTTGTAAGATGTTCCCAATGAAGGAAATATTTTTTCAAGTGCACAACTAGAGTGGACACCTATTGGGCATCATAATGCATTTATGGATTTATGTGTTGCTATCCCTCTTGAGAGACTCTCTCACTTTGTCAAGGGAGAAGGTCTACCGTGGTACAAAAACAACATTTATACGAAAATAACATAACAACAAGAACTTGACAAACCCTACTAACCATGCTACCAAGATGTATTCAAGGTTTGTTTAGATTTAATATAACAATTAAGCATGCAATATTATAATTAAAAAAAATCTATTGTATATAAATTGATAGAAATATATTTGTACATGTATATATAGATATCATTGTGCTTTTGGACCTGATGATAATAGAGAAAAATCCCAAACATACATGCACAGGTTACTGAGATTCACAAAGAAAAGGGGTTGTAAAATCCACTTTTGTGTTAGAGTTATGTATGAAAGACCAAATATTGCCATCATTACTTATAATGAGTTTAGTCATCAAGATGCTAGTGGCGAATTTTGTCATGAAAAGGATGACCCTTTTGGTGATCCAAGGTGGTTGCACCAAGATTGTCAAATGCATATAAATCTTATATTGAGTCATTGATATTGATGGGTGTGGGGTTTGCCGCAATATGTAAACAACATTATTTAGATCTTGGTCTTACAAAGTTGATGAATAAGAGGGACACACATTTTCTAAGAAAATATGTAATGAATGTGTAATGCCCCGCTCGGGAACCCAAGAGAAATAAACCTAACATGTTACAATGTTTACTGAACTATTTTTTTTTTTGAAGTTTAAACAACATCAAGATAACATTAATGCGGAAGCAATATGAACATACACATCAAATACACATATGCAAATATAGATACAATTTCAATTCCTCAAGAGTTCCTTTACGTTGAGTCATAAATAATTTTTAAATTAATTAGTTTAAGTTCTAAGTACAATGTCTCATGATCATAAAGAAATACCAGATACATAATCGCATAAGCAATTGCATAAGTATAAACAATACAATGAAAGTACATCCAATCAATAACATCCACTGCACATGTCGCAGGGTATGTGAGAATAGATACAATACATCAGAATACATGATAACATATATACTTCATCTGAAAAGAAGTCTCTGAGATAAGAAATAAGAATGATAAAGGTACATCTTCTGCAACGATCATCCAACAGCTAGCAATGTGAAGGGGAACCCAAATGGTAAGAAGACACTACCTCCTAACCACGTGGTTACCTAGTCAGGCTTCCACTCCCACCGTGCAGGGAAGATAATGAATGATCCACAAACGGCTATCAAACATAAAAAATTCCTAGGCATGGAATACCTACTAGCCAAAACTATCTCAAAGGTAACACATACTACTCAAGAAGATAAAATAATCCAAAAGTAAGAACACTAAATCCAATACTGACACCACATAACCAACATCATAACGAACCAAGTGTAAACCAAATACCAAGATCACAAGATAAAGTCAACAAAAGACAATCACCTCAAGTCAAAAGCCACATGTCAAAAGTACATCATCCATGAATCACCAATCATCATCAATGAAAGTAAATAACCATAATAAACACATCCGACAATAAGTACACCACATCCAACAGTAAGTACACCACCAGAGATACACAAAAAATACAGAGGAGACTTAGGCTACATACTAGGGAGTGTCATCACATGGCTGCTTGAGTTACCCTGGACTGATCTCTTAAGAGACCCCGGACCCTCAATCGTTGAGTTACCCAAGACTGGTTACTTTGAACCCCGGACCCTCAACATCACACATATGAAAAACTAGAAAACCCTCTCAAGAAGACGAGGCACTCATCTCATTCCCATCCTTAGTCTATACAAGCACTTAAGGCATAGGTGGATCAAATATCTCTAACTTATCTTTTTAATGTGTTTTCCCCCTAAAGATTTTTCATTACTAGATTATCACTTATTACACAACTTGCATTAGGTTACCTTGGCACTGACCACTTTGGGTCCCAGACCCCTATTCAAGCCACTCCCAAGTCACGTACCTAGACAACCTCTACTAAGCACATAAAAACACAGTTGTGTCCCATACCACAACATTCATAAAGATCAAACTCGGTTCCTTAACAGGCAACCTAATAACAAGATGGTTCTCCCACCCAAGTACACATAATTTCTCCACAAGATAAACCTCATAGATATAATCTCCAATATGAATCACAAAACACATCACAACATCTAGTCCCATAAATAGTATCCAAGAAAATTCACAAAACCTCTGGTGTACATCCTAGATTGGTCAACATCTAATCAACTCGAAAATTCACGAAGGATAGATGGTACATAGAAAATATCATAGTGTCACAGTTGATTTGATTTGAAAGCATATAGTTGAGTTAAATGAAGGTTATAGTTTCAGTTCAACATACATTTTCAAGTAAAATGTTTCAGAATTCACCCTTACAAGTTAACCCACTCTAACTCTAAATTTACCCTTACTGTTTTAAGTCAATTTCCTAAAAACAATCCAAGAATAATTTATTTAAATTATTAAATTAATACTTGTTGTTTCTCTCAAAGATATAATCTATGACTCTCTTTTTCTTTATTATAATCAATATTATAATAGTTAAATAAATCTAAAACTTAATTGGACAAATTCCAATATTAATTAATTCTAATTAAATTATATTTAATTAAATTAATTAAAATATAAGACATTCACATTAATTCTAATTTCGTCACTAATTAAGACTTTAATTAAATATTACCATAATTTAAATTTGTTGATTAATTAATAATTTATTAAAACATAATAATGATAATAATTTCATTTAAAACATAATTGAAATTAATAATAATAATTCATTATTATTTTATAAACTAAAACATAACATATAATATTTCTTAAATAATAAATATTAATTAGAGAATATTACTTAAACTTTAAAAAATATATTAAAATACAAAAAGATTGGTTTGAGTGATTTAAAAATCGCTGGAAGGCTTTTTGAAAGCCGCCGGCCATAATGGCAAAGCCGTGCGGCTGCCTGCATAACTGCAAGCTTGTCTGTTGCCATCGGCAGCAGTATTAACTACTGCCGTGTGCAGCAGTCAGCCTGCGCACGCACGACGGACCAGAAGGTGGTGGGGTGGTCAAAAACCCCCTCCACATATATAATATATATATTTTTAAAAATTTATTTTTATTAAAAAGTTTCGTAAGACATTTTTTTTTTAAAATATAAAGAGTTTGAATTATTTTATAAGATTTACGATTATATAAACTTTATTAAATAATTCCCATATATATATATATATATATATATATATATTTTAAGAACGTTTACGATATTAGCCTGATAGGAAGATAAATAAACAAATTGAACCCTTCGAATTTTCAATATAAGATTTTCATTTCCACCAACAAACCCTTTCTAAATTTAAATTTCTAAATCCCAATTTAATTCAAAAGCCCAGATCCCGATTTATTTCCAATTTCTTTCAATTGCAGAATGAGGTTATTTAAATAGTTTAAAAAAAAAAAAAAAAAAAAATTTGGATTCACGGATGGAATCAAAAAGCAAAAGATGTAGAACGAAGGGTGGCAAGATTCATACAACGGAATTTGAGAAATCAATTTTCAACAAGCACGAAGAAGACAGAGATCTGAAAATATTTCTACAATGGTTCACAAACCCTACCTTGATCTGATGCTAACAATTTGGTGAAACCCTTGCTAATCCAAACCCTTCAAAGCTTCCAAAGATTTCTTTGTTCCCCTTCCAAAAGTGTGTTCCCTCAAACCTGTGTCTGAAAACTTGTCTCCCAAAAATCCCCCTTGAAAAATGAACCCTCAAATTTTGATAAGGAGTTCTCTTCCTATAATCGGGGCACTAATTGTGCGTTTACCCAAGAGGTCTCTTGATCCCCTTTTGTTAACTCTAAAATCAACTTTTATTTATCTTAACTTTCATATTTTCATGCACGTTAAATGGATTATTAAATCTCTTTATTTAATTTTCACTCAACTTCTATTTTAATCAATTTATAACTTATAAATCTCATGCGCACTTAATGCGATTAAATATCTTTATTAATTTCACATGTTTAATCTTTTCAATTAATTTCTTTTATTTTCAACTCATGCATAAATCATGCGAACTATAATCTTTATGATAATTAAATATCTTTTCACTTTTAATTTCATTTTTAGAAACTTAATTGATAAAAATATTTATTAACTTAAATAACAATAATATTTAGCATTTATTTAAAAATGCACTCTAAATATAAATATAATCACGTTCTAAATTTAAACTTTAACTTTTATCTCCAATATTTAATTCTCTCTTATTTAATTACTTCATTCATGCACAATTAATTTCCTTTTTAAAATAAAATATTCTTTTATTATTCCTTCATGCACTTTAAGTGAATCATTAAATTACTTTATTTAACTTTCCACTTTACTTTACTTTAAATTAATTTATTAACTTTAATCTCATGTGCACATTATTAAATTATCTTTATTCAAGTTCACATGTTTTTTTTTAATCTTTTAATTAATCTCTTATATTTTAAACTCATTCATGCGAACTTAAATCTTTTTCATAATTTAATATCTTTTAACTTCTTAATTTATTTTTGAATGTTTAAATTTGATAAATATTTATTAACTTAAATAAGACTAATATTTAGCATTTATTTAAAAATGAACTCTAAATATATTATTATTAAATTAAATAAATATTATCACGTTCTAAATTTAATCTTAAAACTTTTATCTTCAATTTAATTCTTTATATTTAATTAATTTCTCAATTAATTAAATATAATTAAATATTCATAATATCATAATAATTTTCCATTAAATTAAAACATTAATTTAATCTTTTAATTAGACTTAATTAACAGAAAATACATCAAACACTCACAAAACAACATTCGCACAAAATACTCACGGGTTTAAAAAGGGTAGACAGTCTGTTACAAGTCCTCCTTGTAGGACAAGTATTTTAGGTTATGGCTAGAATTGGACCTGATCATTATCTTCCCATTCTCACCATTTGAGTATTTGTAATAGGGCACGCTCATCCTAGCAATTCAGGGAAGTCGATTCCCGATATCTGCATCCTGCATAAAAGACGAGCATGTACATGTATATAATATATCTAAACTAAACAGACAATGGCGGGGAGTGGTTCATCATGTAGATCTCGACTAGCAGGTGACTACGACTCCCTCCCTTAACCACATCAAACACTTCAGACAGAAAGATAAAATAAACACGCGCACCATACACATGCAAGTATGGGGTACGTATCATAAAAATCACAAATCTAAGATCAAATGCATACATATAATAATGCATCTCTATCAATACAACATAATCATCATTAAAGACATCCTGTTAACATTTTTATAAAAGAAATCACATTTACTAACTAGGATCATTAAAACAACACATGAATGAAATCAACTAAGCAATAATAATTGATACATTTGTAATCAAAGTCATGAAATAATATCATAATATTACAATTCTAGTATCTCTAAAGCTAATCGAAGCATAAAGTCAACCTAAAAGAATTTGATAATGATAACAGAAATGCGATCTAGGGGCAGGCACTACATCCACCCCCCCTAGAATTAGGCTTACTCCTGGAAGCCCATTACTAAGAAACATGAATCAAACTCAGAAAACTCAAAACTAAGGTCCACGATCGGGGCAATTGGTTGCTCTATGACCATATTGTCCACAAAAGTAGCAATCTCCACTTAAGCCTCTCTGAGCTCCAGGTGCACGCGACTGATCACAACTACCAACACTAGCATCCTCACTGAGAGCTCGAGGAACTCGATCCAACCTATTGCGCATACTACGCTTCCAGTTGCGATAGTTCCCTGACTGTGAACCACCACTGTTACCATGGAAGAACTTTCTTCCCAGCTTCTCCTAATTACCTTTAGAGAAGTTAGGAGAATTTCTAGAACTTCCAGCCCCTTGAGACTGGTTATCCTTCAATGCTCCTGAATAAAGTGCCCCTCTTGCCTGAACACCTGGTAGGCCACCTTGACCCGAAGTCACACTCACCTCAACCAAAGTAGCTCGCAATATTGCATCCTTAAGGGTTTTAGGTTGGAAAACCTTAACAACCCCAATGATGTTAGCATTAAGTCCTCTAATGAAATGTTGGACCATCAATGGTGAGCTATCACTAACTCCCGCATAAGACATAAGCTCGAAGAACTTACGCTCATACTCCACCACAGTCTTGGTACCCTGTCTCAAGTCATCAAACTCATCTGCCCTCTGAAGTTGCCATTGCTCTGATAGAAATCGCTCATGGAAGTGTTCAAGGAACAACTCCCATGTAATAGTCTGCATATTTATCCCAAGTTTCCTCTCCTCCATATTCCACCAAATCGCTACAAAGAGCTCTAAATGGGTAATGGCATATCTTTCTCTGACATTGGAGTCAAAGTCTTGCATGGAAAAACATCTATCTAGAGCAATCAACCAATTTTCAGCATCATATCCGGTACCTTCTCCATTGAAAGGTTTGATCTTGACCCGTAATAGGCCCTTCATCTGGATGGACTGGCTAGACCGCCTCATGCTCTCTAAGCTCCTCCCTCTAGGACTCATGGACCTATCTCTATCTCCATGCTCTAAATGATGAGCTCTATCCTGTAACGGTAGGCGTGCTAGGATCTCCTTGACCAAGTCTCTAGTAACCGATCCTTCAGTCTCAACAACTTGCTTAACACTAGCATCCTCTCTAGCCTCTTCCTGAATAGGGTCCCCTGAATGGGCCAAGGAAGGAATACGGTGACTAACTCTCCCATGACTTCTACCATGTCTTGAGCTACGACCCCTAGCAATGGATCTAGAATCAGAAGTCATCTCTCCTACAACACCCAAACACAACAATGACATCTAAGAATCCATCATAATCATAGGGTCATAACTTACCGACATAAAGCAATAATCCGAAAAGTTTTATAAGTTTTCTAGTTCCATGTTTAGAATCTGTCTCATTTCAAAGTTTGTTGTTCAACAGTTTGGTTTCAAGTTTGATGTCAATATAAGTTTGTCGTTTAAATGCGTTGTAAGTTTACTAATTGCTCAAGTGATGGCGCACATAATGCCTAGAGTTCCCAATGTTGAAACTTCGCTCTGATACCAGATGTAACTTTATCATTCTTATTTCTTATCTCAGAGACTTCTTTTCAGATGATGTATATATGTTATCATGTATTCTAATTTATTGTATCTATTCTCACATACCCTGCGACATGTGCAGTGGATGCTATTTAGTGGATGTACTTTCATTGTATTAGATATACTTATGCTTTGTTTATGCGATTATGTATCTGTTATTTCTTTATGATCATGAGACATTGTACTTGAAACTTAAACTAATTAATTTAAAATTATTAATGACTCAACGTAAAGGAATCCTTGAGGAATTGAAACTGTATCTGTAATTGAAAATGTGTATTTGATATGTATGTTCTTATTGCTTCCGCATTAATGTTATTTGATGTTCTTTAAATTTAAAAAAAAAAAAAAAAAGTTCAGTAAACATTGTAACATCTTAGGTTTAATCCTCTTGGGTTCCCGAGCGGGGCGTTACAGAATGCTTGGAAAAGGGAACGTTCCCTTCAATCACAAAAAAATGAAAATGATGTCAAAAGTATAAGTTTGTGGCATATAGAGGAGAAATAATTTTTCTTCTACTATAAAACACTCAATAGTGGAGAAAACATTCCATTTATGATAGGCATTCAAACACCATGGATGCAAGAGATGATGGTGAGATATTCACATAACTCAATTATTGTAATGGATTCCACATTCTCAACAAATAAATATGCTATGAGTATACCAATGCCAACTATATTAATATATTTTACTTTAGTTCATCTAAATTTTCTCTAAACTCTTAATTTATAATGGATTTCTTCATGCGTAGTATGAGTTATATTTATTGTTTGTATTTTATGAACAAGAAGTTGGTGTACCTATTGCACGAGCCAATCCTCAAGAAATAAAGTTAGAGGATATATATGGGTGGCCAAAAAAAGTCTATAAAATAGGAAAAAAATGTAAAGAAGATTGACAAGTCAATGCATTCACGAAAAATGATGCTAGTGCTGAGATTGAAGCAATTAGGTTTGATTATGCTCCAATTATATTCGATATATAGGTTTTAAAACTATACATTTCATTATTTAAACATATATCATTTTTGTTTGATAAAATATTTTTTTGGAATGTTATTTTTTAATGCTTGTAATGCAACTTGTAGATTATCCTTCAATTGTCGAGTACTTTTATGTCTCTGGCACGTACACAGGGCATGGTTGAAGAATGTCTACAGGTAAGTCATTTTTACTTAAAATACATGTAAAGTTTTGTATGTTAACAACATAGCTTGATATTGTATTTTATATTCTAGGTTTGTAAGCAATAAGGATGTTGGAACAAATATGTTCACTAGACTAGGTGAGATAATTTATGCCATAAGTGATGATGGAGATGTCACTACTCACCTAATAAAAAAAATTATAGACAAATTCAAATAACAAAAAGAATTTATTGATTATTTTCAAAAGACTCGGTGTCATGATAAGAGACTCATTGGTAAGATCTTATACATTATTCATTATATTATATTTGTATTTTTATTTGTATTGCTTGGTTCTTTTATTATATATATGCTAAGACATTATCATACTTTTTTTCATAGAAATGTGGGGAAATTTTTTAGAGGTTTTTCTCACACGAATTAAAAAACAAATGCTTCTATAGAGTCATACCATATGCACATCTAGAGTCACTACTTAACAGACTCTTCTAGAAAATGCACAAAGAGAATGGATTTACTTATTCATGTTCTTCTTCATAGGGTAGAGCCATACTATAAAAATAAGAGATACTTGCAATTATTTGGGTTTTTGACCAACTTCAAAAAGGAGAGATACTACATAACTTGTTTAGAGAGATTAAAAAGATGACTAGATACAAATTGCTACCTATATGAACTTCCTGATACATTTAAAGTTAGAAGTCAAACCATTTCAACCAAATGGTATCTTGTGAGGAAATTTGGACCAAATTTGCAAGTGTGTGATTGTGAGTGGGCAAAAAGAGTAAACACATGCAAACATGTGCTGAAGATCTTAGAACTACTAAAGAGAACCAATATAAATAAGCAAGGTCAAGTAGTTGGTAAGTTTCATTTCAGAGTTAATTTTAATATTTATATTACATTGATTATTATATTCTTAAACTGATCTTAAAATACAGATGATGTTACTGCATTGGTTGATGAAGATGACAAATTTGGAGGGAATTTTGGTCACAAAAACTATAACATTGGTAATAAGAATGTGTATTTACAAGTAAATATTAAATTATTTCATGGATAAAAAAATTAATTGATTCTTTTTCCAATTGTAGATGGTTCTATACCTTTAGAAGATCAAGATTTGCTTTGATTCATCATTGGTGAAGTTGAGAGAACTTTGACTTTATTATTTTTTATTTATTTTATTAAAGATGGTGTGAGATCATCTGATTCTTCTCATGATGAACTTAAAAATTACATTGATTATGTAAATTAATTTATCCAAAAATTTTCAACTAGAGAAGAATATGAAAAAAAAATTCATTCTGCATGTTGGGAGATTTAGAAATGGTATACATGCATCTCTTGCTTCAAGTTCCAAATTTGAATCAATTCTTGGCTCAAAGAAGATGCCTATGAGGTGAAAGTCAAAAAAGTTTAGTCCAAGCAAAATGTGTAAGTGTCGACCTATCTATAAAAACAAAATGCCAAGTTAAAGAGTTGAGGAGTATGAAAGTTTTCAATTTCACTCTATACACTCTAAACAGAAAAAAGGGAAAAAAAGTCATCAATCGTTCAGACATAGCAATACAAGGAGAAAGAGTTCTTCTATCACAACAATGTGAGTACATTTATTTAAAATTATTTTATTAGTTCCAACATATAGCTCAATACTTGTTATTTTTATTTAATATTTTGAACATGTGTCAATATAGGTTTGGTTGATCAAGGAAATGCTTAGCGACATCAAATGCCTTTCTCTATTGATTTGAACCAAACAATAATAGATGACACACAAGTACTAGATGGTAATTTACTCAGTATTAACTATTTTTACTAAGTTGATTACTTAGTTCACATTTCTAATTGCATTTAATGCTTTATCCAATAACCAAGATATAGTTTGTGGAGATCAACCATCAATCCTCAATGTTATTCCTCCTCAATGATTTCAACAAACTCATGGAGGTAATTAGGAATTTTAATTTCTTTTATATTGTTTACATAATGTGATACAAATTATGGGAACAATATTATAATTTAGAATTAATTTATGATTAAAAGAATTAAAATTTGAAATCATGTTTGAGTTTTTAGTTTATATATTAATTTTATCTAAATGGATGTGTTAAATGCACATTGTTGTATTAGATGATCAACAAAATAATCGACAATATACGTTGCCCTTTTCTATTGATCTTAACCAAAAAACAACTATAATAGGAGATGGTTTGGAAATTATGAAATAATATTCAGTGTTCCAAGACTTTATTTTTAAATGAATTTTATAACCAACTCATTCATTTTGCAAGTATTGATGACATGGAGGATTATGGCCAATAAATGTTGAGATAATCATTACAGTTTATCAAACTTTATATAAATGTATGCATGCTTATATTTGTATGAGCACTATATATGGTCTTTTTATAAAGCCTCATTAGTATTCCAATATGTGGTTAGAGTTTGAATATCTAGAGGATATAAGGGGAGCCTTTTGGGTTTGTTAACAGTTTTAGTTTAGGGATTGCACTTTGCACATCTTGTATATTATGAGTAATGAATGAGGATTTTCTTTCAAGTTCTCTCTCAAAAGATATTTTTGAACCAGTTTATTTATTATAATATATAGTGATATTCCACTTTTGCTTAAAAAGAATAAAAATTAACACTCATTGAAATTAGACCACCATTAAATATGTGGAAATTCAACCTCATCTTTTTGATAATTAGTCAACTACTTTTAATAAGCCATGTGAAATTTATATAAAGAAAGAATTAAATATTAGTTTATAGTATGTTTATAAAATGAGTTAACATGTGTTACTACTTGACATGTGATATTTACACCATGATTGAATTAAATTATTAGTATACAAAGATAAACATTTCGTAAAATCTATCTAAATTAATTAATTAACAAGATTGTTTATTAGGAGATAATAATTATGATATTGCTATCAGGATTTAACTGTGTGATTTTTGAGTCAAACTCATTGACCCATATTTCATGAGTAGTGATTCAACATGAATCCATCTCTCATGAGAATAAATGGAACACTTAGCACTCATTGGATCTAGGTGATGCTCACAGGGGTGAAGCACCGAGACTTCCCGGGAGGTCACCCTTCCCAGTACTACTCCAGCTTGAGCGCATTTAACTATAGAGTTTCCTCCATAGTTAAACCCAAAGCTTGCAACCCCATTTGGAAAACCTTCACCAAGTGTTGTGCCTTATGAACCATTCATTAGAAAGCCCCTTAAGCTCATCAATTGATAAGTAGGAGATAATTTCCACAGCAAGTCAAATTATGATATTGCTATCAGGATTTAACTGTGTGATTTTTGAGTCAAACTCATTGACCCATATTTCATGAGTAGTGATTCAACATGAATCCATCTCTCATGAGAATAAATGGAACACTTAGCACTCATTGGATCTAGATGATGCTCACATGGGTGAAGCACCGGGACTTCCTGAGAGGTCACCCATCCCAGTACTACTCCAGCCTAAGCGCGCTTAACTATAGAGTTTCCTCCATAGTTAAACCCAAAGCTTGCAACCCCATTTGCAAAACCTTCACCAAGTGTTGTGCCTTATGAACCATTCATTAGAAAGCCCCTTAAGCTCATCAATTGATGATAGCAATATCATAATAAGATTGTTTATTATTTATTTTAAAATTTTAGTATAAAGTCAATATTAAATTTGTTATGGGTGAACGTTCTTTTTCAAATTTATTTTATTTGAATATTTGTTTTACTTCAATTCAATTTGAAAGAGTAAATAATGCATTTATCTAAATTTATTGTTTTTCATATTAATTATCCTAATTTCAATTAAATGGTTGAATCTATTTTCATGAATAATATTTTCTTTTTATCTTATTATTTTAAGAGCATTATATATTTCCATTTAGAATTTAGAATTGTGTACATAGACAAATAAAATCATATCGAACATTTCTTTAGTGTATTATTTATCTATTTCAACTCATTTGTCAAATACTAAAATATAATTATTTTAAAGTTTAAATAATGAGCATAATTCTATTAAAAATTATTAAATTTAAAACATAACAACTAATATTTTTTTATAATAGTTTGTCTTCCTTGGAGATGAACAATATGAGTGGAGCAAGAGGGTCAGCTGTGGTGAGCAAGAAAGAAGAAGTTTAAATTTAAAATGGGAATGGCAATGGTGCAAGCCCGTCTAGTCAAGGAGATCAAGGAGAGAAGTCATTGGACACTGCAAATGGGAAGGATCCCGATGGAAGTGGGACAACTGGGGATCCAGGGGGGACCTATGATGAGGCTAATTATTGCCTCTATTTCATGATAGTTTTTAAACACTTTGTCAATACTCTGTTTCATTTTCATCGAGACATTTGTGGATCTATGTTTACTTAAGCCGATGATTAACCTATGGGTAGGTAGTATGTCATCTTTTTTCAATATCATATATATGATGCAATATTTCATATAATTATCAAAATGTGTGTTCTTATATTTGAATTTAATTTGAAAATGCTTATTTGCAATTATCTCTGCATTATAACTAACTTGTTAGCAATGAAGCTAAAGATGATTGGAAGAATTCAAAGATGAGCGCGAAGACATCCAATAGCATTCAAGGAGAAAAGAACGTTGAGGTGTAACCACGGTGGAGAAAAGTCATAATGGTACCAAAGGACATGACAACGAGTATGGAGGAGCTATGAAGACTTACTTCATTCTCTGCATTTATTCTTATGGCAAGTAGATGTTTAGAATTTATTTTTCCTACCTTAAACTGTTATCTCTTGTTCCCACCTTGAGTAGTTATTTTACTTCTTTCTCTCCTGCGAATTTATAGCTAGGTTGTTTACTTTTTTGTTTCAGAATAAGCGTTGATCTCCTATATATAGGAATTGGACCAAGTGTGTTAGTTTAGTTAGAAGGAAAAAGTTTATGAGAATAGACTATTAACTTTTACAGTGAGTTGTGTTTTTACAGTTCTATGTGTTGTTTCCATGTAATAAATTTTTGAAATGTAATGAAATAGTTTTTGGCTTCTATCCTGTGTTAGTAGTTTAGTTGAAGCTGACCAAGGGGGCCCACTTGGGAGGTGGATTAGATTAGGATAGTATAGATTTATTTCCAAGAATTTTTAGTATTGTAAGTAGAAGTTGTAAGTTCTTTCCTATAGCATCACACTTTGTGAATGTTCCTGTAGCATCTGTGAGAACAGTTATAGTGGATGAACTAAGTTGGAATGTCTGTTAGCCTTTCATTGTATTTCTAGTATTTGTTTCATAAAGAGTTAAGTGTGTTAGTTTCCTACAGCAATAGTGTAAGTTCTTTTCCTTGTATTTTACTTTCCTACAACATAAGCATAGTGACTCATTAAGAGAACTAGTGCACATACTGTGTTGACCATTTCAAGTATACATCCCTGGGTTGACAAGATTAAATGCACTTCATAGTGAGAAAAATAATCATTAGATTGAATACATTATTCCTAAGCATAGCCTAGAGCATGATTATTATATACCTATTGTGAGGTGGATCATTTTTGGCACCATTTCCAGGGATGGTGTCAAGATAGGAGCATTTTTGAGCCATAGTTCTTAGATAAAGGTTTTTTAGAAATTTCTAGTTTTAAAGCTTCCTTCACCAGTGTGAAGAGTTCAATTGCATGCATCGAAGAGGAAGATGACGAGATGAATATGATCGATTTATTCCACGAGAGTCTATTGATTTGAATGAAGAAATTGAAGAAGAAGAAGTTGAGTTTCCTTTTGAAGATGCAAGTCCTATTTTTACTACAACATAATCTTCAAGAGCAGAACCAATAAATACAAGTGGTTTTCAACCTTTTACTAAAGTTTTGGATAGTTTTCTTCATAATACTGCTTTGAATCCACTAGTTGTTAATCATCCAGTACTCGATGTCCCTTTTCAACAACAACCTCATAATCTAGTAGCTCCAGTGATTGCACAACCTACTTTTCCATTTCCTCTCCCAAGCCTTATAAATACTAATAATCTCAAGAATATACCTATAGCTGTCCTTCCAAAGTTCTATGGCCTTGCAACTAAAGACCCTAATACTTTCTTGTTTGAATTTGACATACTTTGTCGTAGTTTTGAAACATTGATGCCCATAAGCTGAAATTGTTTCTAGCAACATTGAAAGAATCAACTCTACGATGGTTCATGGGCTTAGGAGCCAATGCAATAGGAACTTGGGATGAAATGCAAACTCTGTTTTTGGATAAATATAAAGAGTATTGCAAAGCATTTGATTCAAGAGGAGATGATGTCTTCACGATATCACAGAAGGAGGAAGAAAAATTGGAAGAGTATGTTTCACGTTTCTTATATACATTGCAGAAGAACCCTCAGCATGTATTGTTTGAGGATTCACAAAAGCTAGTCTTTCTAAGGGGTGTGAATGATAAATGTCTAGAAGCATTAGACCTAATGGCTAGTGGTGATGTATATCAAGCTTCCTAGGATGATCTCAAGAAGATCTGTCAGAACTATTCAAGGTCAACCATGAAGAAAGGTCGAGGACCTCGTTCCATAGTCACTAAAGGAATCAACCAAGGTATTTGAAAGATTGAGATATCTAACCTATTATCAAATTTCAAATAGGACATCATCAACGATGTCACTACACATCTTGACACAATGACTGCAAAGAAGAAGTATACAGAAGCTGAGTTACAACTAGTTGCATACTGCCCTCATTGTCGAAAGCAAAAGAAGGATTGCCAATGTAAACTAGTTGCAAGCATGGAGAACCAACATCTTCCAACTGAGTACCTCAAGATAGATGAAGATGATGAGCAAGTAGTTTTTTTTGCTCAACCCCAGCCATGGGCCCAACATAAAGATATGCCTGAGGACCCTTTGCAAAATTCAAATTCAAATTCATATGGTAATGAATAGAAAAACTATAATCCCCAAGGTCCTCCACAATATCAACCTAATTGGAATAATGCTATGCAAAACAATCCACAACAACCTCAATGGCCTCAGAATTCCCAACCATCCTCGCATAACCAATAGAATAACCAATGGTAGAACTAGCAAAACTACTGGGAAAACACTCCAATGGAATTGGAAGTCTACGAACCAATGGAGGGGATCTCAATAGTGGTGTAACCAAAATACCAGTCCTCCACAATTACCACCTCCAGTTCAACAACCTTCTCTAATGCCACCACCTACAAAACTTGGATCTCAAAAGTAGACACAGTTACCTACACAACCTCAGCCAAATCCAAATAGCCAACAACCATAGTAGCCTATGTATAGTGTTAATGCTTAGCAATATCTTTCTTATGCTCTGAGTGTTGCAGATATACATATGAGATCTAGTAAAACTTTATTAGCAACTAAACTACCTCTTATAACTGAAATACCAAATCCTCCTGCAACATCAGAACCCTTAGTTGCTGAAACAGTTGACCCAACCAATGTCACCATGTCAACCCAAGCTCAAC
The DNA here is from genome assembly GCA_028749045.1 of Cupressus sempervirens. Taxonomy (NCBI): domain Eukaryota; kingdom Viridiplantae; phylum Streptophyta; class Pinopsida; order Cupressales; family Cupressaceae; genus Cupressus; species Cupressus sempervirens. The sequence continues at coordinate 494,843,527 of CM053786.1, read as the reverse complement.
CAGTAGTGGAACCTCCTTTTCCAAAAAAGTTTATACAAAGAAAACCTATATAAGCAGAGGAACAACCTTTTGATATTGTTGATCAGTTGAAGAACATACATGTCCAAATACCCCTATTCCAAGCCATTAAAGATGTTCCAATCTATGGAAAAACCATTAGAGATGCTTGCCTAAAGAAGCCTGGAAGGAAGAATAAGGACCCCACTATAGTTCATGTTGTGGGACAATTGGTTGACATTATGTTAGGAAAATTGATCACCCCAAAATATTCTAATCCAGGTAGTCTAGTAGTGAATGTCAGTATAAATAGTTATTTTGTTAAAAATGCTTTAATAGATCTTGGCACTACTATAAAATGTCATGACCAAGGACATTATGAAGAAATTGAACATAGAAGGATTAAGGGCTACTCTAACCATTTTGCAACTTGTAGATAGTTCTATTGTCACCCCTGATGGGATGATAGAAATCATAGTTGTAACCTTAGACTCTCTAGAGTATCCTACAGACTTCATGATTTTATCCCCCAAAGTTAATCTATCTAGTTACCCTGTCATCCTAGGTCAAGCATGGTTAGCCACAGCTGATGCAAATATAAGTTGTAGATTAGGGAATATGACCATATCCAATGGCCAAGAAACAAAGAAATTTGATTTATATCCTCCAACACAATACCATATTTGAGCACATCCGTTTGTCCAAATTTAGGGATGATGAAGAAGAGTTAAATTCTATAGCATAGCTCATGATGTTTCATAGACAATCCTTTCTAAAGCTACAAGAGGAAGATTTAGTACTTCAGAGTATCCTTACTAACAGTTGTGTAGTGGAAAAAGATGTATCTGAAAGTTCTGTATTAGAATTTATCACATATGAGGAATGTGATGAGAGTTGTACTCTGCTCAAAGAACCTAACATTCTTCATCCACTCTTACCGTGTGAATTAGAAGCAAGTCCAATCTCTGAAGTTGCTATGATAGAGTCTACAACTATTGTTGAACTGTCTAAAGGTCATAATCTCCATATTAATCCCAAATTAACACCCACACAAATGAAACAATTAAAAGAATTGCTTCAAAGGCATGAAAAGACCTTTGTATGGGACTATAGTGATATGAAAGGGTTGAATCCTACATTGTGCACCCCTAGGATATACATCAATGAAGGCTATTTACCACTCCGTCAACCCCAGAGAAGGATAAATTCAAGCCTTAGAGGGATAGTTAAAATTGAATTGCAAAAATTGCTTGATTCTGGTTTTATTTATCTTATATTCGATAGTAGATGGGTGTCACCCCTGGTCATAGTGCCCAAAAAAAGAGGAAAATGGAGAATTTGTGTAGATTATATAGAATTGAACAAGGCCACCAAAAATGATCACTTTCCTTTACCATTTATAGACCAAGTTCTAGAAACTTTAGCTAGAAAGAAGTATTTCTGTTTTCTAGATGGGTATAGTGGTTAAAATAAAATCAGTATTGCTCCTAAAGATCAAGACAAAACCACATTTACATGCCCATAGGGTACTTTTTCATACTCTATTTTACCATTTGGTTTATGTAATGCTCCTGCAATGTTCCAATGAGTTGTTATTAACATTTTTATTGATATATCACATGATTGTATGGAAATATATATGGATGATTTCATAACATTTGGAGTCACTTTTAAGGAAGCAATCATATCTTGAAAAGGTTTTGCTAAGGTGTCAAGAACATAATTTCACACTTAATAGTGAAATATGTTTCATGCTCATGCAGGGAGGTGTGGTACTTGGTCATTTCATATCAGCTGTAGGAATACAAGTAGATCTAGCTAAGATAGAGGTAATTCAAACATTGTCCATACCTACAAAATCAAAATATGTAAGATCTTTTCTAGGTCATGCTAGATATTATAGACATTTTATAAGAGATTTCAGCAAAATATCTAGTCCCTTGTATAAGTTACTCATAAAAGAAGCTAAATTTAGTTGGATGTCCAAATGTGATGAAGCCTTCCTGTAGCTTAAGAAACTTCTGACTACAACCCCAATTTTACAAGGCCCTGATTGGAATTTACTTTTTCATATATACATAGATGCTTCTGATTATGCCATAGGCACAGTTCTAGCACATCAATCTCAAAATCTTGAAAATGTAATATATTATATTAGCAAGAGCCTTCGTGGACCAAAATTAAACTACACATTGATAGAAAAAGAATTGCTAGCAGTAGTTTATGCCCTGAACAAGTTTTGGCATTACATAACTAGGTATCCCATATTTGTCCATACTGATCATGCATCAATTAAATATCTCATGAACAAACCTACTATAATAGGTAGGTTAGCAAGATGGTTATTGTTGTTACAAGAATTCAATATAACTATTGTTGATAAGCTTGGAAGAGCCAATGTTGTAGATGGTACATTTCCAGATGAGCATTTATTTCATATTGCTGTCCAAACTCCATGGTATGCAAACATTGCTAATTACATTGCAACTAATAAAATACTAGAACATTTTTCTTACAAGGAAAAGAAGTTGCTTGTAGAGAAAAGTTTCCATTTCTCTTGGATAGATAATCTCTTGTTTTACACTAGACCTGATCAAGTTATGACAAGATGTGTGAGAGAGGATGAGACATATGAAATTCTACATGCATGTCATAATGAACCATGTGGAGGACACTTTGCGGTAAAAAGAACAACCTTGAAAATCTTGACAACTGGTTATTATTGGCCTACACTTCACAAAGATGTAGCTAGCTATACACGGAAGTGTGATAAGTGTCAAATAATGGGATGAACAACAAGAACAAATGAAATGCCTCTTAACCCACAGATGTCATTAACACCATTTGACAAATGGGGCATGGACTTCATTGGTCCAATTGATCCTCCATCTAATGGGAAATCCTATATTCTTGTGTGCATTGATTACCTGATAAAATGGGTTGAAGTCAAAACCATGAAGCATGCTAGTGAGGAAAAAGTTGTAGAATTTCTGTATGAAGAAATTTTTACTCACTATGGTGTACCCAAAGAGCTAGGCACTAACCAAGGTGGACAATTTACCTCTAATATGATCTTAGAACTGATGAAACAATATAACATCAGGCATTGGAAATCCAGTCCTTATCACCCTCAAGCTAATGGACAAGCAGAGGTCACAAACCATGAGTTGGAGAACATCCTAACAAAAATGGTTCATCTACACCATACGGATTGGACCAACAGATTACAAGAAGCTGTTTGGGCTTACAGAACAACATGGAAGACTACTATAGGATTCACACCATTTGAGCTCTTGTATGGAAAGGTAGCAATGCTCCCCATTGAATTTGAACATAAAACTTTGAGAACTGCATTGGAGCTAGACATTGAACTTCCTGTAGCACAAAGTGAACATCTTCTACATGTTAACTCTTTGGATGAAATACGCAAAGCTACTTTGGAACATACTAAAATTATATAGAAACAAAGGAAACAATGGTATGACTCTTATATTATTAGTAAACAATTTCAAGTTGGTGACTGGCCACTACTATATGATTCCAAATTTAAAGATATACCAGGCAAGCTGCAGACAAGATGGTTGGGTCCATATGAAATTAGTCATGTCTTTGATAATGGAGCTATTTAATTAACTACCATTGATCCAGTGCTTTTCAAATTATTAGTCAATGGTCACAGACTCAAGTTATATAAATAGCCCCAAACAAAAGAGGACTTACTATAGCAATTCTAGCGCCCACAAGGTAACTCTTCCTGCAGCCGAAGGTGTCAACCTTCCACCTACCACTCTTCAACACTAATTTCTTTGTGTATGCTCATAATAAAAACTTTATACCCACATAAAGTTCCAAATTTATCCATTCACTTTCTCATTCCATCTCATTTCTTTACCTTCCACCCATCCACCTCATCTCATTTCTTTACCTTCCATCCACCCACTTTATAGTCCGCAGATTTTGTTAATTATATTTAATACTGCATTCTTTATATTATGGCGGTGTTATGCCAGTTTCCATACCCCGTACCAAGTCTAACAAGTGTGGACACTTTTCCTCATTTTATAGGGGGTAGGGAAGGTTATTAAAACACAATGACTACATTTATTCATAAAGATTTTTCCAAATCTTCATATTTCCTTAAGTACACAAGTGGCTAGGTGTCGTACCCCTTATTTTTGAATGATTTTATTGTCAGGCTGTGAAATGACTTGTGTTTAAATTTTAAGTGATCTGAACCCTATTTTTGGATAATTTTCACATAGTTCCATGATTTACTCTCATTAAAGCCATATTATTGCTCATAACAAATTGTTATGACGTTAATTGTCTATTAAATGAAATATGAAAATGATTTGTAAAACAATAGAAGAAGCCTGAATTTGTAAGGGGGAAATAGTGTAAGTAGTGTAGATAGTGAAAGTGTTTAAGCATAATGGGTGGACAATTGCAGAGGCGAGAACCAGTGGAACATACCGTTTTGCTCTTAGATGTAGAAGCTGTGAGGAGATTTAATGCATGCGGTTGGTTAGGGTACTTTTTTAAGTTTGTAGTGCCTACCCTAGTTTTCATTTTGCTATTGTTGTTAAACTCTTTTAGGACAATTTTATGTTGATGATTATTAGTGACATTATTTTGAGATTATCAGATATTGTTTCAAATGCAGTTTATTATATGATGAGATTACTTTGACTCTATATTTCATGTATGCATGATGATTATTCAGTATTTTTAGATATTGATGATGATTAGTTAGATGGTTTATTATCATATGTGTTTTCTTATGGATGCTTACCCCATATTGCATGTGTATGGTGTGCGTGTTTGTTTTCTTTATGTATGGTGTTTCTGATGTGGTTAAGGAAGGGAGTTATACTCACCTGCTAGTCGAGATCTACATGATGCACCACTTCCTGCCATTGCCTATTTAGCTTAGTATATATGTTGTGTATGTACATGCATGGATTTTATGTAGGTTGCAGGTACCAGGTATCAACTTCCTTGAATTGCTAGGATGAGCGTACCCTATTGCATTATCTCAATGGTAAGAGAGGGGAGATAAATTCTTAAGTCCAAATCTTAAACCCTTTAAGCCATTTGTCTTGATTGAAAATTAGGACAAGTATCTAAGTTGAGTACCCTTCGAATGTGTTAGATGATGTAATTTGTGACATTAACCCTTGGTTTGATTTTGTATGTGTTTTGCTATGATGGATTTTCGTATTTTACTTTATGAGTCTTTGGTGTATTTTCTATTAATTAAGTCTAATTAAAAGATTTAATTAATGATTTAATTTAATGAAAAATTATTGTGATATTTTAATATTTTATTTTATTTAATTAATTGGGAAATTAATTAAATAAAAAGAATTAATTTGGAGATAAAACTTATAAATTTAAATTTGGAACGTGATAAGATTTATTTAATTTAATAATAATATATTTAGTGTTCATTTTTTAAATAAATGCTAAATAATATTATTATTTAAGTTAATAGATATTTTATCAATTAAGTTTCAAAAATAAATTTAAAAGTGGAAAAGAAATTAATTTATTAAAATTTCATGACCACATGATAAGTGCATGAGATTTAAAATTAATAAATTAATTTAAAAAGGAGTCAAGTGAATATTAAATAAATTAATGTGCATTATTTTAATACTTATTCACATAGGAGTATGCAAACTCTCGTGAGTTGTCATGTCGACAACATAGGAGTTTGCACTCTAATTATGCACATGTTGTCTACACTTAGGAGTTAGCACATTATTTGAGCACATGGTGTCTACGACATTCTAGACACCTCATCATGTTTATCTTCTCATCATGGAAGATATGTGCTTAGTTTTCATGCTTATCTCCCAGTTCTTTCTAGAAAAATTCTAGATGCATCTTAAATGCCTTTAAATAGAGGCTCTCCTAGTGTGTATGGAGAAGCTCATATGCTTCGATAGGCTCCTATGCTTCTACATGCTCATATGCTTCTACATGCTTCTACATGCTTTTACATACTTCAGATAATAACGATCATTCATATTGATCATACTCTTTGGCCTACTGTGTGCTTGTGCCACAGATTTTGGAGAAGGAAGGAATTTTTGGAAAGGAGGAGGCTCTGAGAAGAGGAATTTTCTCTACAATTTTTTGGGGCGTAGTGATTAGCATTAGTGTCTAGAGGTAGACACTTGTGATTCTCGCATATTTTAAATACACTCGTTTCTCTCCTGTCTTCATCGTGTCTGCTAAATGACTGTTTGGATAATTTTTGTGATGAATGTTTTATATTGCGAAATTTTGGTATGCATGTTGATTCTTTCTGTGTGCGAAGAAATCAAAGGAAAACTCAAGTAGATAACCCTTGTTCCATAGAACGAAAAAATTAGAATTCAAAACGGGAAGGGTTTGAGATTTAAAAGAAAATTTAATTTAGAAATTCAGAAATTAAATCAAGATTTGGGTTGAATCAATATGAAATTAAGAAATCAAATTTGGGAAAGATTTGAAATTCTAAGTTGAAAATTTGAATGGTTGGTTTGAATTTTTTCTATCAGATTATATATACAAATGAGATAAAAAATAAATATAAATATAAATAAAATATGAAATATTTTATTATATTGTATGAAGAGTTTGTTTTAATTTAACAAAATTATGGATTACATCGCAGTTATGTAAATTAAATATATATAAAAAAATATTTTAAAAAAATATATTTTTTAAAACATATAAAATGGGGGGGGGGGGGGGGGGGTGTGTTTATACCACCGCACTCCCACCTTTTCCTTCCTCGGCGGCGACATACTGTGCAGGTCTGTAGAGTACCTACGTACCTGCGATCAAAAGGCTACACACATGTTAATTAAATGATTGTAGCAATTTAATAATCACTTTTAAACTCTGTTTTATTTTTTATTATAAAGTTTTAATGTTATAAATTTTTAACAATAGTTTATATTTAATAATATATATATCTATTAATTATTAATATATGTTATTTAGTAAAGAAGAAGATGCTATTTATCATGTAATTTGTTAAATGTTAATGTATTGTAATTGTTAATATTGTATTTACAATGTTAAGTATGGATTATTAATTTAATAATAATTTTTTAAATATTATTAAATTGGAAAGAGATAATAGTATTTATTAAAAAAAATGACAAATTAGGAATCATAGATTTATTAATAAGATTTTTAATATAACTTGTTATTATTTATTAGCAAGTTATTATTAAATTATTAATTTGAATATTAATCGATTAGAATATAGTTGATTTTAGTTCATGAAATTATTGTTAATTATTAATCGACTGATATTCATTGAGTTGTCAATATATTTATGAAATTATTAATTAATTTAATTAATTGTAGAATTAATTTAATTTAATTGATAATTAAGTTATGCAATGGAGTTTTAATTGAAATGATCATCGATAATACTGATTTTAAGGAAATTGTAAATTATTTATTTGAAAGTTGATAAGTCTTATTCTAATAATTTAAATATTGGGAGATGCTTCTTGGAAATAAGGGAGTTTTATTTAATTATTAGTAACATTGATTTTAGTAAAATAATGTGAATGATTTTATTAAAAGTCAATGGGAATCAGTTTAATCATTTAAATAAGTAAGTAATTATCTTCTGATTATTTTAGGAAATTGTTCTAAAATAATGGAGGGATAATTCTATGTTTTATTCAAAGAGATAAATGGGTTGACTTGGAGATTAAACAAAGAATCTTATACACTTGAACGAAAATTGAAAACCTCATATTTGGCTTAACCATGTGATTGCAAAAGCAAACTAAAATATGTGTTTGTATCTTGTTCTTTATGCTATCCATATTTGAAGTTTGGGAGGTCCTAGAGTGTTGACCAATTAAGATGTCTACCAGAGGCTTGGGAGTTATGTGAATGTAGTATCATGTTGATTTGATCTTGATCTTTTTAAAACCCAACCATGGTAATATGATAGTGTGCTCTATGAGATGTTTGTATTTACTGTTCCTCTTCTTGTGTGAAGCTAAGATGTATGTGTATGAGACACTTGACTTAACCATTTTTGAGTCATCGATTAGTTATACTTGGATTACTTACTAGTCGCCTTGATGGGATTGAAGTGTGTGTTTTGATCTTGATGATGTCATGTTGTGTCATGCTTGACCATTTTGGGGTCTTCGATCAATATTACTTTGAGATGCTTTCCGATTGCTATTTGAGAATTGATGGGTATTGTGATTTATTCTGGTTGCTCGTTCAAAACTAATGGATATTTTGATTTATCATTTGATGCTTTTCAGTTACTCATAGAGAACTAATGTGATTATTTTGATTATCTTTATGATGCTTTCTAGTCGCTTGTATAGGGCTGAGGTGATCATGTGATTTTTGATTTCATGAGCTTAGGGTAGGTCTAAGAGGCTGCCAGGGTAACTCATTGTAAGTTGTATTAATAAGTGAAAACATTACACTAAATGGGGATTAAAATGAACCTAATAAGATAATTGTATGTTCTCGCCCATACCTCGAGTGCTAGTACAAACTAGGATGGGAGTAGAGAGAACGCTTGGTTGTGACCTTGTGCTCCGTAGTATGCCTTGTCAATACAAGAGGATACTAGTGGCCACGTAGGGATCACTAGGGGGCTGGGGTCTATTGAGAGACTACCAGGGTAACTCTAGCATGATTCATGTGATGACACTTTATCGCTTACATAGTAGATTTCCTATGTGTCTTGTGTGCCTTTGGGTATAGATTTCAATCTATGTTGGAACCTTTGAGTTAGTATACTTTTAGGATTTTTGGACTTAGAGAGTACTTGTGTTATGTGATTTGTTTTAGATTACGGTAAAAACAAGTTTTGAAGGGACCTTGAAGCCCTTTCACATCCTCGAAAAGGAAAAAGCAAGATAGCCATCAAAAAAAGAGTCCTTAAACCTACTAGAAGTAGCACCAAAATCAAGTTTTATAGGGACCTAAAATCACTTACATAGTCCAATTAAAGTACCCAGGTTTTACAAGAACTTGGAACCTCCAATACAGTTTTAAACTAAAAACCAGAAAACAAGACCAAACATAGGAACCAGAAGTAACAACCAACAAAAAGGACTTGAACAGGAACCCAACCAGAAAAGAAGACCCAAAGAAACTATTGCAGTTCTGTGATCATCTTAACTACCTCCTTACCAATCATAGCCATATCTTGGATTGAGTTAGCGGCCAAAGAAGCAGCAACAATCAAGGCTTTCTTCCTCAAACTCTGTCTTGTCCTCTTGCTAGGACCCTCCGAAGATATGGTTCCTTCATTTGCTCTTTTGCTTAGGCTCGCCGCAGCAGCATAGATGCTTGAAGTAACCTGCTCTATTTTTGTTCCACTTTCTTTGATAAGCATTCTAAGATTCTGCTCATAATCCTTAAGTTTTTTTGGGATGTCTCCCATTTGCACCTCCAAGTGTTTGATAATAGCCTGGTTAGCCTCCTAGTTAAGTTGCAAAGTTTCCACTTTCTTTTTCAACCCCATTATTTCATTATAAATCCAAGAATCGACTTGGAGGAAAGAATCAACTTTAAGTTTGGCAGAATGCAGGAAGGAAAGCTTGGTTTCCCTCTTTGAGGAGTCACCTGCATCTTCAGCAATGGCACGTGGTAGGGACACAACTTTATCAATTTGTTCCTCCCCATCCAACAACTCCTCTCCAGTCTCCACAGGGTCATGTTGACTAGGGACCTCCTTATCTTGTCCCTCAGTCTCCTTTGCAAGAGTGGAAGGCTTCCCCATGTTTTTCTCCTCACTCATAATGGTTGGATCATCAATTAAATTATCCTTATCTTTATCACCTCCCCTGGACACAGTCAGAGTACCCTCATTATCAGACTTGCTCTGTTCCAAGTTATCCTCAGTTGTTTCTTCCTTTTTTCCTTTCTCATTTTTGCCTTTTGTTCCCAAATAACCTTCTAGGTTAGAGCTAAACTCTCCAACATCCATCTCTTCCTCTTCCTCTAGGACATCCTTATCTATCTCCGCCTCAGAATACTCTTCAACAATTTGTCTTCGAGAGCTAGAGGGTTTCAGTTTTGCCTTATCTTTCTTTTTAACATTCTCATCAATTTTATATTTTATGGACTGAGAATCCTTATGTTTTCTAGTGGAGGGAGATGAAGCAATGGATTTATTTTTATAAAAACCCTCTATGAGTAATATCAGACCTTCATGTAAAATGGGTCATGACTCTTTCTTTCTGTGGGCATACAAGCTTTGAAGCAAAGAGAAATGCAAATAGAAAGGGAAGGAAATTTTGTCCTTATACTTAAAATGGTTAAGAAAGACAAAGTGGAATTTGTACACTCTTTTATTTCTACCATCAAGGATAAAGTACTCATAGATACAACCAAGCACATCATGCAAATATCTTTAATCTATTGCACATCAAAGAAGTCTCCATTCTTGTCCAATTGCTTCTCCTCAGCATCTGTCTTCATGAATTTTTTGTAGGTTGCACTGGAAATGCTGGTCTATTTTGAGAATTTAATACCTTCCATGGGGAGCCCAGTAACCTTGGCTATGAATTCCTCAGTAAGCTTCACAGTGGCTCCATGGAGAGTAACTTTGTCATCGACCCAATTTTTGAAGAAGGTGATGGTGACATGGGGTTTGAATGCATGCAAATGCTCCAAAAAAATGACCACCTTCCCTTGCTGAAGAATCTTCCAAATGTCCTACCTAGCCTTCCAGTCATCACATTTTTTGGGCTCCTACTTCCTTGGTTCACACCCCATTTTACAGAGTGAACAAAAAACCAGAGACACCTAGATATCGATAGCAGAGAGGTTGAAATGAGACCAATGTTTTGTAACTCGAGATTGAGGTCGCCTTTTCAATGATACGTGCAGAGAGCACATAACCTTCACATGAATGTACCTCCTTAGGGAAGGTAATCTGACAGTCATAAGGCCACTCCCCCAAATCATTAAATTTCTAATCCAAGCAAAAATTTCCCACTTTGGAATGAATAGCATCATAATTAATAATCGCTTTAAGATCCACATGCTTGTTTAATTCATCAAGCCACCTCCCCTTATGCCCCGTTTGAACTGCATGATTGGCTATCCAGTCAATAGCCCCATTGGCTTCTCTATATGTATGGGAAATGACCACTTTTTCAAAATTTTGAACTAAGGTTTTGATTTCCATAACCGTAGCCTCTATAGACCATGAGATAGAATTTTTATTATTTAGGGTATTAATAATATTTAGAGAATCACCTTCTAACCATAATTTGGAATACCCCAAATCAACAGCTAATTTAATGGTGTAGAGGGCTACAGTAGCTTTAGCAATATGGCTATTCGTGTGACCAATAGGGATTGCTATACCATCAATAACATTTCCCACATGATCTCTAAGAACATCTCCACATCTTGCCCTTCCTGGGTTTCTCTTAGCAGCTCCATCCAAGTTCCCTTTGATCCATCCATTAGGAAGAACAAGCCATTTTATGATCGATCTAGGATTATCAATTTTTGACTTAGATCCTTGAGATCGTAAAGGGTTATCAAGTTGGAAGGTTTGACCAAACTTCCTCTGGGATTTAAAATTCTCCTTGAAGGCTCTGATGATATTTTGACCAAGCACCCATCCTGGAAGATATTTATTTCTAAATATTCTATTATTTCTTTCTTTCTAGATGCCCCACCAGAGGTGAGGGAGGGTTAATTTCCAAAGAAATTGAGCATTAGGATACTTTCAGAGGCAGCTCCAACTTTTGAAAGAAATATCCACATTGATTTGATCGACCCATGTCATGCCCCAAAAATTCAAAATCTTAGTCCACACTTCTGGGGTATAAGAGCAACTCAAAAACATATGATCTCTATCTTCAAGTCCATTTCTGCATAAAATACACCTATTAACCACATTTATACCTCTTTTTTGCAAGTTGTCAAAGGTCAAAATTTTTTTTTGGAGAAGAATCCAAAAGAATATGTTAATTTTGGGTATGAGACCCTTAATCCAAGCATGTGACCAGAAAGATTAATTACCCTTATACTTTGAAGCAAAGATAGAAGAGACTTTAAATTGACCACTAGGATCAGCATGCCAGATAATCTCATCCTCACGATTAGGGTAAAGAGAGACAACATTTAGGGATAGCTGGATATTATTGAAACCTTGATCAACATCTTTTAAAATCACCCATGAATCATTCTGCCAATAATGACTTACTAGAAAGCCAAATCTCTGCTTGCATCGATCAACTAAGGCCTTGTCATGAAAGTCTCCAATCAAGGATGGTCCTTAAGCCAGATATCCTCCCAAAATTTCACCTTTAGCCCATTACCAGTTTTCCAAGAGTATCCTTTTTCTAAAGTTTTCTTGGTCCCTTGAACAACTCCCCATATGGAGGAAGCATGGATAACTTTAGGAGAGGTGAAGAAACCAGGAAGGGATTTAGCATTGAAGGGGTAATTAAGTTTCCATATGGTACTCCGTTCTTTGTTGTCATGGTAAAATCTCCACCCCTATTTGGCTAAAAGGGCTTTATTCATACTTTTAATTTTTTGGATTCCCAATCCCACTTCACTGCGGGGTTTAAAAACTTGATCCCAAGCAATTAAAGGCATTCTCCTTTTTTCCTTAGAGCCAGTCCATAGGAAATTTCTTTGAATTTTATCAATTGACTCAAAAAATTTAAAAGGAATTCTGAAAAGACTTAGAGCATAAGTAGGTATGCTTTGGAGACAAGCTTTGAGAAGAGTTAACTTACTAGCCTGGCTTAAAAGATTTCCTTTCCATCCTGCTAGTTTCTTGCTGAATTTGTTTATAAGATCTTCCCAGAAATTATCTTTGACCTTCAAGCCTAGGGGAAGCCCCAAGTAAGAGGATGGGAGAGATCCTATAGAACATCCCAGGATTTTATCAATTTTATTTTGTCTGTGGATAGGGGTGTTAATAAAGAACACAACACTTTTACTCTAGTTAACCAATTGTCCTGATGCAGAAGAATATAAGTTAATCGCTTGCTTAAATTTTTTGGCTTCCTTCACTTCAACATTACCCATGAAGATGGTATCATCAACAAATTGTCCATGAGGAAAAATTAAATAATGGGGGATAAAGGATCACCTTGTCTTAGCCCTCGAGAGGGAAAAAAGAAATGAGAGGAGCTACCATTAACCAAGATAGCGATAGAAGAGGTAGAAATCAATTGACGGATCAGACCAACAACCTTATGGTCAAAGCCAAAAGCAAGCAAAATATTATAGAGGAAAGACCAATCAACTCTATAATAGGCCTTTGCAATGTCCACTTTCATAATGAAACCCTGATTGTTAGAACAAGACAAGGAATGAATATTCTCATGAGCAGAGATGATAGAATTAAGGATTTGCCTACTTGGGACCAATCCATTCTGTTTATCAACAATAATCAATGGGATCACCTAAATAAGTTTGGAGGTGAGAACTTTGGAAATAATTTTGTAGAAAGAATTATAGAGGCTGATCGATCTAAACTGATCCGGAGAGTCAGCACCAATTTTCTTAGGAATAAGGCATAGAAAGGTGGAATCGACTTTCTTAAGCATCTATTTTTCCCCATAGAATTCCTTAACAACATCACAAACATCTTTACCCACAACTTTCCAAAGCTTTTGAAAGAAAAATATGGGGAAACCATTAGGACCAGGAGCTTTATCTCCTCCTAGAGAGCAAACAACTTTGAAGATCTCATCATCCTTAGGAATTGAACATAACATTTTATTCTGTTCCTTTGAAACTAGTGAAGGAATCACTTTGAGGAATTTAGCCTGACTATCCAAATTGATGTTGGGATCAACTGTCATTAGAGGAGAAAAAAGTCACCATCTTATCCATGATGACCATGTCCTCAACAATCTTCACATCTCCCTTTTTTAGGTATGATATGTGAGTTTTGGCTCTATGCTTTAGAGTGGAGAGATGGAAAAACTTTGTATTTTTATCTCCTTCCCTCAACCATATCAACCTTGATCTTTGTCTCCAGTAGATTTCTTCTTTAGTGATGATGTCATGGTATTGAGCAAGCTTTTCATTTTCTTCAAGGAGGAGGTCAGAAGTATATCCTTCCTTCTGGATTTTTTCCTAAATTTTTAGAATATCCTCCTTAACAGCTATTTTGTTCTCAAAAATGTTCCCAAAGCTATTCTTGTTTCATCTTTTGACTTCCCTTTTAACATTTTTAAGCTTGGAAACAACTCTAAAAAGGGCAGTGCCTTCAAAATCAATATTCCACCATTCTTTCAATTTACTTTCAAACTGTGGGTGCTTCATCCACATCTTCTCAAATCTAAAAGGAAAATTCTTCTTAAGATTAATCTTTGTAGCAATGAAGATAAGGGGGAAATGATCCGATTAAATTTTCTAACAGGCTTCCAGCTTACAAATGAAGTCTTTAGTCCAATCAGGAAAAATAAGAGCACGATCAAGCCTAGCTTGAATACATTCATTACCAACTCTCTTGTTACTCCAAGTGAACTAAATTCCATGGAGGTCCATATCCATTAAGCCCTCTTTATTTATAAATTCCATTAAATCCAATCTTCCTTCCAACTAAGTAGCATTGCCTCCCATTTTCTCATGATCATAAAGAGGGACATTAAAATCTCCCATTATAATCCATCGTCTAGAATAGTCTTTACTTTTAAGATTAGAAATAGAATCCCAGACCTTTTTCCTTAGATGCTTTATATTTGGATTATAAATATTCACAATATACCATCCCTCCTTCTGGTCTATACTAGTAATTTTGGCTATCATAAGATGTTTACTAGCAATCAAAATTGTTCCAGAGAAATAGTCCTTCTTCCATAACATCAGAATTCCCCCTGATGCCCCTTCTGAACTGCTGGCATTTATTGAATAATTTTTAAAAGCTTTAATCTATTCCATTTTCTCTTTATTCATCTTAGTTTCTTGAAGCAGGAGGAAATTAGGCTTTTGTTCTCTAACAAAATTCCTAACAATGTCCAGTTTATGAGTACTGTTCAACCCCCTAATATTCCAAGTTATGATCTTCATATCTATTTTTTAGGGGTAAAATCCAGAATAGTTGCCTGCCTATTGTCAACAATATTCTGCATACTGCATACTTTCTAACTCTCTAGTTTTCTTAGTAGATCTTCTTCTAGGTTTTTTCAGGGAACCAACATCTGGTTTCACCTTAGAGTGCTGTTCTTCTCTTTTCCTAGTTTTATCCAGATTAGAAGCAAGTGATTTTGCCTTGATATGCTGATCTATTTTGTTGCTTCTAGTCTCTACCCCCTTAGTATTATTCTTTTTTTCAACCCTTTTTCTTTGGTTTGGTTTATGAATTAAGCCATTTTCTTTCACATCATCTAGGGGAGGAGGCTCATCCATAGAAAGATCATTATCAACCTGGGATAGCACCTGGATCTCCCTGGACTGAGAAAAAGAGGATCTCCCTCCTCAAGTAAATTTTCAGTATCAACCAAGATTTCACCTTCCTCAAGCACAATTTTGTCATCAAAATCTCTCCATCATTCTTCTATCCTCTGATAAATAACGATTTGTTTTGATGAATCTGCCTGATCTTCTAATCTTTGTTCAGGTAAATTGGTTTTAGAATGTAAACCAAGACCTTCTTTCTCAGAGTTAGATTTCTCAGAAGCAGGCTCTTTATCCGCCTTAGCCTGTGGAGCTTGAAGTTCTTCATTAATCTTTTGTTCTTGGCGGTGGCCTTTTTTGGGTTTCCATACTTTCTTTTTTCTGAACCTTGATCTTTTTCCCATCCAAACCACTGCTAGACTAATTTTTACTTTTGGAAGGATAGTTTTTAACCAAATGCCCCTTCTTCTTACAAACATAGTAGGAATTAGGTAGATCTTCAAAAAATATTTCTTGAGTTTTTTTACCTAGCTTGGAAATTAGATCCACCTTTGTTGGGAGATGATTCAGGTCTACCACTTTAACAAAAAGTCTGGCACAATGAAGTTTGGTTCTAGAAGCTGTAGCATTATCCAATGCCACAAGTTCACCAAAAGAACTAGCAATACCTTTAAAAATGTTTTCATACCAAAATTCTAAAGTGAGCCCAGGAAGTCTAGCCAAGATGGGAGTGGTTAAGAAAAAAGAGTCTAAAAGCTCCATGTTAGGTTCCCATTTTTTAATGGTGAGAGAGCTTTTACCAAAAGACCACAGTCCTCCATAAAGAACCCTATCCATGTCTTCTTTATAGTTGAAGATAAACAAAAAGAAGCCATTCAACATGGGGGCAATATCTACCTCTCCTCTAATAACCCATTTCCTTTTAACCATTTTTCTAAGAGATTCAAGATCTGGTCTTGCACCTAAAAATTTACCCACTAGGGTGAAATCCATGGAAGACATAGAAAAATCAACTAAAGGGTTTGGAATAAAAACTTGAAACTCACCTTTCTCCCAGTAGGACTTAGTAGTCACCGGTGGGAAAAGAGACTTTCTAGTGGGTTTCTTGCTGAATAGGGATGACCAAGTTTTTTGTTTTGAGACCGCTTGCTTTAGCCCTTCATAGAAATTTTCCTTGAAAGAATCAATGTTATCTTTCTCCTTCTTGAGATCCTATCCTGACACATGAAAAGAAGATAGGAAATCCAACGGTGGGATATGGACCCCACACAAAGGTTCAGAATCACCCAAAGAATTTCCATTGTCCACATCAACCAAAGATTCTGACCTCGCAAACTTCTCAACACCCTTGCCATTCCTCTAGAGTTTGTACCTCTAGCCAAATTCTCCCCGACCAGTTTCTCGCCTGCAAGCAAACTAGCTAATTCAAATTTCGAAAGAGCGCCCATGTTACACTTAGAATATCACATATGTGTTATGTGATTTGTTGTCTTGTGTTATGTGATTTGATATCCTATTTGGGACTTGAGACCATCTCCTCAATGTGGTGGGAGTGGGCCATTTAGGTTCCACATGGTTGAGTGGTAGTGCTTTTTCACTCTTACTATTTGAGATTTGTCCATAGATACCATGGATAGAGCATTCTTTGTTGGCATTTACCTTCATTCTATCTTGGATCTCATGATGGATGTTATTTATTGACATGTTTCTTTATATTGATGATTAGCATGTGATAGATGATGTTATCTTCTTTGTAGGATCATCTTATGCTTTATTCTTGCATGTTAGATTTCTTTATGCATATGTTGTAGCATGTTTTAGGAGTGACATCCCTATTACTATAGTATCGATGATCTCTTCGGTGGCTTGAGATGTTATGCGTGGGGGATGGCTAGGGCCCACGATGGTTGAATGATACTATTGACATTGGGAGGAACCGTGCACTTAGTTAGATGTGTTTTATGATGGATGGATGTATCATGCATGTTATTGGTTTCATTTACTTTATTGCGCTTGTATCATGGTCGATGAGGATGATGTATCTTTATTTTTACATATGTTTAATCTTTTAAGCTTCTCATACCCTGTGACATGTATAGTGGATGATTGAGCATTTTGAATTTAATTGCCAAGAGGCATTCGAAATAAATGTATATTATGGACTGTGGACCTTTAATTATTCTTTCATGTGGATGTGGTAGTTGTTAGACTTAGTGTTAATTAAATTAAATGTGACTCAATGTCTTGGGATCCTTAAGGAATGCAACTTGTTATGTATCCTTACAGATTGCATGTTATTTCTTTTGCTACTATGTGTTTGATGTGAAAGGTTTATTTTTCATGTTAAAAAAAATATATTTGTCAAACTTAGTAAAACTTTAGGCTAATTCTTTTGGATCCCTTGGCAGGGCATTACAAAGTTTGACTACATATGATAAAGAAGTAGCCACAAAATTCATAAGGATGTTTGATGAAGGGGAAGCTTTTGTATGGGGCTTAACAGTGGTTGCTACAAAGGAACATATAACAGAAGTTGATCACTCTCCTCCTCACCCTGAAACTAAAAACATTCCTGAAGACCCTAATGAGAAATGTAGGGTTGAGGTTAATGAAAATCCAAATGATACCCCAATAGGCCAACCAGATACTTTGAGCTATAGGGATGAAATAGTTCCTGAGCAAGTTTATCTAAACACTGCCCTAGTTCCCTATAAATCAACATGGCTTATTGAGATTGTAGAACAATTATGGAGGGAATAGAGAAAGAGGAAAATAAACCATGAGGAAGATAATGGTTCCATTACCCTACAGAAACTCCTTTTTTAGTTGTTTGGACAACATATGTTTGCTAAGGCCTTATGGGAAGAGGAAATGAAAAGAATGAAGAAAGACATAGTGTCTTTGAATGTAGAAATTATAGATTTGAAAGAGCAATTGGTGAATAAAAAAAAAAGGATGGATCATGCCCTCAAATTGGCTGATCAATCACTTACCTATAGAATGCCACCAAAAATTTATGCTCTCTATTTAAAAGAACAATTTCTCTTATTCCAACTCATGCTAACCCTTAAGAATATAAATGCAAAATTTAAATCAGCCCAGGAATTTTATGGTTTATATCAGACTCTGCCATCCAGGCAGCAAAATTTGCTCTGTGAATTATATGTGCATAATTTTGTTATCCCTTCAGAAACCTAATGGAACCCTTTACTCTATATAGAGGATATACATTTAAGAGCCTTGATGTCTTGGATGTATAATGAAGTAAACTATGATAGGAAATTGAATAATTATAGAGGTGAGGAAAGGATAAAATCCGTGCTATTAAGAGCCAAAAGTAGAAAATGAGAAGAAGTTCTTAGGCACTAGTTCAGGTTGAATTATGGGGATAAGAACAAGGGAGTAAGGGATATAATCTTTGCTACCAGAGCCAAGGCCTATGCTAATTATGAGAACTTTCCTTACTTTGCTTTCCAGAGAGCTATGGCTAGTGCTAGAAGTAGATGGGCTAGATTACCTGAGTCACTTAAAAGGTCAGAGCCACATACTCCCATCAACTTGGAAGCTACCCTTCACCGAGCTCCAAAGTATCTAGAGCTAGGAAAATAGGCTAGACCTAAATTATAGTGGCCACTCACTATGAAACCTCCAATTCTTATGTGGCCTTTATATGACATTAATGCTGATAGACTTGATGAGCTATAGGAGGACAACAGAAGGGAGCTTTGGGAAAGGACACGAGGATTCTATTATACCTTCAAGAGCAGCAGGAAAAGAAGGGTAGAAGTGGGGGAATTTAGGTCACTAACCAAGAAATGCCATGCTTGAGGACAAGCATCAGTTTACTAGGGGGGATGATGAGGCTAATTATTGCCTCTATTTCATGATATTTTTAAAACACTTTGTTAATCCTCTATTTCATTTTCATCAAGACATTTGTGGATCTATGTTTACCTAAATCAATGATTAACCTATGTGTAGATAGTATGTCATATTTTTCCAATATCATATATATGATGTAGTATTTCATATAATTATCAAAATGTGTGTTCTTATATTTGAATTTAATTTGAAAATGCTTATTTGCAATTATCTGTACATTATAACTAACCTTTTAGCAATAAAGCTGAAGATGATTGGAAGAATTCAAAAATGAGCATGAAGACAACCAATAACATTCAAGGAGAAAAGAACATTGAGGTGTAACCATGGTGGAGATAAGTCATAATGGTACCAAAAGACACGACAATGAGTATGAAGGAGCTACAAATACTTACTACATTCTCTGCATTTATTCTTATGGAAAGTGGATGTTTAGACTTTATTATTCCTACCTTAAGCTATTATTCCTTCTTTCTCTGCTATGGATTTATAGCTAGGTTGTTTAATTTTCTATTTCAGAATAAGTGTCAATCTCCTATATATAGGAATTGGACCAATTGTGTTAGTTTAGTTAGAAGGAAAAAGTTTATGAGAATAGACTGTTTTACTTTTACAGTGAGTTGTATTTTTACAGTTCTATGTGTTGTTTCCATGTAATGAATTTCTAAAATGTAATGAAATGGTTTTTGGCTTCTATCCTATGTTAGTAGTTTATTTGAAGCCAACCAAGGGGGCCCACTTGCGAGGTGGATTAGATTAGGATAGTATAGATTTATTTTCAAGTATTTTTAGTATTGTAAGTTTCTTCCTGTAGCATCACACTTCATGAATGTTCTTGCAGCATCTGTGAGAACAATTATAGTGGATGAACTGAGTTGGAATGTCTATTAGCCTTTCATTGTATTTCTAGTATTTGTTTCATAAAGATCTAAGTGTGTTAGTTTCCTACAACAATAGTGTAAGTTCTTTTCCTTGCATTTTACTTTCCTATAGCATAATCATAGTGACTCATTAAGAGACCTAGTACACATATTGTGCCAACCATTTCAAGTATACATCCCTGGGTTGAAAAGATTAAATGCACCTCATAGTGGGAAAAATAATCCTTAGATTGAATACATTATTGCTAAGCATGGCCTAGAGCATGATTATTATATACCTATTGTGAGGTGGATCAACCTAGATAGGAGGTCTTTGCAAACATTCTGGCTTGAAAGTAGTCAAGTCTATTTGGCATTAAGTTGACAGGTAAGTCATCTTTTCCTCTAGTTAAAAATATATCTCCATCTGAACAAGGTACATTTATTCTAGAGATTCTAGATCTAATTATTGATAGGAATATTTCTAGAATGGATTCGACTCTTGTGGGGAGGTTTTTAGGCACCATATTGAATATAGAGGTGATTTGTACCTTTGTTAGAAGGAAATGGGCCTTGAAAGGTTAGGTGGACATTGCGGCCATGTCTAAAGGATGTTTATCATTTAGCTTTTCATGTGAGGAAGATAAAAGAGAAATCCTATGCAATGGTCCATGTATTGTGGGTGAGCATACCTTGATTCTGCATAAATGGTCTCCAAATCTAAATACTCAAGATGAGTCACTAGTTCAAGCTCCTATTTGGATAAGACTTCCAAGTATGCCTTTGGAGTTTTGGGTGGAGGACATTTTTCAAGGTATTGCTAATGCTTTTTAGTGAACTTCTATCCATGGACCTAGTCACAATTGCTAGAAGGAGATTAACCTATGCCAGGATCTAAGTAGGGGTTTTTCAAGGAGTTGATATGCCTGAGGTTATTTCAATAAAATCCAAAATAGGAGTATGTCAACAAAAGATTGAGTATGAATCCATCCCCTTTGCCTTCTTTTACTGTAAAAAATTGGGACACTAGGCAAAGAGTTGCCGAACTTTAATCTGCTTCCAAAAAAAATCTAAGAAAATATGGGTTCATAAAGGAACTAACGATATGGTGGGTGTTGAAAAAAAAAGGTTCTATGAAAGGGCCTCTTCAACAGGGAGTGTGCAATGATAAGGTGACTCTAGAGTCCAAGGTCAGTGATCAGATGGTCTCTTCAAAGTTGACTTCTAATGAAGTAATGGAGAACCTAGAACAAACACCTCTGGTTTAGGTTGAGGAGGTTGCTACTTCGGTGCCAAAGGATAGCCTTGTGATTGAGGGTAGATCCACTGAGGGGGTAGAAGTAGAGGAGGGTGAGATTCAAATTGAAGAGGTCTTAGAAGATGGTAGTATTTCCTCTACTGATAGTAAATAATTTGAATCTTATGATACTCAGGATTGTGTTATTTTGACAAAGGAAATTCTTGTCAAGAAGAAACCCCTTACATAAGCTTTATCCATAGATGGAAACCAAAAAAGGGGGGATGCTGAAGATATTTCTAATGCCCTGATGGGTGAGGATGAAGACTCTAAAGAAGCATGGACTACAATAGAGGCTAAGAAGCTTTTAAGATTGAAAAAGAAGAAGGAGATCTCCTTTAAAATGAATAAAGGGAATGCTTTGGTAATCAAGAAAATGAGGAGCAATAAGATAGAGGATATTACACATATCAACACTCCAAATGGAAAGAGCACTAAAAAGGGAGATATCAAGAGTAACAAAGCCAGAGATAGTTGCCTACCTTTCACTCTAGTTGGGAAGGGTATCAAATCTAGGGATGTTGGCCTAACTTCTACATTTGTAGGAAGACCTTCTAATGTGCAGAAAAGAATTGTGGAGAAAAATAGAAGTATTGTGGATGGTAGTCAGAGAACTATCTTAGATTCAAAATCTTTACATAAAAAATGAAGTTTATATCATGGAATATTAGAGGATTAAATAATCTTTACAAGAAAGATATGGTGAAGAACATGATTAGGGATAATAAGCTAGATAAGGTTCTTCTTCAAGAAACTAAAATGTTAAAAGAGAAAGTTGAAGGTCTGTTGGTCTTTAAAAGTGGCAAGGTGTTTGGGGGAAACTTTGATGGAGCTTCAAGGGGTATGGTAGGTTTTTGGAATAATAGATATATTTCTAGAGAACTTATATCTTAGAACAAGAATATGATGAATACCAATTTTTCTAATGCAAAGGATGGGACTTCTTGGGTTTTAACTAACATTTATGCCCCCAACTCTAAATGTGGTAGGAAAACACTCTGGGATGCTCTTTCTTATCAAAGGAAGAATTTTGTTGATTAAAACTAGATTATTATGGGGACTTGAACACACCTCTGAAAGAGAATGAGAAGAAAGGAGGAACCCAGACTAATTTTGATAGCAAAATATATTTGATGGAGTTCATTGATAGTAATCTTTTGCATGACATGGAATTTCATGGGGTGGATTATACTTGGACTAACAAAAGATTAGGGAAGGACCTGATCCAAGTTAGATTGGATAGAGCCATTATTAGTAATGACTAGTTTTTGAAGTACAAATGTTCCCTCTCTGCACAAGTTAGCGTGGGCTTAGATTACTACCCCATTTTTCTCTTGATTGATCGTATTATGAGTAAGAAGAACTATCCCTTTAGATTTGAGAAGATGTGAACCCTCCATCCTAGGCTAGAAGACCTTATTAAAGAATGGCGGGGTATTCAAATGGAGGGAACATCTATGTTTAAAGTCATGAGAAAATTGAGAAATGTTAAAAAAAATTGAAAGATGGAATAAGGAGACCTTTGGGAACATCGTTGACAACAAAATGAGGAATTTGGAGAAGTTAAAAGAAATTCAAGACATCATCTAGGTTGAGGGCTATGAGAATGTGTCTAGGAAGGAGGAAGATTTGAAAATGATTGAAATGCATGATATAATTACTAAGGAAGAGATATATTGGAGACAATGGTCTAAATTTTTTTTTGAGTGAGGGGGATCAGAATACTAAATATTTTCATATGACTACTTTGAAGCATAGAATGGTAAACAAGATTTCTAGGCTTAATGTTCATGGGGTTCTTACTGATGATGGTGAAGCAATCAAAAGGGAAGCCATGAACATTTTTAGTAATCTACCAAAAAGTGATCCCAATCTGGACAAGGACAAGAAAAAGGTGTTTCTAGATTGTATCCCAGATTGCATTTCCGATGAACAAAATAAAAAACTTACTGCTATCCCCAACAATGAAGAAATTACAAGGGCAATTTTTTCCTTTGAAGGAGACAAAGATCCTAGTCCAGATGGATTCCCCTTCCTCTTTTTTCATAAGTATTGGCATATTATTCAAGGGGATATCTTTAATGGTGTGAAATATTTCCTTGGGTCTAGGAAACTCCTGAAGGAATTGAATGGTACCTTTCTTGCTATGATTCCCAAAAAACATGGGGTTGATTGTTTGGAAAAATTCAGACCAATTAGTCTTTCTAACTCTTTTTACAAGGTTATTTCCAAAGTTCTTACTCTTAGAATTTTATCTATTCTTCCTAATCTAATTTCTAGATAACAGAATGGGTTTGTTCCTGGTGGGAAGATTTTGGATTCTATAATCACAGTGCATGAAAATATCCATTCCCTTACCAAATATAAGAAAGAGGTTTCCTCCTTAAGCTAGATTTATCAAAAGCTTATGATAGGGTGGACAAGAAGTTTCTAAAATGTGGACTGGAAGCTTTAGAATTTAATAAGATATTTTTGGAGATTGTCCTTTTGTTGGTTTCCTCTACTACCTTATCTGTGTTGGTTAATGGTTCTCCAACTCTTTTCTTCCAAGCCTCCCATGGGTTAAGGCAAGGAGATCCACTCTCTCCTATCCTTTCATTCTTATGGCTGAATGTTTAGGTAGATATGTGGAAAAAATGGTTACTTTGGAGGAATTTGTTGGGCTTAGACCTTCCTCTAAGAATCTTACTTGCTCTCATCAACAATTTGTGAATGACTTGATTGTTATGGGAGAAGCTTCTGTGAGAAATGTGAAAAACATTAAGAGAGCTCTTGAGGATTATGGGCATGCTACTAGTCAGATCATAAATTGGAATAAGAGTGTGATTTACTTTATCAATGTTAATGAAAATAGACAAAATAAAATCAAAAGAATCATTGGTTGTGAGGTTGGTACCCTTTCGGGCTCATATCTTGGGATACCTCTTTTTCTCAACCCTCCCAAGACTTTGTAGAGTTCTTTGATTGAAAAAATCCATTCAAAATTAGTTGGCTAGAAAGGATCCCTCCTTAGCTAGTCTAGAAAGGTAATTGTTCTTAAATCCATGTTACAAAGTTTTCCTTTGTATGCTTTGAGTGTATTTAAGATTCCTAGGAAGTTTTCTTTGACAATTGAGAAGATTGAGAAACAATTTTTATGGACGGGTATGTAAAAGAAGAAAAGAATGGCTTTAATTGCTTGGAAATAAGTTTGCATGCCTATCAACAAGGGAGGTCTTAGTCTTAGAAGGGTTATAACAATGAATGATTCTCTTCTTGCTAAGATTCTTTGGCAATGACATCAAGAGGAGGGAGAATGGAGAGACATTTGGAATGATAAATATAATAGAGAGAACCTTGGGTTTAACATTATCCTTAGTAATGAGGTTTCCCAAGGGGGTTATGAAATCTGGAAACATTTTCAAAAAAATAAGTAGATTATAAATAAAGGAGTTAGATGGAAGGCTGAAAATGGTAGGAATATTCTTTTTTGGGATGATATTTGGATTCTTGATCATACCCTTAGTTTTGATTAGAGGTGGAATGGATTTATCCATCAATGCAAGAACATGTTTGGAATATTTGTTGCTGATTATTGGGAAGAGTAAAAATTGGTTAACCTCGATAGAGTGGATATTAATCTTAATGATCTCAACAAAATCCTAAATGCTATCTTTTTATTCAAGAGGAGGATACTTTAATATAGAAGTATAATCCTAATGGACTGGTCTCTATTTTGTCTTTATATACCAATTCTTTTGAGGAATATCAGGCACCTTGCTGGGCTAAAGCTTGGTATAAAGGAATCAACCCTAAAGTTAACATTTTTTCTGGACTCTTTTGCATGATAAAATTCTAACCACTGATAATTTGATGAAGAGAGGTATGCATTTTGTTAACATGTGCTATCTTTGCAAGGAAATGAAAGAGTCAGTTAATCATCTTACTATTCACTTCTCTTCTACTAGTAGGTTATGGGAAATGATATTTGGTTCACTAGATTTGATTTGGGTCTTAGCCCTTACTATTCAAGATATATTTAAAGGATGAAAGTCTCTTACTTGTATTACATTGATTACGAAGCTTTGAGATTTCATCCTCCCTTTTCTTTGTTGGGGAGTGTGGAAGGAAAGAAATGATAGGGTGTTTAGGGATAAGGAGACTAACTCTGTCCAGTTGTTCTATAAGATCAAGCATTTGATGATTGAGAATATTAGGAATGTTGGGAAAGGAAATCAACCCCAGATAGATTGGGAAGAAAAAGTGATTTAGAAATGGAATTTGGATGGGTTAAGTGTTTTTCAAAATGGGAATATCGTTAGGGATTTGGCTAGGTGGGATTGCCCTCCTCAGGGATGTTGTAAGATTAATTTTGATGGGGCCTCGAAGGGTAACCTTAGGATGGCAGGTTGTGGTGTCATCATTAGAAGCATGAATGGGGAAAGTTTGGGTGTGATGGACATCCCTATTAGGGAACAAATGAATCATGTGGCAAAAGCCAGTGCTGCTCTCTATGATCTTAGTTATGCCAAGAGTATGAATTTGGACAAGATTTGGCTAAAGGAAGACTCCCTCAATATTATTAATTGTCTCAATAAAGTTAACAATCCTTCTTAGATAATGCATAATATTATTTGTAAGGCTATTTGTTTAATTAATTCTTTTTAGACTTGTATCATCACTCATAACTATAGAGAAACTAATCATGTTGCTGATTGTGCGATGAATATGGCTTGCAAAAGTGATGAGAAGCTGATTTGGAATCAAGTTGATAATATCCCTTTCGAGGGAGTATCCTTGATTGTGTATGATAAAGTGAGAAGTAGGCAAAAAAGGTTTATTTATGATGAATAAGTCTATAAGTATTAATTATTTTTTGTCCAGATTTGGGGAGGTGCGGATAATGATTAGATGGGTAGAGACTTTTTATTCATTTTCACAGGGATTGGGGGCACATTTATGTATCAATTCCCTTTGCTTTAATATCAACATTGAGCTTTTCCTTCTAAATGTGTACCCTGAGATTGTAAAAATGTGCAATAGATTGAAGAAAATGGGAGGAAGGAGAAAGAGGGTCAAACCAACTAATTTTTAGGACTAGAAAAAGAAGGAGTTTTGGGATATTCTAGAATAGGGGAAGTTTACGAGTTTTATGGAGAAGCTTTAAGGCAGTAACCCTTCTATTACTTGCCAATTCATTAAAACATGAAAGGATGAGAGCATTCTAGTGGGTAATTAGAGAATGGAGGTTACTAAGGACATCATATCAGAATCTATGAGCTTTGACATAGAGGAAATCAACTTTTACAAAGACATAAAACTTTCAAATTGGGTAGTGGAGGAATTTGTAGATACAACAAAGAAATGAAACAGACTGGTTAAAATTGATAAGTCTTATTTTAGCCTTGGTTCTATATCTTTCCCTTGGAGGTTTTTCATGTTCATTATTATTGAATACTTAACTTTGGATGACCGCTTTACTAAGATATTTGGGTACCAATTTATGCTAGTAAACCATTTTAGGCATAGGGTTAGGCTTAATCTTCCCTTCTACCTCAGGCAATCGTTGGGTACTACATTTTTAGCTATTCAAAATGATCTTGAGGGTGACCATTCTTGTCATGAGGGTTTAATGGTGCTAGTTATGAATTAAATAAAAAAGTGGATAAATCCCAGTTCAGTAAGAAAACTAAGGAATGTGAGATGAAGGGGAGAGAATAGGATGAGATCTTTGATGAAGACATGGAGGATGAGATTGAGGAGATTGAGGTTAAGAAGAGGAAAAAGTTGGAGCTTGGTAGCTTTTTTGGGAAGAAAAGGAAGATTAAGGAGATTGATTTAGATGTAGATACAAATTCTAAATAGGAGTTGGAAGAGGGGAATGGGAAAAGTGGTATTGTTGGCAAGGTATCTTAAAATAAGGGGAAGAAAATGGATAGGTCCCCAAGCATACCTTTTGATGATGAACCTTTGATTAAGAGGATGGAGTGAAAAGAAAAAATGTTATTTGCCAAGGGAAGATGGATGCTAAAGGGCATGTGGAGACTGACTATGAAAGAGATAATGTTGGTGGGGATGAGGATGACCTTACTCATAACAAGAGAAATGACGATCAAGAGTTTTTGAAAGGGATTTTTGGAAATCTAGGGTTGATGAAGAAGGAGATTAGTAGTTTGTAGCAGCAAATGCAAGACATTGTTAGACAATTTGACCAGCTCAACAAAACTACTAGAGGGGAGAGAACTCTGGGACAACATATTAATAAACTCTCTAAGGTGATTGGTAACATTGAAAAGGTTAATAATTTAATGAAAAATGTTCCACCCCTCAAAGCCAAAAATAGAGCTCTAGATCAGCTGATAAAAGATTTCCAGAAAAAGTTAGATGGTTTGGATAATAGAGTGGTTAATATGGAGAAGATAGTAAAAAAAATAGCAAACCAAAATTGCTCTATTCTAAAGATATTGGTTGACAACATTAACACTCTTCTGAACAAATTTAAACAAGGGAAAGTTCAAGGATCCGAGGAAGTGAAAGATGATCAAAGACCTAGCAAGCGTACTAGGGCCAACTCAAAGAAGAAAAAGGGTGTTGAAGCCAAAGAAATGGATAATCTGAAGGCCTCTACAAAAAATATGAATATTCTTGTAGATCAGGCAATAGATCTACTGAAGACTGTATAGCTAGTTTTGTGCTACCTTTTTGCTATTTTTCCTAGCTCATTGTTTTTAGCTACTTTTTTTAGCTTGTTTTGCTCTTTGTGCTAATGCTTAGTTTTTTTGGGTTTCTCAATTTTTATTTCTTTGCTACTCTATAAAAGGTTTCGGGTCCTTTAAAACCTATTTTTACTTAATCAAAACTAATAATTTTTTTATAAGGGTAGACAAATAAATGCAAATAGTAATCTAAATGCTTGACAAATATGGGAGGCTTAGTGAAAAAGAAAGGAAATCATTTATCAAATGCAAAAAACCCTAGCATTTTCCCTAATAAGGAAAATACAATGGATTATGTAAATATTTCCATAATTCAAAACTATTGATGTCCATAATCTCACCCTATAAATATTAGCAATAGATTTGCGATTTTATCTTTAATTCAAAAAGATAGCCATTGATAGAGAAATACATCATTCAAATCCTTAGTAAAATTGCATGATGCTAGGGCTAAGGAAATGCATAAATCACAAAACTATTCGATTAAACTTCCTCCTAATTCTAAAAAAAAGGGGGATGATTGGCAACAAATGATAAAAAGAAAGAATAGGAGGACAATGGTTCAGAAGAAGTTGGGCTCCGATTTGCAAAATATGGAGGAAGATAAGCATCTTAAAGGGCAAAGGGGTTTCTTCAATAAAACTAAATATGCAAGGAATCTAATATTGAAGAAGGATCCAACAGTGCCTAAGAAGAAGAATAAATATTCTAGCCTTGGAAGTAGGCCTTGACTAAAAATTATTTCAATAGCTAATAGTATTTCCTTAGGTATCAAAAGACATTACAATTCATCTATACCATTACTTAGGTTTCCCAAAACCCTCAACAAAAACTTGCAAGCTTATATCCCTCCCCATAAAAGAACTCTAGAAAACAAGGACAAAGAAAAGGAATTAGAGATATTTAGACAATCTTCAACCATAAGAAATATAGAAAAATATGAGCACTGCCTAGATATCCAAATCATTAGCAACAAACATATAGAGGATAAGTGGCTGGAGTGTTCAGATCTAGGTATATACGCATACTACAGTGGACAAAAAAAACTAATATCAAATCTAATAAGAAGATTAGAAAGGATCTGTCAATATTAGGTAAGTGTCATAACTTATTCTAACTATTTATTATATTTACATTGTGTAAGCAAAGATATTAGGAATAAATTGATCTCAAATGGATACTGGTTATATAAAGGTTATTCAGTTAAATTCTTAGCTTGGGAACCAAATTGGAGTGAAAAAAATATTAGGAAATATTTTTCTTCTAATTGGATTGAATGTAAAAGATCTCCAACTAAACTAAAACACATACAAACCATCATAAAAATAGGTAATCTCTATGAAATTTGATTAGTATTGAAGTGATTTTCCATAAATCTAGAAACATCAAGTTTTTAGTGGAAATATAATTAGGTCAAAATGTATTTAACAAAAAAAAGATCATAAGAAATAGATCCATATATGAATTAGTTTTCACAAAAGCTGAAAGAGTAATCAATGGATACATTAAATCCAATATCAATCTAGAACATATAATCAAAAATATTGAGGAACTAAGTAGCATCAACATTAGGAAAGAAAAATAAAAATATGAGCATAAAAGAGAGAGAAACTAAAACATTCACATAGAAATTACAAAAAAGAATTCAAAAAATAATATCAAAAGAAGAAGAAATGATAGTAACAGGAAGAGAGATTTTAGAAAAACAAGAGGCAATTCAGATAGGAATGAAGGAATAAGAAGAAATGGAAAATAAGGACATTCAAAATAAAATTTCAATGTTTGAACAGTGTGAATTATGTCAAGGAGAAAGTGGATTTCTAGAAGAGCTTATAGACAGTTTAATGAATCTTACACAACTTTCCCAAGATATTCAAATAATGAAGAATGATATTGAAGATCAAATAATATTAGGAGATCAATATTATAGAGAACATAGACTATCTTGAAAAGAAAGAAGTCAACAACTCAGAAAGTAAAAGAGAAGATAAATGATCTCCAAATAGTAGAAGGGATATAGGAACAAATAAGAAACTAAGACAGGAAAATGAAAGTTCAGGAAATTCTAAAGTCTCTATTCAAATAGAAAACTTAGGGACAGAAAATTAGTGCATAATAAGACATAATTTGGAAAGTATATCAAAGGAGAGACACATCCAAGAAAGTGAGCATAAATAATTCAAATTAAGGATAACAGGAGATGAGATTAGAGAACATGAGGAGATAGAAGCAAATAAGAGATTTCAAAAAGATAGAGAAACATATATACAATCTAAAGAACATGGTAAGGAAGATAGCATACCTCCAGTAGAATTAGAACATTGGAGTAATGTTATCGTCCAAAAAAAGACTAAGAAAAGAACATATAAATTTTGGTAGACTCCTGACAATGGGAAAGACCTCTTTGAAAATAGTGACAAATATGAACAACAAATATCTAAGAAAAAGAATGGATTGAAGGAATATTCAATACTAATGGAGGTTGACACCTACATCAAGACATTAAATATAGAAGATCAAAACAAATATGAATAAACAACAAATGAAGAGGATAGATATTACATAAACTTTCAGATATGGGAAGAATTTGGGGTCCTAAATGAAATAGAAAAAATAGTAAAGAAAAAGAGACATAGTGATAATTTGAAGAAAACAAGGAGCAAGATATTGAGGTAATGGAAATAGAAGAACACATATTTTAAGGAAGTAGCAGAAGAGGAGGAAGAGGTGAAAGAAGATTTAAGCTCATATAACATGAATAATGCACAACACTATATCTAGAATCTAGGTATATCTATCAACCAAGAAGGCTTCCAAACCCCAAAGTGTTGTAAACAAAACAAAAAGTGTGGAAGGAAATCACTTAAGGAATTGAGAACTATGGATGGGAAAGAAAAGGAATAGAAAACAATTAATCAAAATTTAAAAGTAGGGAAGGGGAAGTGACTTCCCATAGAACAATGAGGATTATAACTTAGAATGCTAGGGACTCAATGCCCCTAGAAAAAAATGATTATTAAAACACAATCTTAATTTATTTGAACCATATATTATATTAATTCAAGAAAATAAGTTGAATAAAGAAGAAGGTGATAGATTAGAAAGGAAATTGGGTAACTAAAAAATAAAATCTGTAGAATCTAATGTGGCTTTAGGAGGTATAGGTTTCATTTAGAATCCTAGGAAACTAGCACTCAATATAATGGTCATGAACAACAATTCGATGGGAAGAAGAATAAAAAGCTTCAGACATAATCTTCAAATTACTCTGATTAATTTTTATGGGCCTGCTCAAACAACATACAAAAAAAGATTATGGGATGATATTAACACTTTCACAGAAGCAAACCCAACATAAAACTTTATTATATAGGAGGTGATTTTAATGCAATCCTAAATTTGGAGGAAAAGTATGGGGGTTCACAGGTGGTATCACAAGCAATTATACATTGCAGAAATTGGGTGGAAAAAATAGCTTATTGGATATACCAACTAGCAATGGTATCTACATGTGGAACAACAAAAGAAAAGGATTTAGTTACATAGTAGAAAACTGAGACAGGTTCTTCTTCAAAGGAGATTTAAGCAATATAGATTTGGTGCTTCAATCATGGATTATGCCACATGTAGGATCAAATCATTATCTAGTTAGAATAGTATTAGTGTAACCCATAAAACTATCTAGGAATCCATTCAAATGTAAAAAATGTGGTATTTAGATTGTAAATTCATGGATAATATAAAACAATGGTGGTTGGAAGGGAACTTTAAAGGATCTAAAATGTATTGCTTTGTCTCCAAACTAAAAATGCTTAAATTTTTTTTTTTTAAATGGAATAAAACACACTTAAAAATCATATTTAAAGAAAAACTAAACAACAAAGAATACCTTAAGAAATAAAGCAAAGAATTCATCCAAAAAGGTATGGATAATGAAAAGTATAATAAAGAAAAAGAATTACTAGCTAAACATGATATATTAATGAAAGAAGAGGTGTTCTAGAGACAAAAGTCAAGGGAGAAATGATTAGCAAAAGGAGATCGAAACACACAATTCTTTCATAATAACACTCTTAATCAGAGATTAATAAACATTATACTAAAAATTAAAAAAAGGAATGGAATATAGAAGAAGACCTCGCCAAAAATAGCAGAAGTTTTATAGTGGATTATTATAAAAATATTTTGAATAATTTTCACTATCTAATTGAGCAACACAAGAAAAGATGCTGAAAGTAATACCTAAATTGGTAATGCCACAAGATAATATATTTTTGATTAAATCCTTCAATCTAGAAGAAATTAGAAATACTCTTTTCAAACTTAACCCAGACAAATCACCAGGACTAGATGGCTTCCAAGCCTTCTTTTTTCAAACATGTTGGGAAATCATAAGAATGGACCTCTGGAAGGAAATTGAAGCTTCAAGAAATGTAGGACCATTATTATAAGAGACTAATTGCACCTTTTTGACTTTGATACCCAAGAAAAAGATCTCAAAAGAACTTGGAGACTTTAGAACTATTGCACTATGCAATACCATTTACAAAATCATATCCAAAGTGCTAACATATCATCTTAAAAACATTCTTCCCATCCTCATTTTAGAAGAACAAACTAGTTTCATCCTAGGTAGATCTATCCTAGACATAATTTTGATCATTCATGAAACTATTCACTCAACAATCAGGAACAAGGAAGCATGTATGCTCATGAAACTAGATATACAAATTTTTTATGACGTGGTAGATTGGAGATTTTTGTATAAATTTTTACAAGCCTTTGGGTTCTCTCATCAATGGGTTAATATAATATTTAAATGTATATCAACTCCAAAATTTTCACTTTTAATACATGGTACTCTAGAAGGTTTTTTCAACATTTTTAGAGGAAGCCTTTTTTATTCATCATCATGGTGGAAGCCTTCAGAAGAGCAATAAACAAAGCCCAAAATGAAGGTAACATTAAAGGTATCACTGTAGTAGAAAATACCACTCATCAACAATTTGCTAATGACACAATCTTACCAAGAGAGAGTACAATAGAAGAAGCCCTAAACTTTAAACAAATTCTACAAAATTACACGAAAGCATTAGGGAAAAATGTGAACAGTGAGAAATCAATTTTTCCCCCCCTCAACACACCACTTGAAATGGAAGATTGCATTTGTAATTGCATGGGATATAGGTGTTGAAGAAGGAGATTATTGAACACAGATTGATACAAGTATGACAAATGTGTTTCAATCATTTTTTGTTACTGATGTCAAACCTACTATTTTGCTGATATGACAACTGCTTATATGATTTAAGTACTATTACCTATTTGATTGATGAAGAGGATTTGATCAAAAGATGTAACAATAGCACCTAGAAGAAAGGTTGAGTTATGATATGAAAAAGGAGTACAAGAATCAACTAAGACAATGATATCACAATAGATTGATAATCTACTTAAGGTTGAAAAGGTTGGTTACACTAAACAACTTTAGAAGAATAAGTTAAACAAAATTTTTCTACCAAGCTTGACTGAATGGATAGTAGGTGTTGAGCAAAGTTAGTGCAAGCTAAGCAAAAAATTAGTTGGAGCCAAGTAAAAGTTCATTTTAGTGTATGCCAAGCAAAATAGTGGATGCTAAGTAAAGATAGTTGATGCTGAGCACTATGTAAACTTTAGTCCATGTTGAGTGATTTTTTAGTGGATGCCAAGAAATGCAATATGTGTCGAGCATTAGAAACAAGTTAATGTTGAGTGTTACCATTATTAGAAAGATCATGAATTTGATGACTTTGAGCCAACAAGTTTGTTTTCTTGGATTGTGTGAACTAGGTGGAAGATAAGATTGATGAGTTGGTCCTACCTAATATATCCTAACCCTAAATTGGATGATGGAGAATGAACAACAAAATATCTTAATTCTCTATTTATAAGGATGGCTGGTCAGAAGCAAAGGTTGTCATGTGTGAGAACCTAAGGAAGACAAGGAGTCAAGGGTATTGCTTCATCAAGTGACCTAAGTGAAGAGTCTACATTAGCATGTTAAGCAAGAAGGCTTAAGGGTATGAATGCTTGAAGGGTGAACAAGCTATCAGAGTTGAAATTTGTGAAAGCCAAGTAGAATGGAGGCCTAAAACAAAGATCTATAATTTGCAAATGGAGTTGTAAGTTGTTATTAGATCAAGCCTTACTGTTACTCTCTAATAATTGTATCAGTCTAGGGTAAATCCTTTGGATTAAGGTTGACCTAATAGTCATTTGTAAATCTTTTAATCGGGTGACATTCCAAGTGAATGGTCTAAAGTCCTCTAATAAAGCTCACTCCTAATAGGATGATTGAAATCCTTTGATAGGGTCACATTTAACAATGTGTATTGTAAGCTTTAATAGGGTTGGTCTTTCATAGGGCATTATTTTAGAAGAGTGAAAAAGAGTAACATGTTACTAGTGGTTTTTCCCAAATTGGGTTTCCACATAAATCATTGTGTCAAGTGTGTTGTTGAATCTTTTATGTTTCATGTTTACATTTTAAAAAATTGGTTTGATAGTAACCTACAAGTTTTAAGTGATTGCATACTCTTATGGATGCATGCATGATGATAAATGTTATAAGGATTCACTAAGCTATCAAAAGTTTTATTTATACATCTAGACCTTAGATAACCGATTCACCCCCCTCTTAGTTATTCGAAAGAATTCCAACAATAGGAAGGGATCCTTTCTATGCAAATACTTAGGAATACACTTGGAAAAAGGGACACAAAAAACTAAAATCTAGAGCAACATTTTGGATAGAGTCGACAAACAAACATGAAGTTGGAAAGGAAAATGGTTAACTAAGGTTGGAAGAGAAACAAAAATCAAAGCTATCCTTTTATCTATTCCAACATATCAATTGTCATGTCTCCCATTACCCAAAAACATCAATTAAAAATTAGAAGGGAGACTGAAAAATTTATTTTCGAGCATAATTGCAGATAAAAAAAAATTTGCATTAATTAAATGAGAAAAAAAATTGTAGACCAAAAGAATTAGTTGGTTTAGGAATCAAGAATTTTTAATTGGCAGAATGAAGCTTTAGGAGCAAAACTAGTTTGGAAAATGTATTAAGAGAGAGATAGTAGATGGGAAAAATATTTTATAATAAATAATTAAATACTAAAGATCCATCCTCATTATTGAGAACCAAGAATCCACCCAAAGGATCAAAGGCATGGAACTTTATGGTCAAGTATTGAGCCTTGATCACTAAATATGTAACTTGGGATATAGGGAAAGGGGAAGAAGCCCTATTTTGGGAAGACTCCTGGGATGGGTTTCTAGCTATAGAAAATTTCAATATTTCCCCTAACATCAAAAATACTTTAGTAAATTTATGGGTTAAACAAGTAGCTAATTATAAACAACTGATGAGTGTGAATGGGGAGGATATATGGTAATGGAAATATCTAGAAGGCATAGGCTTGACTTGTGAAGAAAAAGAGGCCTTAGATCAAATTCTTAAACATAGAAAGGTCAATCATAAAGATAAAGAAGACAAACTCATATGGGGGAGCTTCAAAATATGGGCAGTACAGGGTAAATATAGGATATAACATTTTAACCAACTCTTAAAGATGGGAAGAGATTAGTATGCCTATTAAACTATGTTGGGATCAAGTTTGCTTGCCAAAGGTAGGTATCTTTTCATGGGAAGCTTCACAAAAAAGTATCCTAACAATTGATAGATTTTGAAAGATGGGTTTTGAAGGCCCTTTGAGATGTAGCTTATGTAAAGAAAATGAGGAAACAACTGATCACCTTCTTTTTCAATGCCCCTATACAAAATAATGCCAGTATTGGCTTAATCAAAAGCTAAATTGGATGTCTCCTATAGCTGGGGACCTAGGTAGTCATCTAAATAAATGGTGAGATAATAATCACTCAAAGATTTATAATAAATTATGAAAAATATCTCCATCAATTCTGATGTGGGAGATTTGGAAAGAATAGAATAGGTAGATATATAGTGACACTGAGTTTAGTACTGCCTCACTCCTTAATAAAGTAGAAGCAAGCATAATAGTCATCATGAATAATCATCTAAGAAGATCATCAAAAGAACGAAAAACCTTTTATGAATGAGATGCCTTAATGAAAAAGAATTGGGTCAACCTTATCAATCCCCCATTAGTCTATCATAAGAAAAACCAAAAACCAAGAAAAGTATGTAGATGAGAACCACAACCATTTGGGTGGATGAAATTAAACTTTTATGGAGCACCTAGATCTAACCTAGGTATGAGATGCATAGGATGTATTAGACATTTTGATTCAAGAAATTGGATCATTAAGAGAGCCAAAACATTATGTATTGCAACCAATAATATGGCAGAACTAGAAGCTTTATAGGATGGACTAAAGTTGAGCCTTCAATCTGGAATAAGGAGACTAATCATAGAAGGAGATTCATAGATTATTCTAAATGCGCTATGAAATAGAAAAAATCCTAATTGGATTATGAACTCAAAGATAGAGAATGTTCTTAGCATCATTGATAAATTTGAAGAAACTAGAATACAACACATTTATTGGGAAGGAAACACAAAAGCATATCTTCTAGAAAACAAAGGTGTAGAAGGAGAAGACTTCATTAGTCAAGCTTTCGATAATCATCTTTGACATTTCCTTGACTCAAGATTTTAATTATATTTAAAATGTTAGACAACAACTATCAGTTGACTCATGATGTGGTGATCAGTTGGCTTGACTTATTCTTGGTTGGGTTGATTCATGCTGTGGTGATCAACAACTCTCATATTTTTGTTGGTGTAAATAAGTATTTACTTATTACACTTACTTAAGTTTTACTTAGGTTAATGCATTATTGAATTATTTTGCATTATTTTATTATTATTTTAGGTGAGACACTTAGGAGTTTGTGAACTCTCATTGAGTTACGCAACTCTAATTATGCACATGGTGTCTACAACACAGGAGTATGCATCATTCACTGAGTTGTCATGATGACAACACAGTTTTTTGCACTCCTCATTTAGCACATGTTGTCTACTCTACTAATTTGCATGCTACACCATTTTAGTCTTATCCTCACATCATCGCACTTAATCTCGTGCTTAATGGAGGATAATCCATATCTGGTGGACATGTGCCTGGTTGTATGACATATCATGATACTGACTTCTAGGCATTCTAGAAGCTCTCTTGGGGCCTTTATATTTAGGCACTCCTAGTGTACTCTTATGTTGGTTGTATCCAATTATTGAATGAATATCATCATTCTGATCATACTCTGCCTATTTTGGTCTACTGTGTGCTTGTGTTGAGTTCTTTAGTTCTTGGGTGAATTCTGGCCTAAGCCAAATTCTTACAATTTTTGTGAGCTATTTTCCCATCTTCTCAATTGCACAAGATGCTACTACGAATTGCTATTCCGAAATTTCTTCATATACTGATGACTCTACAAGACTTTGAAGCCCATAATTGTGCAAGATACTTCCATGCATCTCCATCCTGATGCATCCTCACACTGCATTGTTTCTTCAATGCTCTGAAGCCCAAAATTGCATCATGCTATCGTGTGTCATCTTTCAACATTTTCTCACCCTGCAATGCTTTTGTGAGGCTCTAAGACCCAGAATTGTGCCACATGGTGGGGGTGCCCACCTTTCATGCTACCTACTTCCTTTGTTGAGAGAAGTCTCCTGATGGCATCTTTATCATCTATTGGAAATAAAGCTCATCTATGTCGATGACTGTGTTTTAATCCTTCATTGGGAGATTCTTCATGCATCTAGGATGTTTATTTTGAGGGGAAGATCTTCATTGATGACCACCATTTATTTTTGGGGAAATCAAATTCCCCCCATAGTCAACCTTTTATATAAATAGGCATGCATTCAATAGGTAAATAGAGTGGAAGTAAAAAGAGTAAGATTAAAATAGTTAAGAACTTGAAAGTATAATGATAACGAATCATAATATAAACTTTAAAAATCAATAAGTAGACCTAAATATTTAGTCATTATTTTTAAAGTGGAAATTTAAGTATACTTTCTTCTTGAATTCAATAGAAGGTCTTTAGATTATAAGTGACAAGGAATAATATTTGAGATCATATAATATAATTTAGTAAGAAGTATAGAACTAATATAAGGATAAAATAATTAATTCAAGTCAATTAGACCCTTTGATTTTAGAAAATGTAGAAGATAGGTTAGAGTTTAGTTTATAAATATCAGCCTTTAAGTGATGGAATCTTAAATTAACTTAATATGAGCTTGGCTCTTAAACATCAAGTTTAAAAGTAGTCCTGCATTAGATCTAGATTTCAATTTAAAAAAAAAAAATCAGAAACAAATTATTTATTGATAGAAAGTACTACAATGTAAAAAACAAGTGTTGAGTGGTTTGTGGTTGCAAAAAATCAGTAAGAAATACTTCATCAATAGAGCATAAAGTATAATAGAGATTTAAGAGGATGATCATGACCTTGATCAGATACACTGACATATTTTTAAACACCAATTCCATAAAAGATGAAAAGGAAGAATGCTCTTCCAAAATAAATTTGTATTAGAGAATTAGTTATCGAATCATAGATAAAGGAGTAATTTAACATAGAAAGGTTGCAACATGATAATCAAACTCTAAAACTAGGGAATGCCCCTTTTATTTATGTACTTTTTAAAGGACTAAGGTCCTAGGCAAGATTGAAGGTTTTCTTCTCCGTTCTTTCCTACTAGTGCCCATTTGAATAGAGAAATTTGTAATTTTATCTTTATTAATATAGTATATAAGACTTTAGCCATTTACTGATAAAAAGAATAAGTTGTTTTATAAGACCAAATTTTTTACATTCATTAAATAAAATTTCAATATTTTTATTCCTAAATTATTATTATATATACATATTCACTACACAAATAAAATTATATAAATAGATTATTAATCCATTATCCATCTATTTCCAATGATCTTTTAAATACTATAATATAATTCTTTTAAAATTTAAATAATAATAATAGTTTTGAAAAATTATTAATATATTTACAATCATTTAAAATCTAATATTATAAAACATAACATCTAATATTAATTTGTAAGACTAAGTTTTTAAAATCATTAAATAAAATTAAATCATAGATATATATCTAAATAATTATATTCTTATCAATCATATATATTTATTTGATTTTTTTTTTTTTTAACTTATTTAAAATCTTTTTAATTTAAAAGATTTCCTAAATAACAATAAGGTGATAAAAATATTTAAAAAGCTTAAATATATAATGTAATATAAATTAAAATGAAATAATATAATACTTTGCATTATAAGTCATGCCAGATTAAGATTGTATGTACTCTCATACATTTAATAAATTCAATGCAAATATGAACAATGTAATGTCTCCTTCAGATCACGTCTGGATTACATGATGTCACATAAGTATACTTTCTTGGATTGGAGTACGACATGATAGAACGTTAGAGTTCACACATTGATGGTATGATGGGGGTGCCATGATGGGAAGGGGCCATTGAGGCATCTAAGCAATCGAATGAACTTCCTAGATAGCCATTGCCTTTGGTTTGTATGTAGGGGAATATCCTTAGGGGAGATTCTCTATGTATCCACTTAATGATGGTGAGAAATTAATTCATTCCTCATACATTTTCTAGAGAACAATTTTTTTCTCCCACAAAATGTTTAAGGGCTATTTTTTGGCACCTAGCTTCCTTTTAGCTTTTTTTTGTCCACATGAATAATTCTAATGGCAACTTTACAACAATGTTTTAGTATTTACTAGGACTAATTAATGCTTGGGCCATTAAGTGAGTTGAATTTTTCAATAAACCTATTGATGGCTATTGCAACAATGAAGTTATCTGTAGACCTAGAATACCTACTTAACATTTAATTACTAACTTTTCCATCCTAACATTTGCAATACAACAAGAATGTTAATTCAAAACAACTACTTATCACTCTACAATGCAAGTGTTCAATTACATCTACCCACCATTGTAATACAAACTTTGCAATTAATCCAACTACATTATATTCATTTCACTAACTTTTACAATACATTATATATATTAATCTATCATATTGAAAAAATATTTTCCTTAAAATACAATGCATATGAGCACCACAATGATACATTTCTAATGAAACTAACATGCTTCTTTATACAATAAAAAGGGGATAAACATTTGGAGTGGGATTTCCATCACCCACCTAACAACAAAACATTCATGCAATGATAGAAAATAGAGAATTCTTTAATACAAAATGTGATCACAATACAAAATAAACTCTTCTTTTCATAAGACTTCAAAAGGAGATCCAAAAACTTCCAAGCTATCTCCAACTTGAATCCACAAACCCACGAATATATTTTAACCAACCATGCGGAGAGCTCACCTCCCAACATAGGTCTTATGAGACCAACCTTGAGCTTGGAGAACCAAGGCTAAATGGGATATGTACACACAAAACTTACAAATGCATAAACATCACAATTAAGACATTTAACACCCTCAACCATGAGCTTTACAATGGATTACAAATGGACCCATAAACAAAGGGTCAAT
This sequence comes from Cupressus sempervirens, assembly GCA_028749045.1. Lineage (NCBI taxonomy): Eukaryota > Viridiplantae > Streptophyta > Pinopsida > Cupressales > Cupressaceae > Cupressus > Cupressus sempervirens. The sequence goes on along the minus strand of CM053786.1, from coordinate 494,802,824 downwards.
GTGGGCTTTTCAAAGAGGAATTCTCATTCTATTAACAATAAAATTTTAAGGCCTTCAAAAGGCTTCAAAAACACATCCCCCTTCCACAAAATCTTCCCTTATCCACCCCCAAAACACAATATTAATTAGTATGGCTCCATAAACCCCATACTCTATGAAATTTCTCTATCAGAAGAGGCTCTCAACTATATTGTTAAGCCCAAATAACCCCATCACCCAAGGCTACTTCTTCCCTCCCATAGTGAGTAATCCATTTCACACCCAAGAACAAAACACCCTAAAAAATGCAAGAGAAAAAAATGAATAAAATATCTCCATACCCATCCTTTTACAAGAACAACACAACAATAGGAAGAATGCATACAATACATATTCATGATTCCATTAACATACTAATCTAAAACTAAATGAAAAGAGTTTTTCTTGGCTCAAGTAATGGAAATGAATATTTGAGAAGAGCCCCCTTTTGTTTTTTCTTTCAATCTCCAAAACCTTAATGTTTCTAAAATTTGAGAGTGGATGAACACTAACTAAGTTGTCCAAGACCCTCTAAAAGGCCTCCAAAAATACTAACCCACCCACTAACTCAGAGAGGAAAGGACACAAGTCCTTTTTTTACACTATTGTCCCCCTCCCATAATTCAAGCTGGGGAAGTGTGTGGAAAAAGGTAAAGTCATGTGGTTTCTCCATCTTCACAACTTTTGAAAAATGAGTTATTTGGAGGGTCACTAAAGTCATCTGGACCTTCTAATGGTGAAAACTAAGCTCTTGACTCATAGTACTAGCATAGAGGTACACTTTAGGATCACTTTTCAGCCCTCTAAAGTCACTACAAAGTTTGAATTCTAAATAAATTTGATGGGGACTTTACATAACAACTCTTAGCAAGTAGGGTTGAATTAGGAACTCTATTGAGTTTAGTTTTAGGTAAGTGTCTTCTTGCCAAACCCTAATTGACATGTCATTTATACATGGATATTACAAGTGTCAATTGACACCATAAAAGCACATTACATATTACAAGTGACATGTCACTAATTAAAAAAATGATTTTAATCTAATAATACACATATTCAATTCACATCTACAAATTAAAATACATAACAACGAGGTTCAAATCTCTTCAATAGATTCAATCTTGGCTTTAATTGTTGCAAATGAATTCAACCTTCATTCTACAATTAATACCATGGTTATTTCCCTACACACTAAACTCAAGCATCAATAGTCCAAGGAAAGATCACATACAATTATATACATAAAATTCACATTGCATAATTGAATTTTACAATGGACATACATAATTCAATTTTAATCTGTAATCACCTAAAAATGGTCATCTAGACTATTAGCCCCCTTTTCAACATTTTGGCTAAATTAATTTAATCACTTACCTAAGCCAAATTGCTAATAATCAATTTATTTGATTATAACCTATAGTTTGACTATGCTATCCTAAGTTCATTATTTGATTAAAAGAACATGTCCCCTTTTAATTAAATAAAATACCCCATTCTTCTAACCCACTTAAAGTGCACACATAAAGTCTTTTTTCTATTTTGCAATTAAAAGAAAAGGCTTTGTGACTTTTGTCTTATATGACAAGTCAACTTATATTCTATTGGTTGATTTGTGTGTGCACATGGATCACTCCTATTTTTGAATTCAACCGTTGATCATCCACCATCTTCATGTTGATCTCCACCGTCCATACATCTTTAAAAGGGAGAGAGCTTTCCCCCTCAATCAATCCATCTTTTGAATATTGTTATGCTGCAGGTTTTCTAACAGGTTTCTTTGGAGCTTTGTGGAGAACTTCTATTTCTTGTCTACATTCTCTCATACCATGGCATTTTAGCTTAGATTCATGTTGCATGTTAGTTTAGCTTCTATTTTGCAATAATCTCTCACATAGCTTAATATTTGGATTGTAACACTCTCATTCATATTCTAGCATAGCTGCATTTGACATTCTCATTCTAGCTTAATCTTCATTTGCATTGCATCCTTGAGGAACTCCTTGGGACATTTGCATTCTTGCATCTTGTCTTTGGAACCTCCCATTGCATGGTTTACTAGCAAGAAGAGTATCTCTAAGGCTCATCTGAGAGTCTTCTTATTCTTTAAATATACTATCTTGCACTCCATGGATAGGGAGCTCTAAGCCGGCATCCAAGCATTCCAACTCATGGAATCGTTTGGATAGAAGGGTTTAGAGTGGGACACTTTCGAGTGTACATTTTTGGCGCATAACATTTTCAGCTCAAAATTGCTTTCATTTCTTATCTCTGGTTTTTTACAGCAGCATATTGGGTCTAATCAAATGCTTTTGTAGAATTTTCACTTTGGTTTTAAGGCCAAGCCATAAGTAAATTGGTTTGAAGGCCAAAAAACTTAGTTGGTTTAAAGATTTGATCATATCTTTTAAACCGCTTAGAATTTGGTTCTGAAATTTTGTTTGCAGGTTGCGTATATGCTCAAAATGTCTCAGTCCAATTTTTAGAGCATTTTGACATGATTTTAGGAAGTTATGATATTTTCTTTATTTTTCATAAAAAGCCGTTTTTGGTCGCAAATCAGCGAATTTTTTGGAAAAACTTACATTTTTAGAAAGCTTTTTGAATTCTAATGGGGATTCTTTCTTTGTGTTTTTAATTTTGAGATCGTATTAAGGATAAAAAATTCGATTTGATAAATTTGGCCTGTTTTGACAAAATCAATCTCTAGGGAGCAAATGAAGAGATTTTTTAAAATTTCTTGCATTTTTGGAAAGCTCTCTAATTTTTAACAGGGGTCTCTTTTTTTCATTTTCATTTTTGGATACGAAATCATAGCAAAAAAGTTCAATCTTGTTGACTAGGTCAAAACCAAAGAGTAAAAATGAAAGCATTTGTGATTAACTTGCACTTTCTTTGCATGTACTTGGTTGGAGGATAAATTAGATTTTTGAAGCAACTCACCACTTTTTATTGCAGATTTTTATGTTATTTCACACTAACTTTTGTTGCTAACAAGTTGTGATTTCAGGTTGCCATCCTTGTGAAAAAAATTGAAACATTGCATAAAAGGAACGCATGTCAAAGCTTCAAATGCACAAGGGCTACTAACGATTGTTTGCAGGGCTGCCCAAAGCATAAAAACCCAAATTTCTTGCTTTTTTGTTTTCATGTGTGGCATTGAATAATTGTTCATTTTTCATAGGCACATAAAACTTGTGATTGGAGTCTTTTGGTAATAGGAGAGTATGCTCTTCACCCTTGTGGTGAATCAGAAATCTTGACTTGCCATTTGGTTTCAAAAGCAAGGGGTAACTGAATCTTCTTGGCGTGTTTGGGAGAAAATGATTGGAATAGGAGAGTATGCTCTTCACCCTTGTGGTGAACCAAAAATCTTGACTTCCAAAATTTGATCCACTTTGTGTAGTTAGAATCCTTTAGAGGGCCTGCTCTCGGACAACCTGAGAGGAACGACCCAAGTGGGGACAAGTAGATTACCCGGCTCTTCCAACCCACTATAAAATCAAGGCTACCAAAGACACAAAACTTTGGTAGACATAGTGTTTGTCTTCGCCTAGTGTGATCGCTTATGGGATTTCGACCATAAGGAGATCACTAGGCAAGAATGCTTAAGGTACTCTTGTGATCGCGAGATCGGTTACTCATCGCAAGGTGAGGTGTCCCGTAATTGGGAGCAAGAGGAACACTATGAACGGAAGCCCTATCTAAAAACCCTAAGTTAGTAACTACCTTTTTTAGCCGCTCAACTTCTTGGTGCAAGGATTGATCCTAGTGGACTACCTGGATCACCCCAAGATTTACACTCACCATATGTGTTTCCTTGGTTATGCTTATGGCATTTCCATGACAAAGCCAATATCTCTTGTGGGAAACCACTTGGTGTGAGGCAAAGGAGCATCAAGCGTGGGCCAAGTTGTTGAGTAATGAACCATGACTTCTAGGTAGATATTGCTTGATGTGTTCTCGAATGTGGTATACTTGTAAAAATCTTTTGAAGATACACATGACGATAATTCTAGGGAATTCTTTTGAGACGTCACATATGCTTGTATCATGTAAGGTTGCTTTGTCCCTTGCTTGATTGTTTGAAGACTACTCCATGTGTCACTATCTTGCTTGGAAAGAAATTTCTTTTGAACATCAAATTTACTATGCTATCAATTATTGCCAAACTTTGTCAACCAAGTCAAAACATCAAATGCAAACATTTTCTTGTGTTGCTTGCTAAGGGGAGTCTCATCATTTGACTTTGATTTGCTATGTCTCTAGTTTTTGAACATGCTTAAAGTGGCTCTTGGTCTTTTTGTCTTCATGGTCTATGTTTGCTTGCTAGTTATCCTTTTGCTGAAATGGTTTCCTTGATTTCTTGACTACACTCTTGGGTTGGAGAGTTGTTCACTTGTCACCCTGCTTGCTCTATCTATTTGGCTATTTGGGCATCTTGCCTAGCTATTGACTTGAGTCATTCATGTCGTAAGTTTCTTGGACATATTGTTTGACAAGTCACTTTAATCTCTCTCTGCTATCTTGACAAGTGAACACTCTACCTCCTATAGTTTCAACATCAAGTTATCTTCTAGACTATTTTATGCTTGGCTTTGCATCTAAAACTATGGGATCTAAACCTTGTGCTACCAAACTTCAACTGAATCTAGATGATCATGATATCCTCCATGTCACTAAAGAGTTTCAAGATCTATATGCACAATACAAAGAACTAGAAGAGACAAATGATCTTTCTTACCTTCATCTCTCTAAGCGCATGATAGAAATGAAGTCTAAACTTGAGAAAAGGTTGGAGGAGAAGATTGCATCATTACATGAATCTTCCTTAAGGTCTTTACATGCATGTGAGTCACCTTCTTTGAGGTCATCCTCTTCTTCTAGGTCTACATGCTCTACTTCAAGACATCAAATGTCTTCATCTTCTAGATCTAAAGACCTTTGTAGAGAACAAGCACTTGAGCCTATGAAAAAATTTCATGATGGACCTATCTTTGATGAAGATAATGATGAAGACATGAATGCATTCTATTCACTTGAGAAACAACCAAAGGACTCTAGACATACTTTTGAGAGAAATTTTACTCCCTTGGGGAATTCTTATGATGACATTTTGAGAACACTTCTTGACACCAAGCTCATCATGTTGCCTAAGTCTAGCTCATATGGAAACCCATTCTTGGATACCTATTGTGCCTATCATCGATCTAATGACCATGCTACTTTTGATTGTATAAAGCTGAAACATAAAATCCAAGATCTCATTGATGATGAGATTATTGATCTTGGAACCTCTAGTGACTCATGTGCTGAGGATACTTCTCTTGAGCAAGATCATATTAATGAACCTATGTCTAGTGATGGTTTCCTTGATACCTCCACTTCTTCCAACACTCATGCATCTCCCAACACTTCAAAGCTTTCCAACATGCCTCTATCAAAAAAGGAACCTAATGCTTTCCACATTGACTATGTGTATCCTCAAGGGCTACCTCTAAAAGAAACTCAAGCTAACCTTCACTTGGCTGCAACCCTTTTCCATGCTACTAATCCTAAACATCCTCAACCTTCATACACTACTATGCCTAATCCAAGCACTTCTCCATTCACTCTTCATTCTCCCTTGTCCTTAGAAGTGGCTCCATGTCAAGAGGATTCTGAAAAAGAAAAAGCTATAAATGTCAAGAAAGATCAAGATCAAGCACCCTTTCATCTCTTTCAAGATTTTTCCCCTCCATATCCTATATCTTTTCCACCTCCTAAGTATGATGAAGATACCACTTCCATTATCTCCCTTGAGCTTACTGAAAATTATGAGAAAAGTTCTCTTCATATGCTATCCAAAGCTACTTGTCAAGATCAAAGCATCCCCTCATGTTCTACTTCTCCATATCCACTTCAAAATTGTGCTCAAAATTCAAGTGCTACTATTAAAAATGTTGTTCCTATCAAAGGTACTTATGAGTCTATTGATGGCTTTGACCACGTTGCTCACTCTAAAGATGTTGATATCCCTTTTCACTATCCATTTGCATCTCCTAAGTCTATCCTTGGTCCTTATCCATCAAATCTAAAGCCTTCAAACCTTCCATCTATATTGGGACCTTATGTTCCTTCATCTCCTACACTTTCCACTCCTAGCTCTCCCATCATACCTCAAGATCAACAAAGACACTCATCCTTGATGAATTTTCACCCATCTGTACATCTAAACCAGTCATATCATCCTTATTCATCCACAAATCCCAAGTCCTTTGGAAGTGAGAATAAACATAAGAATCCATTGAAAAAGAAAGATCACTATGTTCCATCTAATCGACATGTGAATGCTAAGAAGGAGAAAGCACAAAAGAGACTGCAAAGGTCCACTATTAAAAAAGCTAAATCAAAGAAAATATGGGTTCCTAAACCCATTATTGAAGAAATGCACTCTCAGGCACCCAAAGAACAAGGAAAATCTAAAGCTATGTGGATTCCCAAGTCTCTTTTAAAAGATTTGAATATTGAAAATATTTCAAAGTTGACATTCAAGCTTCCAAAGGCTTCCATTCCATCTTCTAAAAATATTTCTATAAATATTCCAAAGCCTTCCACTCCACTTTTTTCCAAATCTCTTCTACCACCTCATACATCTAAATCTCAAGCTACTTCTTCCATGATTCCTCCATTGTTCCAATACCCTTAAAGGTGTATGTCAATGTTGATCTTGTCCAATATTTTAGCTACCCACATGAAATCCCCTAAAGCTTACACCTCCTTTCTATACATGAACTCTTATCCTCCATATATTCTTCCTACTACCATTTCTCTTTCATCACCCTATCAACATCTTTGAGCATACCTTTCTATGGTCTTGGCTTATCATGACTTATCTTTTCTATAGGAGCACTATATACATTCAAAAAGCTTGAGCTCTTTCTAAAAATTCAAAAAAATCAAAAAAAAGAAAAAAGAAAAAAAAGAAAATGAAAATGTGCCTTGGTGAAAACCACTTCTTGTGGCACCTTGGTAGCAAAAGTAAAGATAAATAAATGCATCCTATGGTGAAAACTACTTCTTGTGGCACCTTGGATAAGTACCATGATGAAAACTTGGCAAACATACATCATGCGTAATTCTTCCATCATCTATCTATCCCCTCTTCTCTCTTTGATCTTGACAATGTTGAGCTATCTTTGCATATTGGCTATCTTATCCATGAGATTCTCTATTTTTTCTTTCTCATTCCCTCATAGCCTCCATCTTGAGCTTTATTTTTATTGCTCTATCCCATCGCTATCCTATCTAGTTGACCCCTTGGTCTTGATCATAATAAATGAAACATGGTTCTCATAGGTCTCTTGACATGGCTACTCTCTTGGATTGCACACTTTCATGCTATCTCTCTCATTGGCTTCCATTGCTTATCTTTCATGCTATCTCTCTCATTGGCTTCCATTGCTTATCCTACATGCTATCTTACTCATTGGCTTCCATTGCTTATCTTATATGCTATCGCACTTGTTGGTTTCATTGCTTATCCTTCATGCTATCTTTCTCATTTCTTCCATTGCTTATCCAAAACATGCTTCATATGACTATTTCACCTCTTTCCCTAGCTTGGGTACTCTTGAGGAGTCAGTTCTTGAGGATCACTTTCACTTGCTTCACATTCCTTTCTTATGCATTATTGCTTATCCACTGGCTTGTTTCTACATCATGTCCTATACCTTGCTAGACATTGGGCGAATATGATGTGATCTTGCTTGAGAACTAGTGTTCTCTAAAACCTTCTTAAAAATCCTAAAAATCATATATGATGCTGAAAAAAATCCTAAAAATTAGAAAATGTCCTGAAAAAATGATCATCATAGTGAAAACCTAGCAATAGGCCCTTTGATGTATCACCAAAAAAAAATTCAAAAATTTAAAAATAGAAAAAAATTGAAAAAAAAGTCCTAAAAAATCTGTTAAGTGGTGAAAACCTGGAAATAGACGCTACTTGAAACCCTTGCACCTATGTCTATCAGTCTCAATCATCCACTTCGCTACACATTTCCTAGCTTGGAATTGTTTCTTGTCCTCATCTTGGGGGCATAGCTACTTAGCCTATTGAGGTATTCTTGTGCATTAGGGTTCCTTTGACAACTCACAAAACAATGTTTCTCAACACTTCCCCCACCTTGACATCTAGTGTTTTTCAACACTTTTCAGATAGTTTACCTACGGTCTCCGATGTCATGATATTTCTCACTATCAGAATCAAGTCTGGAAGAAATGACCAAGTGACTTACACACACGTACTTTAACACCTAAATGACTAAGCTATGCTGATCTTTATCTACTTTGTGTGCTGTCTATGATGATTTCTTTGCCAGGTGTTCCCTCCCTAATAGTCTTTCAAGGATGTCATTGACTAGAAGACTGGGGGCATGGGACATATTTTCTTGATTTCTGCTTGTGGGTATACTTTTGTTTGTCTATAGTGTTGTAAGCATTCATGCTTGTCCTATTCAACACGTTGACTTACAAATGTATCATCCTTGACTGTTTTGCAAGACCGCACTTAGGGTTTATCCTGGCGCTTATGCCTTGATACAGGTGTAATCTTGCTAAATTAAACTTAGGGAATCTAATCATGTAGTTATCTTGACTTACATGTCTCTGATGCTTAGATTGGATTTCCACATACCTATTTGATATTGATCATATTCATATCCTCATAGTTATACTAGTGATGGTTGTATGATCTCATGATGTCCCTAATAATGCTCAATGATGAAATTAAGAGTCTAAATGTTATGCGCTTCTTGCTGGTAAACCACTTTGCATATTAGCTTGCATTTTAGGTTCATTTTCTAGCTTAGTAGCATTCTTGCATATGGGGAGAGCTCTCTCTTCATCTTTTTTGTGGACATATCAGTTAACTCCTTTCATATATTTCTTTACTTTCTTCTTGTTCATGTCTTTTCACCTTCTTAATCTTTCGCTTCATCTCTTTTCTATCTTATCATCACATTATATAAATTTTTGACCTCTTAAATAATTTTGACGTCCTAGATTCATTTTCGGGATCGAAATCCAAATTCGAGTTCATCTTGATGGTCAAAATTGTCTTTTAAAATTCTACTTTCTTCTAAGCAGTTAGCTGACCTTTTGAGGTCTAATCTCCGAATCATCACTGGGGCATCTTCATTTATTCATGTCTTCATCATTTCCATACTTCATATCTACTTCAATTCATTGTTTCACATCTAAATCACCTTTCTACTAGATTTGACCTAATTTTATGCTATATCCTTCAAGGTCAACTCTAGTCAAACTGGGGCATTTTATCAGTTTCTTATAGTCATTCTTGGGTTCTAATCATCTATCTGTCATCTTGGACATTGCTATATTCTAATTTTCTCATTTCTAGCCAGTTTTTGCATCCCCTTACCTCATTTCAATTTCGATCCCGAGGGGGCAAAAATACTCTATCACTGCTTAGGAGCATTTGTTTGATCTTCTCACTTGCTCTCACTCTATCTGCTTTTCTAAGTGTTAGTATTCTTCTTGAATTCTGACATCATCTCTTTCTAGTGTTCAGTACTACTGCTATCAGGCTGTGCATTCAGGACTTGCCATCTATTTCTGCATTTCATTCTTTGAAATCAGATATCTATATCTATCACCGCCTACTTGGCTTTCTATTTTCTTTGACATAATGTGTTCCCAGATCGATCACGCATTAGTCAAAGAGGGGCAAATGTAATCACTTAAAAATGGTCATCTAGACTATTAGCCCCCTTTTCAACATTTTGGCTAAATTAATTTAATCACTTACCTAAGCCAAATTGCTAATAATCAATTTATTTGATTATAACCTATAGTTTGACTATGCTATCCTAAGTTCATTATTTGATTAAAAGAACATGTCCCCTTTTAATTAAATAAAAGACCCCATTCTTCTAACCCACTTAAAGTGCACACATAAAGTCCTTTTTCTATTTTGCAATTAAAAGAAAAGGCTTTGTGACTTTTGTCTTATATGACAAGTCAACTTATATTCTATTGGTTGATTTGTGTGTGCACATGGATCACTCCTATTTTTGAATTCAACCGTTGATCATCCACCATCTTCATGTTGATCTCCACCGTCCATACATCTTTAAAAGGGAGAGAGCTTTCCCCCTCAATCAATCCATCTTTTGAATATTGTTATGCTGCAGGTTTTCTAACAGGTTTCTTTGGAGCTTTGTGGAGAACTTCTATTTCTTGTCTACATTCTCTCATACCATGGCATTTTAGCTTAGATTCATGTTGCATGTTAGTTTAGCTTCTATTTTGCAATAATCTCTCACATAGCTTAATATTTGGATTGTAACACTCTCATTCATATTCTAGCATAGCTGCATTTGACATTCTCATTCTAGCTTAATCTTCATTTGCATTGCATCCTTGAGGAACTCCTTGGGACATTTGCATTCTTGCATCTTGTCTTTGGAACCTCCCATTGCATGGTTTACTAGCAAGAAGAGTATCTCTAAGGCTCATCTGAGAGTCTTCTTATTCTTTAAATATACTATCTTGCACTCCATGGATAGGGAGCTCTAAGCCGGCATCCAAGCATTCCAACTCATGGAATCGTTTGGATAGAAGGGTTTAGAGTGGGACACTTTCGAGTGTACATAATCAACCATTTTTTTCTAAAGAAATGCTCATATTAATATTCACAACATCCAACATCATTACACACTCAACAATATCAATTTTTAACTTTAAAACATAACTAGTCTAATATTCCTAATATAAACATGATTCCATTTCAATTAGCCTTTTCATTTCTACAATAATGTTCATATACAATACTTGTAAAGTTTAGACACCATGATACACTTCTAAACATAAATTCTTACACTTTAAAACATATCTCAACTAACCTTTTGGATCTAATTGTGATTCAACTTCCATCATCAAAATGAACAACCAAATGTATATATAATTAATCATAAAAAGGTGTAAGGTAAATCCCAATTAGCATCATAAGGAAAGTCATTATAAGGTAAGTCATCACAAGTATCGAACTAATATCCATTTCAATTTAAATACCTAAATCATAGAACTCCTAATTCATTTTCATTTTCATCAATATCTAAGTCTATTAGTTTCATAACTCCTAGGATATACAAATGTACCCTAGGTCACACAAATTTTATGATTTAATCACATTTTTTGCACAATTTGTAAATTCAACTCAACCTAGATACAACTATAATATTTTATAGTAGAATACTCTTATAATATTAAGGCAAAATAATTCACCATATCATTTACCAATTAAACACACATAGTTCACCGATCTTTAAAGTCTATACAAATCACATTATATTTTTGTCTAAGATTTCATACAACCCTTGGTAATACCAATCTCATCTCAAAATATCATTCACATTCTAATATGTATTTACCAGTAGTTCAATCTACCACATCATGTTGCCAGACTTTCAGTCTCCCTCTTTTTATCTTCTATTTTGGAGTCAAATTAATGCAATTGTGTTTAAGTGTTCGACTCTAGGTTGACATAAGTGGTTTTTTCTTCTCATGATTTATCTTTAAGCTTGCCTATTTGGAATTTTGGGAATTCCCTTGTCTAACTTCTCCCCTGACCCTCCATTGTAGGACTCAAGTAGACCAAGTGCACAAAGGTCTTAGAGGTCTTAAGATTGGGAGGGATGGTTGTTGAGAATTTTCCCCATTATGAGAAGAAATCCAAAATCTCAAAATGGATCATCAAAAGTGCAAAAGTATGCTCTTTTCTGAGTTTCACCTATTTTTCTACTCCATCAAAAGTGAAGCTCATGCAATGAGTCTCCAACATGGGATGAAAAATGGTCTCCAGATGTAAACTAGTAAATGAATACAAGGTGGAGACATTTAGAGCATCATATATAAGGTAAATGACTCATTGAATTTCCCTAGAAGTGAAGAAACAACCCAATTTTAGGTATAATCAAAGATACACATCTAGAAGTATGCCCCTTGCTGGAGGAGTAGTGTGGAACCTAGTTTTCTGATAGAGGGATTTTAGCTCCATTTTTTGTGATGAAAATGATGGATACTTCGTCTAGATCTCGATTTACTACTGAGTCAACGAAGTCAATAACTGGCTTTGGCTCTGGTACGTACTATGCTGCTTCCATTGCTGCGGGGTTAACTGGGGGTTCTGCACTGCATATAGATTCGCCTATGCCTTTATCGCCTCTGCTTTTCCTGCTACCAGAGAGAACCCGCCGCGCCGAATTATCTCAAAAAGGGAAGGCCCAGGGTTCATGGGGATCTTCTGGTCTCTATAGTGGATCTATCTGGCCAGGCAGGCAGGCAATCTGGATTGGTTATACATAGGGAGTATGGATTAAGTTTCTCAAATAAGATCATGTGTCTTAATGTGAAGAAATTCAAAGTGGTGTACGTCTTCAGAAAAAAGACAATTTTGGGTGTGCAATGAAGCAAGATCTTCCACTTTCTAGAAACATGGACATGGCCCATTCCATGAAGCATGAAGCTGGATTTTCATATTCTAAAGGTTTGTAGAAGTATTTTGAACCAAAATGAGCTATCTACAAGGAACCCCAAAGCTAAAGCGAGATGATTTTCCTCTTGTTGGAAAATCACCCCTACAACTACTCTTTCAAACAATGGAGCACCCTAGAGGGCACTTTTTGGAAAGTGTGAAGTTGTCCATTCTATGAGTTGTGCACATGAAATTTTTCATTCTAGAAACAATTGAAGGCATTTTGAGTAAGAAAGAACCATTTTTGGAGTTTCTCAAAGGTAGGAATTTCCATGTCAAAATTTGGCCATTTTCAGTGTGTTGGTGTACTTGTGACATCAATTTTCCAAAGAAGCACATTATATCAAGTTCTTAAGGCATGTGAATGAAGATTTAGATTCCTCGAGTTATTTAGAGAGGCCTTAAGTAAAATGATGATTTAGGTAAGTAAGTTTCAGTTAAATTTGAGCCTTGTTAGAGTTTTCATGTTTCAGCTACTCCTCCAAATAGTGGAGCACCATTCAAGATACTCCTCCGACAAAGCATATTTGGAACATATCTCTTCATAGTGAGAGTGAATATTCTTTTGGAAATTCTCATATCTTGCTTCTCCAAGTAAATATGCCTAATTATAAAATAATTTCAAAATAGTAGTGAAAAAATTTCTCCTTTTTCTGGGAGTGCACTCCAAATGGTACTTCCCCAAAAAGGTTAAGTATATTGCACCTTTTGTTAGTGGCTCAAGTTTAAAGGCCTAATATCCTTCAAAGATTCCCATATTATGCTACTCAAAGGGAAAGTGACAAATTATAATGCCCTTTCAGAAAGAATGAAAATAAACACCTCTAGTTTTAGAGAAGTACTTTACAGGTCATTACTCTAACAGGCTATGTTAATTTTCAGTTTGTGGTAGCAACTAAGCTATGAAATATAGAATATCTAGTCAGATATCTAGCCATAGCACTTTCCAAAGTTTCCAGAGAGAAATGGCTAAGAATAAGGGTTTTAGGGAAACCAGTGGAAGTCACACTCCTCCAAAATAGCTAAAAGGGAGTATTGAAAAAAAGTAAAGGTAAGGTTTCTTTTCTGATTGGGCTAATGAGAATCACTTTAAGATTCTCCCATCAAGAGCTACTTCTCTAAAAGCTTGAGAATGTGAAAAGTCTATTCTCCACTTCACTAAGGGTTAAAGACTAAAACCCATCGCATGACTTCCTATTAATGGTGGATTTGATATAAAATTAAGCCATTAAACAACTAAATTAAAAAAAAATTTGGTCATTGCACCATTAAAGGAGAAATCTAAGTTAAGAGGCCATTATTCACTTGTATGATGTGGAAAATTCAATGCACAATGTTCAAATTTAAATTCAATAAGATCAAATTGTTGGTAAGTTCACTTCTGCATATTGAACCTAGCACAATTTCTTGCTTAGCATGAGTTTTATTTCCATGTGTGATGTTATATATTGAATGGCCAAAAGGATTGGAGGAATTGATAATTTTCCTAGATTAGTGAAAGAACTTAAGAGTTATATAGACACATCTTTTAGATTTTATAATCTCAAAGACTTGCATAGAAGACTCAATAATAAACCCATTCATCCTATCATTCTAAAGCTCAAGGAGAGTTGGCTTGTGTAGGTTATTGGTTTTCCAATAGCCTTCCAAGTGCCAGAGATTTTCAAGGAGTGCATAACAAGATATAACTAGAGACAAAGAAAATTATGATGTCAAATAACTCTATCCTACTCTTATTTGACATAGAACTAGCACATAGTAATTTTGGGATTCCAAAAAGATCTAAATACTATGATATTGACTTTTTCTTTTTTATATCAATATTTAATGAGAAGAAAACTATGAGGCAAGGAGACATTTTGACAACATGGGTCTAGCCATCAAAGAGAAAAAAGTGTAAACTTCCAAAGATGCTATTCAAAATAAGGCCCTGCTCTTGGGTGTAGCAGTTTAAAAGTAGAGAGGGGTGAAGGTTCTAAAAGCTCGAGGTGATGTTGAATTGATTGTGAAGCAAGTAAGAGACCAATATTTAGTTAAAAATTATAGATTGAGAAACTACTATAACATGGTATGGGATGAGATTGAAGATTTTGATGCCTTCTCTATTGTAGAAGTTCCTAGAGAGTAGAATACTAAAGATGATTATTTAGTAGTATCAACATCACTACTTCTACCTCATCTAGATTTTGAGTATCAACTCTACAAAGTTGAAGTCCTTTTAAGAACCAATATGCCTGACAATATAGAGTCATGGAAAGTGTTTAATAATGAAGAGTAGATCCAAAATTTCCTCAAAGGGGATGAGCCTTTCATAGAGTAATAGTTTGAGGGAAGTGGTAATCCATGTTGCAACCTGCTACTAAAAAGAAAGATAGAGTTTGAGTCAGACATCATTCAATTGAAACATAACATAATTCCTCTCCATTTCGTTTCATTAGAAAAACTCTTTAATAAGCATGATTCATTGATTAGAAGAGAGAGGGATAGGAAGAGAGGAACTAGTGGTGAATAATATGGGCTAAATATAGGAACTAAGTTAATCCAAAAGATGATAAACATAAAAAAGTTTTTTTGTAATGAAGAAAGGGATGAAGTGAAAAAATTACTAATCAACTACCAATAAGTGTTTTCTTAGGGTTATGAAGACCTTAAGAACTTCATGGATGGGATGTTCAAGCACAAGATACCCCTTAAGTCTAATATAGTACCCTTTTGGAAGAAACAAAGAAATTATAATCTCATGATAGAGGATGCATTCTTTAGAGAGATTGATGAGATGCTAAAGGCTAGGATTATATACCCTATCCACTATTCTACTTGGATTTCCAACATAGTGCCTCTTAGGAAGAAGAATGTAGACATAAGGATATGTGTAGACTTCAAGAACCTCAACCAAGTGTCTCTCAAGGAAAACTATGCACTTCCTAACATGAACCACCTATTGTAGACTAGAGCCAGCTAAGAAATAATGTCTATGCTTGAAAAATTCTTAGGATTCAATTAGATTAAAGTTGATGAAGTTGACCAACACAAGAGAATTTTCACCACTCCTTAGGGAACATTTACATATAACAAGATGCCATTCAAGTTGATTAATGTAGGAGTGACCTTGTAGAATGCCATGAATCTATCCTACGGTGACTTGAAGGAAAAAATCATTGTTGTATACTTGGATGACCTCACACGCTTCTCCAAAAAGAGGAAGGATCAAATCAAGGACTTGGAGAAGGTGGTGCAAAGGCAAAGAGAGCATGAAATCTCTCTCAATCCCAAGAAGTCAATCTTTTGTGTTACAAAAGGAAAGTTGCTAGATTAAATTGTGTCTTAAGCACACATTAGAATTGATCTAGATAGAGTTAGAGCTATTTGACAACTCAACCTTCCATCAAGAAAAACTAGAGTCAAATCATTCTTTGGCAAGGTGAAATTCTTGAGGCATTTTTTAACAGACTTTTTAGAAATTACAAAATGCATAGTAAACATGATGAAAGGTAATCAAAATTTCAAATGGAATGATGCAGGAAAGAATTTTTTTGAAGGAATCAAGACAACCATTACTAGGAACCCTATTCTTGTCCATCCAGACTATACCAAGGAATTTATAATCTACTTCTATGCTTCAGCTTATACAATGTCATCCATCCTCACTCAAGCAAACAAGGAAGGAGTATAGGCACCCATTGCATTCATGAGCATGCCCTTGAAAAAACATGAATTGAAATACTCTTGGATGGAAATTGACACTTATGATGTGGTAAGATCCCTAAATAAATTTAGATTCTATATACCACACTCTCATTCAATTATACATGTACTAGATTCAACAGTCAAGAACACCTTGACCCAACAAGATATTCAATACAATACAAGAGGAGCTTTAGTGGCTAAAGTTCAAGAATATGATATAGAGATTAGGTCAACGAAGATTATGTGGGGGAATGGATTGTGCAGAGTAATGATAATAATCAACAACAAAGTGAAACAAAAGATATCCTAAGAGCACTAATGGTAAGCCTCCAGGACCCCTGGTTCTCTAATATTACATATTTCCTTATGTAGGGTGAGTGTCCAAAAGGGTTTAACTTCAAAAAAAAGAAGAGACATGAAAATTAAGGCCTTGAAGTATGTTATACATGATGATATCTTATACAAAAGGCTATAGATGGAACCTTCTTGAGGTGTGTGGACAAGGAATAATAGTAGAAGTTGTTAAAGACATTTCATGATGAGGCATGTGGAGAAAACTTCTCTTACTTTGTCACAACTTTCAAAGTATTTAAAAAATGTTATTACTGGCCTAATATCTTCTATAATACTTATAAATGGGTGGTGAATTGTGAGAAATGTAATTTTTTTTTACTGCCAAGCCACAATTAGCTTCTTTGCCTCTCAGGCCAATAGTCATAGAAGCTTCATTTCAGTAGTGGGAATTGGAATTTATAAGCCCAATCAATCCACCATCTAGTCAAAGTCACACTGACATCCTAACAACAATTGATGAATTCACCAAGTGGGTTGAAGCCAAGAAAATGAAGAAAATGACTTCTAAAGCTATGTGTGAATTCTTAAAGGAGCATATTTTTTTAGGTTTAGTGTTCCACTCAAATTAATCATGGACAATGCTTCTTACTTCTCATCTTCAGAGATCATCAAGTGTTGTTATGATAATGGAAATAAGTTAGACCATTAATCTAATTTTTACCCCCAAGGAAATCGGAAGGTTGAGTCAAGTAATAAGAACTTGGTCAACATTATGAAGAAGTTAGTTTCAAATAGCTAGAGGAATTGGCATAAGAAACTTCATGATGCATTATGGGAAAATAGAACCATACCCAAGAGAGAAATTGAAATCTCACCACTTGAGGTCTATGGAGTTGAGACTAATCTATTCTACCTCTAGAGCTTTCCACCTAAAAATTGAATACTATAATTGAGGATGGGACATTTGAGAATGGACTAGAAAAGATAATCTTGTACCTGACCCACCTACAAGAGGAAAGAGAAGATCTTGTAGATCAGATCACTCAACACCAGATGTGAGTGAAAGACATTTTTGATGAGAGAGAAAGACCAAGGAGACTCATGGAAGGGGACATGTTCTTTTTGTGGGATAAGGAGTGTGAACCAAAATGTATACTCTCTAATTTTGAGTCTCTTTAGAAGGGGCCATTTAAAATTGTCCAGGCTAATCAAAATAATTCTTTCAAATTGCCCCATCCCACTGGAGAGGTTATGCCATATTCCTACATTGGCTAGGACCCAAATTTATATTAGATTCATAATCAAAAGCAAGCATCCGCTATGTAGTAGTTAGTGTGTCTAGTCTTGTTGTGTGTTTCCTATGTTTGAATGAAGATGTTAGGCTACAAAGCTATGAAATGAAATAATAGTTAGTGAAACACATCATCGCACCGAGTAAAGGTACTGCATGAATGACAGTTGTGAAGAAGTGATAAGGATTAAGATGAAAGGGTTGCTAGGTTTTAATTATGATCTTTGATTCGAGATCGATGATAAGAATTCAAACCTACACTGATCATTGAGATATGAAATACAAGTTTTGGCACCAAGGTGATTGTTATAGATCGGAGAAGAATATGAACCATTTTAAGGGTTTCTAATCATAATTTATGCTTTTCTTTCTCTACTGTATTGAATTGTAACTGATGACTATTGGATTTTTGAGTGATTCAAGTGCTCTATTAATGTAACTGATAAATCTATAATTGGCCAAGAACCCCAAGAGGGGGCCTATATGTAATTTTTTCAATTAAGCTAACAATAGTTGAGCTAACATGCACGTAGATTAGTTTTTTTGGAATTGTAGGACAAGTACTTGTGAAGCTATTAATATTTGGGCTAGTCAGAGTGTTAGTGAAATATTAATAGTATGGGTAGTTAGAGTGCTATCTTTCATAGGTATTTCTTCTCTTTTCCAAAGCTACATAACATCTTGCATTTGTGATGTGAAGTTAGGATTGAAATGTGCTGGGAGTTTGCCACTAGGTAACCTTGACTAGTCATAGAGCCACTTAGGGCCATGGATGTTCTTCTTCCATTACATCTCCTTGCATCCCATAGTCTTAGATGCATTTAGGAGTAGAGTTAGTGTTAGACCTAAAACTTAGCCTAGGTTTCTTATTTCTATGAGTAATCTAGTTAGCCTCTTTTGCTCTTAGGTTAAGAGCATACCCATAGTCACCCTCTTGATCTACTAAAAAAATAATTCATTGCACAACTTGAATATAGGGGAGTTGTACCCTTCAATTAAGGGATTAGTGACATCATATTGCACTAATCCAATCTATTGTTGATAGCTTTTTTCTCATCACCTTGGGCACAAGGAGTCAAGGTAAAGCCAATTCAAGGTGAGGGAAAAAATATTCACTAACAATATCCTTAGAACTAGTAAAGGATCACTACTTCATTGAAAGCAATCAATGGAGTTCAAGAAGGAGAGCTTGGTAAAGTCTGAGAAAGAGTTGAAGAGTGTATATAAAGATGGGTCTATGTATACCTCAAGGATTTTTACATTGAGTCATGCATGAATATGAACAAGCAATTGGTAGACATTGGGCAGAGGAAAGTAAAGTTCCTATAATACATAGAGGAATCCACCAACCTCACCAATTTTCAAGATTCTAAGATCCCAAAGCTCATTTCTATTGATAGAACTTTGAAGAGGTCTTTGATTAACTCTAGTCAAAGATCACCATGGTGGAAGAAGTAAAAAAAGATCATGATGGTGGGTGGTCAGAGTAGACAATGTCTACATCCCAGGTGTCAAAGAAATTAGAATGGTACTCAATGCATTGAGAGTTCATAAGGCCATGTTGGTTACCTAGAAGAAGAAAAAATAACATAAACATAAGCATTTCATTTTTTTAATAATTTTTTTTTTAGTTTGAATTTTGACAATCGTCACTCTTTGTCTCACTCCATTTATTGTAGCCAATTTTGAAAATTCTCCTCTCATGTATATTTTTGCAATGGATGAGTGTTAGTCAATCCTAATTTTTGAATATTCCTCCACAAATCCTCTGATATGTAATGATGGAATGCAACCAACCAATTCTCTATAAGGGCCTATAAATGTAACTTACAAAGATGAATAAATGATTGGCAAACATTTGGTGTGAATTGGCTATGTAGTTGTTTCTACCTGATTTACTATGAATATTTATTATTCATTTCATTTTTAGATTAGCCCCCCTTGGAATTGAAAGATAATTGTATGTGATGTTGTTGATTTCTTGTTGCTTTGAGTGTTAGTATAGTGTTGACAGTACAAGCAAATTGTGAGTTGCCTTTCATATGCAATTAAGTTTCTTTTTCTTGGTTACATTGCATTTCATATTTAGTTGCATTTTAATTCTAGTGAGTGAATGTATATTAGTTTAGTGAGAAAATGATTGGGCCAAGAGAAAACTGTGAGTTGTTGTAATTTGACAAGGTGGGATTTTTACCACTATATCATTAAGTCCTCCATTTTCTTGTTGTTGTAACATCTAATGGTATAGTTTTTCATTGTGCACCTTGGGATTTGAAAGTGAGTGAACTGGAAGATTATTTTTGGGCTATCTTAACTAGCTAGAGAACTACTTAAGCTCATGGATACTCTATCCTCATTGTGCACTCCTTGCATGTAGTAGTTATAATAGTAGGAGTAGAGATAGAGTACAAGTTGGAAGTATTATGGAAGAGTTGAAAGATAGCTTGTAGTAGCCAAATCTATGGATGTTGTGGTTCTCCAAATCTTTCTCCATGTCTTGATTTCTTGTGTCTACAAGTAGTCTAGATATTTTGTCAATTTCTCTCTAGGCAAGAGCATGCCCCCAACCCCTGATCTACTAAAGACAATGCTTATTGTAAATATTTTTACCAAAGGGAGCCATACCTTTCAATTTACAGGGTAGTGATATAGAACATACACTAGTCCCTCTATTAGTAATATCCTTTTGTTCCTCTACAAATTGGGAATTCCAAGAGTCAAGTTATAATCCAAATCTAGGAGGGACAAACTCTCAACCAACACATCAATTTTTTTTATGGAAAAAAAATCATCAACATATATACCATAGCTTCTAGAATCACCAATTGATCACTTGAGTAGATAAGTATTAACATATGTACAAGGGGTCCTAGCCTCATCCTAATACTCTAGTTTGATCAATCATAGAATATACATACATACATATACACACACACAATGTATACTAAGGTTCACTTGACCTTATAACATCTGATTGATGTTTTCATATATTTGGTCAAACTAAATACAATGTAGTTATTTTAACATTTTAAACCATGATATTCTCATATAGTTACTTGCACAATATAAATTTATTTTATAAACACTTCGCAATGTGATGATAGTTTTATCTTTGAGTTTCTAACAATCTTTATGAGGGTAAGTCTTAAACCATAATACCATAATAACTATTCATTCCTTCATGTCATCCCACTCTTCTATCCATTCTATTGTCCTATAAAGAGAATTTATAGAGAAATTCATATTTAAATAAGTGTATGCAGTGAAGAGTCTTACAAGTGTCAGCATTGAGGGCCTCATAGGCAAGAGTCTATGAACAAGACTTTAGTTCTTGGGAATTCAATGTAGGTGCATTCTCAAATAAATAGTGGAATTGGTTGTAACCATCAAGGAGATGTAATTAGTAAATAAATAAAATAAAACCTATTTTTTGTACTATGGTCAGAATAATTTAGGATTAGGATTTGATTTTCTTGAATATAAGGAGATAAGGCTGATTGATTCTAGGCCTAATTTAGCTCACTTTTTATTATAATTGTTTCTAGCCAAAGTCAAGAATAGTCACATAAAAAATAGATATATTATTGTGTTCTCTTGCTCTTGTCATAAATATATATTTGTGGGTTTCATAGTTATGATTTTCACCATAATAATGTTTTACTTTTTTTGTTTGAATCATTGGCTATTAAGGATCTTCTTGTGAATCTAATGTACAGTCTTTGATATTCCTCAAGTTTGGAGGATTCCTTGCAATCAATCCTAGATTTAGATTAAAAGAAAGACAATAAAAATTATTGACAAATTGATCTATAACTGTTTCCTTAAAAACAAGGAAACATATAGGGCATTTCTTGTTAAGTATCTCAAATTCTATTTTTACAAGACAAAAGGGATGCTTTATTTTACCTTTGAGTTTTCAAAATGTTAAATTTTAAAAGGCCAAACATGAAATTTCAAAGCTCTCATGTATGCATTCTTTAATATTAAATTCTTCTATATTCATTTTCCTTAGGAATGAAATAGTAAACATTGTCACATAAGAACAAAATATTATTGTAATCATCGAAATTGTTAGTATATGAATATGAAAAAATTAATTGCTATAAGTATACAAATCATATTCAAGCACTCCAATTTCTTCAAAAGCATTTTCATAGTCCAAGGGTATTAGCTTATTTGGTTGAAGAAATGAGTTCTCATTGTGGAGACTCAAGTTCAAATTCCAAGAGGGACATCTTTGTAGAATGATAAATTTTGACTCTTGGTCTTTCATTGGTTTTATTTGTCTCATTGTAAATGATGGATTCAAAGTTGTGACCCTTGGTCTTCTATTGGTTGTATTGTCTCATTTTAAGTGATGGATTCTAAGTTGTGACTCTTGGCCTTCCATTGGTTGTATTTGTCTCATTGTAAAAGATGGATTCTAAGTTGTGACTCTTGGTCTTCCAATTGTTTTTTCTAGTGTGGTTGCTCCTGAGGAGCTCAAATAAGCTTGTAAGTCTCGTGTTGTTGCTCAAATGAGAAAAAGGTTTGTAAATGACCTTAAATAAAAATAAATAAATTTTATAAATAAATTACATAAAAATGTAAAATCAAATTCTATTTTTCTTCTCCATATTAATTTCTCTTTTTATGGCAAGTGCAATAATATATTAAAGAAAAGTAAGTATAAACAAAATAATAACATGAGGACACTTGAATCATGGTTATTCAATAAAGGAAGGAGAAATATATGTACATAGAATTATCTTTTCAATATGAATGATCACAATAAATAAATGAACAAACAAGAGGGAAAAAAGAGAGCAACTAGTCAATAATAAAAATAACTTTCCAAATTCCCTCAAAAAATTTAAAAGCAATTTAAATAGATTTTTATTTATGTATAAAATAAAATGAGAAAATAAATGTCAAGTAATGAAAAATGCATAAATAAATAAAATATATTTATCTAAGGGGACATTGGGAATTGAGAAATTAATTAGATGACTGGCTACCTAGGAAAAAACATTAGAACACTAATTAAATAATTATTAAAATTATTTAACTAAACAATGGCCAATGAAAGTGATATTATGACCAATATACATGAAAAGACAAAAGGTAAATCAACATGATAAAAAATGGCTTGAAATGTGATGCAGGAACATCTTGGGTGTAAGAGGAATCTTGCATCACCTAAACATATTTCATTTCAGTTGTTTGAATAAGGGTTGTCCTAATGTAGAGTTGTTGTCTGTGAAGGCTTGCTACTTAGTAAGTCATTCATACGGGCTTGGGATGTCCCAATTTTAGAGGTGGATATTCATATTGAATATATTAGCCTAATAGATGAGGCTAAGTGCCATATCATGAGTATTCATGGATTTATTATAGATTTTTGGTGTGCAATTTTGGTATAAAAACTTCAGGCACACCATTAGAGGTCTAAACCTGCCTAGATGAGGCTCAAAAAATTAATGGATGGGTGCTTGTGCCAATCCAAGTCTATAGATGATGAGTTGAGGATTTGGAAAAGTGGTTATAATAGCCAATCAGAGTAATGATTCGAAAGTTATGGCCTTCCAAAGTTGGGCTGACCAAAACTTCTAAAATCAATGTCAAAAATGTATTTGACCAACTCTATATGTATTGGTAGGGTCTTTCGGTCTAGGTATTAAGTTTGAGTCTCTAAAGCCTTCCTAAATGACATTATATTTTCTATTTAAGAAATGATCATGCATTGTCTAGGACAACTCTGGGTGATAGTTGTAATGAAGACACCCATGTGGGTTAGCATATTTTAATTCTGAATTCTGTAATTCTACATTTGCAATGATAATAAGAAGCCCATATTTTATTCTAAAAAATTATTGTTATTTATTTATTTTTGTTATGCATTTAAGGTATTAAGGGGAGCACCCTTCGTCAAAATGCCAAAATCAGCTAGTGGCATAAAAGATGACTAAAAGAGTTGCTAGGGGAGATGACCATTCTTAGGTATCTACCTATCACCCCTTTTTGAGACAATATGATTATGAGCTTTGCTTGAAAGAAAAATAGTATTAAAAGGGAGACAAAAGTTGTGAGGGTGCCACCTCTAAAAATTAGGCAAAAAATTGAAAGAAGAGGCCAATCTATTAATATGATGAGAGCAACACAAGACAAAAACAATATTGATCAAATATAAACAAGACTAACCAAGGACATGAACAAGGCAAACAAAAAGAAAAACAAAGCCAACATAAAATAACACAATCCAAAAACAAAAAAGAAAACAAAACACAAATCAACCCTTGCTTTTATTTATTGGTGCTTTGTTTTTATTTTGTAGAGCTTTTTGATACAAAGAATCACATGTGTCGTATAATAACATACATGAAGTCAAAGCGATCCCATGATATTTTTTGCATGATGAAAGATATAATGCAGATAATAAATATCTTAATCTACCCTAATATATATGCGTATCAAGGGTTGAGGTATGCATGACAATCAACAAGTGAATGTGTCAACATAGCACCCAAGAGATACATACCCCAAAACTTCATGAAAACATCTCTCAAGAAAAGAGATAAAAATAAAAGACCATGAACCATCTAGACTATTCTCATCACTCATTGATATCCTTAAGTAGTATAATAACAAAAAAAAGATAAAATCAATAACAAATAAGACAAAGAAAAAATAAAAGACCATGAGCCTATAATACACAACTTATGTTGTGAGACATTTTTAGACCCCTTTCCATGTGCATGTTAGTTTTTTGGTTATATTTTATAATGTAATACTTTGATATATGGATTATTTGATTATATCATGATAGTTTCGATAATGATGATTTCATATGATGATGCTATTTACATTTATGATGTTACTAGCCCCATACCCACATATATATGGTTCACATGTATCTTTTCATATTTCTATTTGATGTGGTTGAGGGACGAAGTCATAATCACCTTCTTCCAGGGGTCTATATGATGTTTTGATCCTTGTCATTGTCCTCTCTCTCTCTCTCTCTCTCTCTCTCTAAAATATATATATATATATATATCCTCATCTTTTATGTAGGTTTGAAGGTATTGAACATCAACTTTCTTGAATTACTATGATGAATGTGTCTTATCACTCAAATAATGTGTTAGGACACACTCATAATAGCAATTCAAGAAAGTTGATGTTCAATACCTTCAAACCTACATATATATATATGTGTGTGTGTGTGTGTGTGTGTGTGTGTGTGTGTGTGTGTAGGTTTGAAGGTATTGAACATCAACTTTCTTGAATTGCTATGATTTATATATGTGTGTGTGTGTGTGTGTGTGTGTGTGTGTGTGTGTGTGTGTGTGTGTGTGTGTGTGTGTGTGTGTAGGTTTGAAGGTATTGAACATCAACTTTCTTGAATTGCTAGGATGAGTGTGACCTAACACATTATTTGAGTGATGGAGAGGGGAGAGAATATACATTCATGAATCCTAACCTGAACCATCATTTGTCTTGGAATAGTAGACAAGTATCTGATTGAATACTTTCTTCAAATTTATCAATGTGACATGAATCCATAAACCTTGTTCAAACATGCTTATCTTTGTTGCATTTTTTCTATATTCTTGAGTTGTTTAGATTTTAATGTGCTTGCAATCATTTAGTAAAGATTAATTAAAGGTTAATCATAAATATTAAATAATTAAACCTTCTAGAATGTCATGATATATAGTTATTTGATTAAAAGATATTAATCAAATACACATATTTATTAAATAATCATATATTATATATTCTAAAAATATTAATTAAAAATTGATTAGTATTAAATGAAGCATGGATATTAAATATGCAAATTACTAATGTATTACCTTAATTTTGAAATTATACATTTGAGTTTATACTCCATTTTAAATATAAATCTTAATTAAAAATTAAAACATGCATTTTAAATGTACCAATATTTTATAAAGTCAAAATTAACCTCTAATTAAAAGTTTAATTGAGTAAACTCAAGTTGAGCTAGAAATTAATAATAAGTTAAAAAAATTAATTTTGAGTAGAGGAATATTTATTTTTAGGGTATTTCTATTTCAAACCCTAGATTTTGGTTTTCGCTTTAAATTCATGGAGATTGTTAGTTTAAGGATAGGTTGTTTTGACGATAGAATATATTCTCTAGAATTTGGGAGATAGGTTTATGATGTGAATTTTTGAAAGTTAAATAATTTATTAAAAGCTTTAGAATTTTTTGAGAGGTTAGGAATGTGATCTTGTTGATTGCATATAAACTTGTGAATTGAGGTAGGATTTTCAATTCCACGTAATTGTTTATTTCAAAAGATTATCTTCATTGTGCTAATATTTGTGTGATTGTTAATTATCTTCTCCATTAAAACTTAGAAAAAACAATTTGGTTTGAGTGAATTTGTAGAAATATTTTTGAATTATTTTTAGTCTATGAAAGCCATGTGTGATTTTGGGATTATTGCTAGGCAAAGGTATCCTATTGTTTTGGATGAATCTTAAAAGAAAAAATTAGTCTTAAGGTTTTGAAATCTTTTCCATATTAGACATCATCGAATTATAAATTTCTCCTTACAAAAAAAAATCCTATATTATAAAAATAAAAGAAATTTATTGAAATATGTATATATTATAAATAAATTGATATATAGAAAAATTATGTATATAAAAGCAAAAAAATTCATCCTCCAAGAAATATACATATTTAATACCTTTTGTTTTAGTTGTATGATTAAACTTTGAATTAAGATATACATACATACATACAATATGTAAACTTTATAATAAAGTAAACTAATAAATAAGTATTTGGATTATATTTTATGTTTATTTGCTTAAAAAAAAAAATACATGGTGGAATTTGTTTAAAAGAATCTTATTACATAGTTTTTTAAAAATTATGTCCTTGTTGTAATTGGGCCTGCACCAACTCATTGTCTTCAAAAAAGAAAGAAACAAAATAGAATAAGATTTATGTTAAATTTTTTTTTTTTGGGATCAACCCCCACTCCTTTATTAGGGGAGAGGATCTAGTACTTGAACACCATAACTTCATGCTTATCAAAATCCTACGTGGAAATTTCAAATCACTCCCAATTTTTTTACAATAGCTTACTTGGCAAGTGTCTACTTATAACTAAGGTTTCAAGGTACCAATACTTGCACAACTGATGTGGCATCACATCATCGGTTAATTTTTACTACTAAGGGAATATTTCATTCAATTTTGGGTAGTCATCATTGTATTAACAACTTTAAAGTCACAAGTATTAGTAAAATATTTTCAAAACAAATTGGGCATTAAGTCAATTATAAGTGTAGGTTTCAAGTGAACAACTCCCATCACAATTATTGGACTACATTATAACTTATGCTCTTGAGATGGAAAGTACCTCTCAAGGAGAAATCAAAATTGTAAGGCTAAATTCTTTTGGAATATTGAATGATATGTAGATGATTAAGGTAAAGAACCACACCAACATGCAACTATATATTAATTTAAAAAAGTCAATAAAGACTAGTCCCTAGATCCAATTGGGCAAATAGAGTCAACCTCGTAAGAACAACTTATCATCAAACTCTTATGGAGACAGTTGGCTAGACCATCAACTACTAGTTATAGAACTTAGTACATGAAACCCTAGTCTAAATGAATTTAACCCCAACTAAAGGAGACCGATTAGACAGATATCATAGCACACTATGAAAATATCTAATAGTAGTTCTAGATGCAAGAGGACAATAAATTATGCAAGGATTAAAAGCCAATTAGTCAATTTTACATAAAAAATGCATTATTTTATTGATTCAAAAAAGAAGTACAATTGATAATCCCAAAGTTCTTCCCCATCTTCAATGATCCTGTCCTTTGAATTGAGAGAATAATTAAATTCTTGATGCTTCTTTTAATCTCCTTAATTTCTTTGGATAAATACTTTCATACTTCAAATTGATAATCATTTGATAAATAGATACTGCATAGAAAATAAGTTAATAAAGTGCCTTATAATATAAATTAAATAGATACCAATGATTGATTTGTAGTGACTTCCTTGCACAAAAACTTTGTGAGAGAATTTTACATTTAGAAGATAATGCAAGGTTATAATCAATATCAATTGAAAGGCATCAAAATGTGTGTCAATTCTTCTCCAACTAAAATCCATCGTTCAACATGCTTAATATTCGTTAACACATAAAGATCTGGAACCATTCTCGAAGCAATATTCTTTGGCATATGCACCTCTTCCAATATTAACACCATTTCATTAGTTCCATGTTAAT
Organism: Cupressus sempervirens; assembly: GCA_028749045.1. Taxonomy (NCBI): domain Eukaryota; kingdom Viridiplantae; phylum Streptophyta; class Pinopsida; order Cupressales; family Cupressaceae; genus Cupressus; species Cupressus sempervirens. The sequence continues at coordinate 494,774,721 of CM053786.1, read as the reverse complement.
CACATGCCTTAGCCATGAAAAATGTTTGAAATATTTGATGGGATGAAAGCAGTAAATTAAGGCCCCATTTGTTTGCTAGAATTAACCTGGAATAGGAAAATGGGAATAGGAAAATTGGAATAAATCTATTCCAATTTTGGCCCAAAATGAGAATAAATCGAATTCTAATTTTTTTTTGGAATTTGATTTATTCTCATTTTGGGCCAAAATTGGAATAGATTTATTCCAATTTTCCTATTCCCATTTCCCTATTCCAGGTTAATTCCAGCAAACAAACGGGGCCTAAGGGATCTAGAATCTATACCAAAACACTTGGATAAGTTCATTGTTTCGTTGGCCTGATTTATCAATTTCTATATTTTCTACGAATGCTTCGCAATACTTTGTGATCATCAAAAAAATAATCCACAACCATAAATAACTATCTTGCTATATCGCAAGCTTGATCTCAAGCCATTTGTGAAACAAGAAAAAAATTAATGTGCCGATAATCACATTCTAAATCTTGATAATCCTATTAAAATACATAAAATACAATCTAGAATATTAAAGAAAATTTAGAATGAAAATTTGAATAAATAATGCTTCGCAATTGCACCGGATTCTATTATATATATAAAAATTACATTGACACTATATAAACATGTTCTCCTCCTAAAGTCAATAAATTCAATTTATTTTGATCTTTTACAGTTCCACGATTTATACATTTATTAGAAAGAAAATACAATGCATTTATTTAGATGAAAATATTACATTCAAATTCAAATTCACAAATGCATGTAGAAATCAAATATTCATTTTCTCAATATCAAAGTAACATCATTTTAATAAGAGCAATCTTTTAATATTAACACTATATATATAGGGAAGCCGAGAGTATCAAGGCTTTAAATTTTATAATATTGTTTTTTTATTAAATATTAAATTAAAGCCTTGAGAACTTATATATATATGTAAGCTAGTAGCAGTGACTAATTATTTGTTGGTGATTTTCATGTCCAATAGTTTACTCCTTATTTATCTTTAAAAATAGTTTTAAAGAAAGGTTTACCATATAGTATGGTGGTGAATTGGAGGTTCTATTATTGTGCCATCCAAGATTCAAATCTAAGTTGGTTCACACACACACGCAGACACACACACACATTATCTCTATCTTCTTTAAGCTCTTATTATCCTCTTTATTGTAATCTATCCTATCACTCTCCCTTTACCCCTTCTTTCTCTACCTTATATCTCTAGCTTTCCCATTTCTCCCATTCTTCTCCCTCTCACAATAACTTCCCCCTATTACAATCTATTTCTACATCATGTATCTCACCCTTTTCCCATTGTGTCTCTTTCTCATATATTTCAAATTCAATTTTGTTTAGCATAAGATTGTAATCCACCTCTCAATTATTTTTCTAAGTGCTAGTTTTCCTACTCAATCTATCACATCTCTATCCTTCTCCCCATTATCTCTCTTCCTAATGTATGTCCCCTTCTCCTTTTGTTTTCCCCCTTACTCACTCTACCTCATGTTTTTGACCCCCACCATCCGCCCCCCCCCCCCCCCAACACACACACACACACATATTATCTCTATCTTCTCTAAGCTCTTATTATTCTCTTTATTGTAATCTATCCTATCACTCTCCCTTTACCCCTTCTTTCTCTACCTTATGTCTTTGGATTTCCCATTTCTCCCATTCTTCTCCCTCTTACAATAACTTCCCCCTATTACAATATATTTCTACATCATGTAGCTCATCCTTTTCCCATTATATCTCTTTCTCATATATTTTTTAATTCAATTTTGTTTAGCATATTATGATTGTAATCAACCTCTCAATTATTTTTCTAAGTGCTAGTTTTCCTCCTCAATCTATCACATCTCTAGCCTTCTCTCCATTATCTCTCTTCCTAATGTATGTCCCCTTCTTTCATTTTTCCCCTTACTCACTCTATCTCATGTTTTTGACTCCTCTCTCTCTCTCACACACACACACACACACACACACACAATCTCTATCACATTATCTCTATCTTCTCTAAGCTCTTATTATCCTCTTTATTGTAATATATCCTATCACTCTCCCTTTACCCCTTCTTTCTCTATGTTATATCTTTGGCTTTCCCATTTCTCCTATTCTTCTCCCTCTCACAATAACTTCCCCCTATTATAATATATTTCTACGTCATGTATCTCACCCTTTTCCCATTATATCTCTTTCCTATATATTTCCAATTCAATTTTTTTTAGCATAAGATTGTAATCCACCTCTCAATTATTTTTCTAAGTGCTAGTTTTCATCCTCAATCTATCACATCTCTATCCTTCTCCCCATTATCTCTCTTCCTAATTTATGTCCCCTTCTCCTTTCATATTTTCCCCTTACTCTACTTCATGTTTTTGACCCCTCTCTCTATCTTCGTCACACACACACACACACACACACACACACACACACACACACACACATTATCTCTATCTTCTCTAAGCTCTTATTATCCTCTTTATTGTAATCTATCATATCACTCTCCCTTTACCCCTTCTTTCTCTACCTTATGTCTCTGGCTTTCCCATTTTTCCCATTCTTCTCCCTCTCACAATAACTTCACCCTATTATAATCTATTTCTACGCCATGTATCTCACCCTTTTTACATTATATCTCTTTCTCATATATTTCCAATTCAATTTTTTTTAGCATAAGATTGTAATCCACCTCTCAATTATTTTTCCAAGTGCTCGTTTTCCTCCTCAATCTATCACATCTCTATCCTTCTCCCCATTATCTCTCTTCCTAATGTATGTCCCCTTCTCCTTTCATTTTTCCCCTTACTCACTCTACCTCATATTTTTTACCACATACACACACACACACTATCTCTATCTTCTCTAAGATCTTATTATCCTCTTTATTGTAATCTATCCTATCACTCTCCCTTTACCCCTTCTTTCTCTACCTTATGTCTCTAGCTTTCTCATTTCTCCCATTCTTCTCCCTCTCACAATAACTTCCCCCTATTACAATCTATTTTTAGTCTCTCTCTCTCTCTCTCTCTCTCTCTCTCACACACACACACACACACACACACACACACACACACACACACACACACACACACACACACACAAACATTATCTCTATCTCATTATCTCTATCTTATTATCCTCTATATTGTAATCTATCATATCATTTTCCCTTTACCCCTTCCTCTCCCTCTCACAATAAATTCCCCCTATTACAATATATTTCTATGTCATGTATCTCACCCTTTTCCCATTATATTTCTTTCTCATATATTTCCAATTCAATTTTGTTTAGCATAAGATTGTAATCCACCTCTCAATTATTCTTCTAAGTGCTAGTTTTCCTCCTCAATCTATCACATCTCTATCCTTCTACCCATTATATCTCTTCCTAATGTATGTCCCCTTCTCCATTCATTTTCCCCTTTACTCTACCTCATGTTTTTGAAACACCCCCCTCCCCCCCCTCTCTCTCACACACATTATCTCTATTTTCTCTAAGCTCTTAATATCCGCTTATTGTAATCTACCCTATCACTCCCCCTTTACCCTTTCTTTCTCTACCTTATGTCTCTATCTTTCCCATTTCTCCCATTCTTCTCCCTCTCACAATAAATTCCCCCTATTACAATCTATTTCTACGTCATGTATCTCACACTTTTCCCATTATATTTCTTTCTCATATATTTCCAATTCAATTTTGTTTACCATAAGATTGTAATCCACCTCTCAATTATTTTTCTAAGTGCTATTTTTCCTCCTTAGTCTATCACATCTCTATTGTTCTCCCCATTCTCTTCCTAATGTATGTCCCCTTCTCCTTTCAGTTTTCCTCTTACTCTACCTCATGTTTTTGACCTCTCCCCCCCCCCCACTCTCTCTCTCTCTCTCTCACACACACACACACACAGACACACACATTATATATATATTCTATAAACTCTTATTATCCTCTTTATTGTAATTTATCATAATATTATCTCTTTACCCTTTGTTTCTATACCTTATGTCTCTGGCTTTCCCATTTCTCCCATTCTTCACCCTCTCACAATATTTCCCCCCAATTACAATCTATTTCTACATCATGTATGTCACCTTTTATATCTCTTTCTCACATATTTCCAATTTAATTTTTCTTAGCATAAGATTGTAATCCACCTCTCAATTATTTGTCCAAGTGCTAATTTTCCTCCTCAATCTATCATATCTCTATCCTTCTCCCCATTCTCTCTCTTCCTAATGTATGTCCCTTTCTCCTTTCATTTTCCCCCTTACTCACTCTACCTTATTCTCTCTCTCTCTCTCTCTCTCTCTCTCTCTCTCTCTCTCTCTCTCTCTCTCTCTCTCTCTCTCTCTCTCTCTCTCTCTCTCTCTCTCTCTCTCTCACACACACACACACACACACACACACACACACACACACACACACACACACACAAACATTATATCTACTTCTCTAAGCTGTTATTATCCTCTTTATTATAATCTATCCTTCCCTTTACCCTTCGTTCTCTACCTTGTATTTGGATTTCGTATTTCTCTCATTCCTATCCATCTCAAAATATCTTCCCCCAATTACAATCTATTTCTACATAATGTATCTCACCCTTTTCCCATTATATCTCTTTCTCATGTGTTTCTAGTTCAATTTTCTTTAGCATAAGATTGTAATCCACCTCTCAATTATTTTTCTAAGTGCTTAGTTTCCTCCTCAATTTATCACATCTCTATCCTTCTCCTGATTCTCTCTATTCCTAATGTATGTCCCCTTCTCATTTCCTTTTCCCCCTTACTCACTCTACCTCATGTTTTTGAACCCCCCTTCTCTCTCTCTCCATGATGCAAAGATCTTGGGTATCCTAGGTTTTCTTCACTCCAAATGCTCCTTTTCTTTCCTAACCATCCAATGGTTTAGGATCTTCTTTAGTTAGGATCTCCAAGATCCTTGGGATCAACTTCTCCTCCAAGGTATATTTGATCTTTATAAGATTCCAAACTTACAAGGGTGAACTAGTCCAATCAGCTCCCAAATACCTAGTCTTCTTCTTTAGTCTTCCCTTCTAGAATGCCCAATCTTCTACCTAGGATCTCTCCACAAATTCCCTTTGAAAATTACTAATCTACTTAATCATCTAGAGTCACTTTGAGCCCTTTCACACACTTTTGGGCCCTTTACCAATCCAATTGATCTCCAATCCACTAGGAGATCTAGTTGCCTAGCCCTTATTAGGCCTAGTTTATTTGTTTTAAGATACAACTTCCAAAACCTTAAAATAACCTCACTCAATTCCTTGAAAATATTCAAATTACATGAGAGTACTTCTAAAATCCAAAATCTTAGCTTCTAGTTGCACTCATAACCCTCATTTTTGCCATGCCCTAGTTTTTAGCCTATTAATTAAGCCTCTAGACCAATGAACACAAACAATTGCCAAAATGGTCTCCAAACCTTGTTTCAACTTATTCCACCTTTGAATTTTGTTAGGGGATTTTCTAAGGATTCCATAGGCTTCAATAGTTCTTTTTCACAAGGTCATGGGTGCACATGCCAAAGTAATCTTTACCCTATCCTGGATCATCTATGTTCAAAAGTCAGCCATAGGGCTTTCCATTGGAACCAAGGAATTGATTGCCAAAAAAGAGAGGAAAAAAATGCTATATACAAAATCTAACCCTACTTCCCCCATGGTTTCAACCATTTCCACCAATGTGTTCTTAGATTAGAGCCATTTATTTGCCAAACAACATTGTGACTGCCCTGTACAAATAGTGACCTTCAAAAACTCCTAACTCTACACACTAGTAACTTGGAAGAAAACTACCTATTAAGAATGAAAGATAATGAAATTCTCTACATTCTCATGGTTCTTTATCTACTCTACCAATTTGTACAAGTTGTACAACAACAAAGAAACAATACCGTTCTAACATAATAGAACCACATAAGCCCGTATAGAAGTACACAAAATAAAAAATGCAATCCAAAATTACACTAACATTCACCAAGAATCAAATCCATTATTATATCAAAAGCATGGGTGGTTATAACTGATCTAACCAAAAATTTCTCCATTCTTGCAAAATTTGTCAAAGTTTCTTGAGCAGCTTTGCAAAATGCCTAGCATCTTTTTGCATAGTGAGCATTTTGGTTCAATTTGACAACTCGATGGTTGAGTGTAGAACCTTGAACCTAGATAAGGTATATAGGGCCCTAAATCACCCCTCAAACCAATCCTACATCAAAAGAACAATGTTTCACTATTCTAAGCCAAAATGGAAACTTTTTCACCTATTGAACACTATAGGCTCTCACAAACATATGGTTGATCAATCCTACATCCAACCCATTGTAATTTATTCAACACACCTAAAAAAAACTAAACCAACCCCAATAACACTTAAAAGAATCAAAAGGGAAGGTTCCCTACATTATATTCCCATGGGAAAAAATCTCAAGTCCCTTGAGTTAGGAGATCTTCAATGGTGACCCCATATTTTAGAATGTCTACCTTTGTCATCCAAGTAGCCTTAGAAGCAGGTAGTCCCTACCACTTGATGAGCTACTCTTTATAGTTACCCTTCCTTTTCTTCTTGAGTAATTTAGAATCCAAGATACTATCCAAATTCATAAGTGTTGGAGTAGGTAAGTCTTTCACCCAATCATCATCCTCCAAAGCTCCAAGAGTGGAGTGACATGAGTTTAGAGGTGGCCCCTTGTAGGGATATATATCACAAACATTGAAGATTGGTGAGATTCCTAAATCAAGAGGTAACTCCATCTCATAGGAATTCTTGCCATATTTGTGCAAAATCTTCAATGGGCCTATCTTCTTCATGAGTAAATTAGTTGGTTGACCCTTGGGTAGCCTCTCTTTCTTAAGGTAAGCAAAGACTAAATCCCCTAGCTTGAACTACAAATATCTTCTTGTTTGATCAACTTTGGCCTTGTCCTTCTCCCCCTATTTTTACAATGTTTTTGTGACTTGATCATGAAGCTTCTTCATTTATTCTATAAATGACTCCCCTTGTGCACTCATTTTTTTTGATAAGCTAAGATCCCTTAACTCTAAGATCCCTCTAGGATGAGCCCATTACACTATTTTGAAAGGGCTTTTCCAGTGCTCCTATTGATGGAGCCATTATAGGAAAATTCATCTTACCCTATGATATGATCCCATGATTGGCCATGCTACTTGGTTAAACATCTGAGCAAATTCCCAAGTGACCTATTCACCATCTCTATTTAACCATCTAACTGTGGATACTAGCTAAAGAGAAAGACAAATTTGTGCCAATTTTCTTCCACTGGGTCTTCCAAAAGTGACCTAAAATTTTTCTATCCTATCACTTACAATATTCAGAGGCAATCCATGAATCCTCACAATGTCCCTAAGAATAGGCATGAAATTTGAGAAGTATCATTGATTTGCTTACATGGAATAAAGTGTGCCATCTTGTTGAAACGGTCCACTACCACAAAGACACTATCATTACCCCTTGTTTTCTTTGGAAACCCCAACACAAAATCCATACTAAGGCACTCCCAAGGCCTTTGGGGTATGGTGAGTTGTTGATACAATCCACTATTGTTACTTTGTTCTTTTGCTCTCTAGTAGAGCTAACATTGTTCCACAAAATTTCTTATATCAGATTGCATCTTAAGTCAACAGTAGTTCCTATTCACTTGTTCTAGAGTTTTATCCACTCCAAAGTGTCCTCCTACACTCCCTTGGTGTTTCTCCTTCACAATGTTCTCCCTCATTGAGCTTTGGGGTATACATATAAGGTGTCCCTTAAATAGTAAACCTTCTTGTAACATAAATTCACTGAAGTCTACCTTGAATCCTTGTTGAAATTGTACACATGCCTCATAGGCTTCTCTAAAGTCCTTGTCTTCTTTGTAGAGGTCCTTCAAATCTTCCATCCCTATGCTTTGTAGTTGGATCTCTTGTACAACTAAGACTCTTCTTCATAGAGCATCTACTACCTTGTTACTAACTCCTTTTTTATGCTTGATAACAAATGTATAGGCCTATAAATATTCTACCCACTTCAAGTGCCTTTGATTTAGTCTTTCCTACCCATTGAGGAAATTTAAAGGATGATTATCAGTATAGGCTAAAAATTCCCTAGGTAAGATATAGAATCTCCATTTTTTGAGATCTTGCACCATAACATATAACTCCAAGTCATAGATGGAGTACTTTTGTTTAGCCTCATTCAACTTCTCTAAGAAGAAAGCTATAGGGTGTCCTTCTTGTCTTAATACAACTCCAATGGCCAACTTTCTAGTATCACACTCCACCACAAAAAATTGGTTGAAATTAGGGAACCTAAGGGTAGGTAGCTATGCAATTCTCTTTAACATTTCAAATCCTTGGTCTACTACTACTGTCCATTTAAACTGACATTTGAGCCCACCTTTTATAGTGTTGAGGATAGGGGCACATACACGACTGAAGTTCCTTACAAATTTCCTATAGTAGGATGCCAAACCATGAAAACTCCTAACATCCCTTATGGACCTAGGTGTAGGCCATTCCAAGATTGACTTAACTTTATTAGGGTCCATCTTTATACACCCATTAGCAACCACAAAACCAAGATAGACTAGTTTAATTTTCATCAACTCACACTTTTCTTGATTGATCATCAACCTCTCTTGAGGTATCCTCCTCAAGACCTCTCCAAATGCTTCATGTGCTCCTCCTTGGACCTGTTAAATATCAAAATGTCATCAAGGTAAACAATTAGAAACTTACCAATAAAATATGCTAGCACTTCATTCATGAGCCTCATGAATGTGCTAGGTGCATTTGTTAAGACAAAGTGCATAATAAGCCATTCATTCTGTCCTTCATTTGTTTTAAATACTTTCCACTTATCATGAGGCCTTACTCTTATTTGGTGATATCCTAACTCCAAATCCACCATGGAAAAATAACAAGAACCTCCTAAATTGTCCAATAAATCTTCTAGTTGAGGCATTGGGAACCTATATCTAATTGTTATTTTGTTTATATGCCTAGAGTCCATACACATCCTCCATTTCCCATCCTTTTTAGGTGCAAGTACTATATATAGGCACAACACATGGGCTTAAACTCTTCCTTATCAAGCCTTTATCCAAAAAATCTTGAATCTTCCTTGCTATCTCTACATTTTGACTTAGTGTCATCTTATAGGTTACTTTTTTGGAAAATTTTCTCTAGTTATAAGGCCAATTTGACAACTTACATCCCTCATTGGCCATAATGCACTTGGCAACTCATTATCTACTATGTCATGGTACCTTTCCAATAATGCTTGTATCTCTAGTGGTATATTGGCTTTCTCCTTGGTCACCTCCTTTGGTTTCAATATCACTACACAACAAACCCCTTTCTCTTTCTTCATAGCCTTGAGAATCTCTTTCCCACTGAACAACATTACATTGTTTACTACATGCTTCTCCTCACTAGGTTCTTGCAATGGATCCATTTGGAATTTCTTGCCCTATTTTGTGATCCCATATGTATTCTTCTCACCATCATAGATAGATTTGGCATCATACTTCCATGGACATCCTAGGAGTAGGTGACATGCATCCATTAGCATGATGTCACATAGGACCTTGTCCTTATACTCACCAATCTCAAATTCAACCATACTTTTCTCATCCACCATTATTTGTTGTCCCTTATTCAACCATGAAACCTAATAGGGAGTGGCATGAGGTATCCTCCTTAACTTTTGTTTATCCACCATCTCAATAGACACTCTATTTTCAATGGAACTAAAGTCTACTATTACCTTGCAAATCTTCCCATAAGACCTACAAGTTGTCTTGAATAGATTCTTCCTTTGTGGAGGTTCTACAACACTCAGCATCTTCAACAAGGTTCTCCTTAGCATTAGGTTCTCTCCATCCACTATTGGCTTTGCCTTGGAAATGGGAGAAGTAACACTTTGTGTGTCATCTTCTTGAACCAATTGATTTCTCCTTTCCCCCATTGAAGAGGAACTAGCCTTCTTAGGACATCTTCCCATTGTATGTCCTACTTGGTTTTAGTTATAACACCTACTAGTAAAGACTAAGTTAGACCTCCCTTGAGACTAAAATTGACCTCTAGGAGACCCTCTTCCTATGTATCCTCCCCTTTGGAACAATCCCCTATACTATTTACCACCACTATTATCAACAGACTATCCTTCATTAGGTTTATTAGGACCTTGCCCCCTTCCAAAGTTGAGTCTTCCTCTAAACCCTCTGTTGTTATTACCTTTTCCCCACTAATAAGACTCATTCCTCCTCCTAGCTTTATCCTCTACTCTTAGTGCCATTTAGAAACACTTGTGCATGCTATCAAGGGCCATCATAGTGATTTCATCTTGGATCCCTTGCCTTAAGCCATTAATGTATCTTGCTACCTTTTCCACCTCGTCTTCTTGCCTTCTAGCCCTGAGACTCAACCTATTAAACTCCTTATTGTAAGCACTTACTATCATATCCATCTACTTTAGATTCTACAACTTTTGATACATTTGGATCTCATAGTTAGTGAGAAGAAATGAGCCTTGATTCTAATCTTCATTCTCTCCCATGCTACTATCTTCTTCTTCCCTATTGCTACCCTATCATCTTGCATCATGTTGCACTACACTAATGTTCATCCCTTGAGACTATCCTTAGAATAACAAACTCTTTTGTCCTCTTTTACTTCCTTGTAGTCAAATTGGTTATCAATGGCTTCTAGGCAATCTAACAATTCATCCCCATTCAAGTTACCGCTTTAGTAAGGGATGTGTTCCATACTGTCTTTATTGAGAGACTTAAAGGCTTCCAAGAACACCTTCTTATGTTGGTACACCTCCTCCTCACTTTCTACTATCTCCCTTGTGAGGCCTTTATCTTCCTCATCACTTTCATCTCCCCATTCTGTAATCTTTTTCTTACTCTTTGTCTCTGCCTGATTAGCCTTAGCCAATAGATCCTTTACCAAGTACACTATGGAACCCTTTCTCATTTCCTTGGGTGGCATACTATCATCTTCTTGTATCTCTTGATTTCCTTCTTCTTCATACATGTACCAACTAAAAAGTTGGCTATGATACCACTATGATGCAGAGGAACTGGGTATCCTAGGTTTTCTTCACTCCAAATGCTCCTTTGCTTGCCTAACCATCCAATGGTTTAGGATATTATTTAGTTAGGATCTCCAAGATTTTTAGGATCAAATTATCTTACAAGGTATAGTTGATATTTGTAAGATTCCAAGCTTACAAGAGTGAACTAATCCAACTAGCTCTAAAATACCTAGTCTTCTTCTTTAGTCTTCCCTCCTAGAATGCTCAATCTTCTACCTAGGATCTCTCCACACATTACCTTAGACACTTACTAGTCTACTTAATCATATAGAGTCACTTTGAACCCTTTTCAACACTTTTGGACCCTTTACCAATCCAATTTGTCTTGAATCCACTATGAGACCTAGTTGCCTAGCCCCTATTAGGCCTAATTTATCTATTTTAAGCTAAAACTTCCAAAACCTTCAAATAAACTCACTAAATTCCTTTAAAATAATCAAGGTACATGAGAATACTTCCAAAATCCAAATTCTTAGCTTCTAGTTGTACCCATAACCCTAGTTTCTGCCAAGTCCTAGTTTTTAGCCTATTAATTAGGCTTTTGGACCAGTGAGCACAAACAATTGCCAAAATGGTCTCCAAACCTTGTTTTAACTCCTTCCACCTCTAAATCATATTAGGGGATTATCTAGGGCTTCCTTAGGCTTCAATTTTTCTTTTTCACAAGGCTATGGGCACACATGCCAAAGTAATCTTTACCCTATCTTGGCTCGCCCGTGTTCAATAGTTAGCCATAGGGCTTGCCATTGGAACCAAGGAACTGATTGCAAAAATAGAAAAAAAAATAAAAAATCTATATAAAGACTCTAATCCTAATTCCCCCATGGTTTCAACCATTTCCACTGGTGGGTTCTTAGGTTAGAGCCATTTCTTTGCCAAACAACACTGTGAAAGCCCTGTACAAATAATGACCTTCAAAAACTCCTAACTCTACACACTAGTAACTTGGAAGTAAACTATCTATTAACAATGAAATATAATGAAATTATCCACATTCCCATGGTTCCTAATCTACTCCACTAATCCATACAAGCCATACAACAATAAAGTAATAGTACAGTTCTAGCACAATACAACCACAAAATTTCATATAGAAGTACAAAAATAAAATAAAATGCAAAATTCCATTAATATCCACCAAGCATCAAATCCATGATTATATCCCAAGCATGGGTGGTTATAACTTATTTAACCAAAAGTTGCTCCAGTCTTGCAAAAGTTGTCAAAGTTTCTTGAGCAACTTTGCAAAATTGCTAGCAACTTTTTACATAGTGAGCATTTTGGCTCAATTTTACAACTCAATGGTTGAGTGTGAGGACCTTGACCCTAGATAAGGTACATATGGCCCTAAATAACCCCTCAAACCCATCCTTACAAACATATGGTTGATCAACCTTGCATCCAACCCATTGTAATTTATTCAACACACAAAAACAACTAAACCGTTTAGAACAACTAAAAGATTCAAAAGGGAAGGTTCCTTGCATCACTCTGACACACAAACATACACATACATATCTCCTACTAGTTACCCTATTTCAAAATACCCCTCTCCTATAACAAAGTCTTCCACAATATTTCTTATCAATTTGTACCTCATATCTATCAAACTCTTCCCATTCTCTCACCCTATCTCCTTCATGTTCCCCTATAATTACTCTATCTCTCTCTTATTATTTCTCTCCCCACCTTTCTAATCACAATCATTATATTTTATAATCTCTAACTAACCCCCCTTCTTGACATCTACCTCATCACTCTCCCTCTCCCCTTCTTTCTTTTCCAAATCTATCTCATTGTCATTATCTCTTCACAAAATTAAAATTTGTGTCCACCTCATGTCTCTCATCCTATTCACATTCCCTCTCTCATGGATCATCACCATTATTTTCTTTTCTAATTTCTAATCATGCTCCTTGTCTATATCTCATGATGTTTCTTCTCCCCATTCTATCTCTTCCTAATTTATGCCTCCTTCACCTAATCTTCTTTCCCTTACTCCTACCTCATGTTTATCTACCTATCCTTCTTCTCCATTACTCTCTCTCTCTCTCTTAGACACACACACACACACACACACACACACACACACACACACACACACACACACACACACACACACACACACACACACACACACACACACAACACACACACACACACACACACACACACACACACACACACACACACACATGCACACACACACACACACACATGCACCCACCCACCCATATACAAAAACTATCTCTATCTTCTCTAAGCCCTTATTATCATCTTTATTGTGAGCTATCCTATCACTCTCCCTTTCCCCATTCTTTCTCTACCTTGTGTCTCTCTCTTTCTCATTTCTCTCATTCTCCCCCCTCTCACAATATCTTTCTTTGATTAAAAAACTATTTCTAAATCATATATCTCACCCTTTTCCCATTGTATCACTTTCTCATATATCTGCAATTCAATTTTGTTTAGCATATTATTGTAAGCCACCTCTCAATTATTTTTCTAAGTGCTAATTTTCCTCCTGAATCTATCACATCACTATCCTTCTCCTTTTCTTTGTCCCTTTACTCACTCTACCTATGTTTTTGACTGTTCTCTTTCTGTGTGTGTGTGTGTGTGTGTGTGTGTGTGTGTGTGTGTGTGTGTGTGTGTATACCCTCAATCTCTACACTATATCTAAAAACATCTCTACATTCTCTCACTCTATCTCTCACATGTACCTCATGTATCTTAATTTGTTATTTCTTCCATGCTCCCTACTTTCATAATATATTTCCTTAATTACAATCTATTTATACCTCGTGTATCTCACCATACTCTCTCTCTCTCTCTCTCTCTCTCTCTCACACACACACACACACACACACACACACACACACACACACACACACACACACATCTCTCTCTAGTTACCTTATTTCATACTCTCTCTCTCTCTCTCTCTCTCTCTCTCTCTCTCTCTCTCTCTCTCTCTCTCTCTGACACACACACACACACACACACACACACATCTCTCCCTAGTTATTGTTGGCAATATGTCCAATCAATCAGATAAGGTAAGTTATGGTTGTCATTCATGACAACATATTTGTTTTGTAGATTAGCCTTATTCATTTGTAGAAGAAAATTGTCTAAGTATCAGATAGTGTTACAATAGTAGGATAGTTTTGATGATAACAAAATATTCACTTGGAATATTCTCTTGCATAGTTAATTAGAGATGCATGACATCATAATGATGATGTATACTGGTGTGCATGTCTGTACAGTTAATCAAGTTTGAGTTATGAAAGAATTAGTGATGCAGTGATGACACAACACAGAATAAAGAATATTAACAAGATGTGTTTAACAACTTGGTTTATTGTTTTGATTATTATTTCCTTATGAGCTAACTCTAATGATGATATGTGAGCTAAATAAGGAAGAATTTAATAATATGTTTGGTATAAAGAAAAGAACTTCATTTGTGAAGTTGAGTGAGGAATAAGAGATGTGATGATAATAGAGTATGATTAGTAATTGTGAAGTTGATATGAACTTGTGAAATGAGAGTAACAAGTGAATACAAAATTGTGATATATGATGCAAAGCATTGTTATGCTAGAATGTGATGCAGATTAAGTTGTGCCCAGTCACTCTTGTATGAAGAATTGTTTGTGAAGTACAACAAGTATCTTAGGATTGTATGTATGCTTATTTCCCAAAGATCTCACTGTACAATAGCATGTTGGGGCAGTGGGCTCTTCTTGCACACATTTGTATATGATCCACCAACTTCTAATAGGGTTGAAGCAACTCCTAACAGGGTTGAGGCTTCTAACAAAGCCTAGTCTCCTAACAGGGACTCAAAACACTATACATGCTTCATAGACTCCTAACAGGGTCAATATCCTTAACTAAATTCTTTATATATTGAATCATCTAGTGGGTTTCGTCCCCACTGGGGTTTTCCCTTGGCTAGGGTTTCCCTAGTTAACAAAATATGGTGTTATGATTTCTCTTTGTGTATGGTTGTTTATACTATTCAGTATTATTGGTTTACTTTCTTATGCATGTGGAAAAGTAATTAATAATATTTAGTTGTGGGTAAAAAGATTGATAATACTAATTCACCCCCCCTCTCAGTATTATCTATTTTTAATAGTTACCTTATTTCAAAATCTCTATCTCTCCTATTAAAAATTCTTCCTCTCTATTTGCTATCAATTTATACCTCATGTCTATCAAATTCTCCCCATTCTCTCACTCTATCTCCTACACATTCTCCTATAATCTCTCTCTCTCTCTCTCTCTCTCTCTCTCTCTCTCTCTCTCTCTCTCTCCAACTTTCTAATCATAATCCTTATATATTATAAGCTATAATTATCTCTCTTATTGACGTCTATCTCATATCTCTCCCTCTTCCCCTTCTTTCTTTGACACATCTCTCCCCATCTCATTATCTCTTTACCAAATTAAAATTTGTGTCTATCTCATATCTCTTATCCTATTCCCATTCTGTCTCTCATGCATCATCACCATCCTTTTCTTTTCTAATTGCTAATAATGCACCCCCCATCTCTCTCTCTCTCTCTCTCTCTCATACACACACATGCACATGCACACGCACATGCACATGTGCATGCGCGCACACACACACACATGCACACGCGTGCACGCGCACACACACACACCTCTTTATTTTGATCTATCCTATCACTTTCCCTTTCCTCTA
The DNA here is from genome assembly GCA_028749045.1 of Cupressus sempervirens. Lineage (NCBI taxonomy): Eukaryota > Viridiplantae > Streptophyta > Pinopsida > Cupressales > Cupressaceae > Cupressus > Cupressus sempervirens. The sequence continues at coordinate 494,758,854 of CM053786.1, read as the reverse complement.
CCTTATGTCTCTGACTTTCCCATTTTTCCCATTTTCCCCCTCTCACAATATCTTCCCCCAATTACAATCTATTTCTATATCATGTATCTCATCCTTTTCCCATTATATCTCATTCTCATGTATCTCTAGTTCAATTTTTCTTAGCATAATATTGTAAGCCACCTCTTAATTATTTTTCTTTCTTTAGATTTTAGTGTGATTTTAAACATAAATTCTAAAAAAAAAAAAATTACATATACAATATTTATAGAAATTTTATGCTGCATAATTTTAATAATAGATTAAAGTGTGAAGATAGTGAAAAAATTCATTAGTCACCCACACCTTAGTGTTGGAAATCATGGTAAATAGGGTAAGTGTTTGATTTAATTTTTAGCAATTGGATTTATGGTTAAGATTTATATAAGTTACTAGAATATAAATGAAAATGTACTTTTAATTTTATTTTAAATATCAATCTAAAATCAAATGAAATTCTAACTTTATCATTAATAACGTTATGATTAAATGATCTTAAATCAAAATTAAATTAGTTATAATTGTATATTAGAATTAATAAGTTCAGTGTTAAGTGCAACTAATTAAGTTTATATTCAACATTCAATTGTAGGATAAAAGTCTATATTTAAACTACTTTCTATTCATTTTTTCATTTATAATAATATGTTGAACATTCAATTTTTTATTATTTAAATAAACAAACTTTTAGAATAAATTTTTGTAACTATAATAATAGTGAAAATTCAATCTATAGCTATTATGATCAATTAAATAGCCCTTTCTCTCTATAATTTAACATATTAGAGTGTTAAAATTAAATATTTACATTTTAATATTATAATTTAATATATTAAATTAAATTGATCAATACTCTATTACCAAATTAGAAAAAATAGTTTATAATGAAAAAGAAGTGAAAACAATATAAACCAACATTTTGTTGGTTCTTTCACATTTAACACTTTACTTTAAAAAAAATCTAGTACAAATATTCAAATATTTTATGTTTATAGTTATGGAAAACACACTTTCTAAATAACTAAATATTAATAGTCAAGAAATGATCTCACATAACATTGATATTTAAGTATATTTTTGTTACTAATTTCATATGCTCTAAAATTTTTCACTTTTTGATTCCTTGAGTTTCACAAATTTTTGGTTCTTTACAAAAAGTTGGTCCTTCATAAATTTAAGGACCTTTATGTGACTGAAGAGCCTCTTGACTAATAATCTTGAATTTAAGAAAATTAAGATTTCCAAATGCTTGCTCTTATAAAAATTATATGCCTTCATTATAAAATAGAAATAGGCAAAAATATCAACTTTTAAATATAAAGACATCAATAATGAATATATTTCAACATGTATGAGAAATACCCGAATGCAATAAAATTCAGATCAAAAGAATGTACTTGGGGTAATTTTGAATTTTGGATGTGTACACATAGGTAGAAATTGGCTATCTTTGCATGTGTCTAACTTGACATCTGAGAGAGGAATATGCTTAATCAAGAAAAAATTGCTTCCTTAGCTTCATTTGGATATTTAAATTTGCAAACATTTAGAGCTCCATCACTTCTAAGTTGCTCTTGTGCTTGTAATATTAATGGCTTGAGCGTTTACTTTCTTGGCATTGTTTATTTTGAATGGTTAGGTGTGACTTATCCCACCTATGAGATTAACCTTGGTTGTGGGTCTTAAGGCCACATCTTCCCTTAGTCTCCTCTTTGAGAGTGATTGTAGAGGTTCTTGATGCACCAATATATTGGTTATTATTTGTCAATAAGTGTTCTTTGAGGCTACTTCTATTGTGGGTTCCTAAATCATCTTTTGTTTGGTGTAGTGTGGGGGCACAAAGTTTCTTCATACTTCTATTGGTAAATGATCTGTCACTTTAGATTGTCAATGCTACAATGATCCATTAAGTTGATGAGAGCAACAAATTATTTGTAGTGGATAGATGGGAAACACAAGAAAACCAAACCCATCTCTAAATTGTAGAGGTACAACTACCTCATATAGATAGATGATAAATGGATACTAATATGCTTTTAACCAGAAAGGAAAATGTAGAAGCATCTATCCATAGCCATGAAAATAGATGTGAAGATGGAATATTGATACACAGATGAAACAAAGTTCATTCATGTGAAATATTTCATAATGAAAATAGAGAGAGATTATCCTCAAAGAAAACACAAATTTTTATTTAAAGATAAAATAATACATAACTCTATTAATTATCTAAAAGAGAATGACAACACAAAATTATGGTTGTTTGTATTTATATGAAAGCTTAAATATAAAAGTCCTTATATTCACAAATAAAAGACAAAATTAAGTATTTTTTTCATGTTTCTTTCTCCCATTTATTTTCACAAAACCTATGATTTTATAGTACCCATGAATACCCATTTCAATGACAGTTACAAAAAGAACTAGATTTGTTCTATTTCTATAATCAAGAAAGGAGACATTTCAAATTTTATTTGGGTCCACCTCCACATTTTATTCATCCTCCACTTCCTCCTCATATTCTATGTTTCTTTGCAATAATTTGAGGAGGTCTACCATAAAGTCTAGGGCCCTTTCTTCTTCCACTTACACCTATATGAAATTGAATTCAACATGACTTTTCTCCCCCTCCATCTCAAAAATATCACTCTCATAATGAACGTGAATGTTCTTAAGTCCCATGCAGTGAACATATTGGAGACAGTCTCAAACTATTCCATCTTTTCTTTAGTGTGGCCAAGCTGAAGCACAAGTTCTAGCTCTTCATTTTTGTATCCTCCTCCAACAAGAACTCTTATCTTGGGAAGGTTGAATTATAATTGACATAAATTGCAAGATTATTGGCAGAGAATAAGGTCATAAAATGGATGAATTTGTACTCTATTTATAAAAAATTCATTCATCTATCAATTTAAATGGAAACATATGATAAATTTAAAATCCCTATACTTCACCACCTTGTAATAAGACACATCACCTACCAAGTTTAATAACACATCCCATTGTAAGATTATGCCAGTATTTCCTTATTAAATGCAAGTTAATATAATGATGAACTTGCCTTGAAAATATCAAAAATTTATAATTTCTCACTATACAAAACTTCTAATCCTTAGATCGAAGTTTCCAAATTCTTGAAAGAGCGATTGAGTGACCATGTTATGGGGAAGGGTGAATAAAAAATAATAATGAAGCCACCATTTACATGAAATTTTTTCAAAAATCATCATGAGACAATAACATGGCTTATGAACATAGCAAAAGTAGAAAATGGTTGACATAAAGAGGGATTAAGTTATAAAGTTGAAAGCTTCAAAATGTCTGAAATACAATAGGGAAATTAAAATCTAAGTGGGGGGGAGGTGCGAATCAGTCCTTCAAATCTTTAACCCTTAAAACGTTCACCACACATTCATCTCACAATTTTCATGTAAACTGAAATACCAAACTAAGCATGTTCATCCATAGCTTGAAATCAAATAAACATTTAACACACATATGACACAAGATATTTGGTTACCCAGAAACCTCCAATGAGAAGGTAAAAATGATTCACCTATTAGAATGTCTCAGCAATGATCCTGTAGGATTAGCACTCTACTACTAGATAACATATCACCTCTTTGCATGCATCTTTGATCCTCTTTGATCAAATGTATCATTTTTGTCCTCTAACTTCTTTCCTCTATTCTCTTCTAACTAATTCTGCAATTCATAACTTGATGATTATCACAACTCCTTAGTCACCATGAATTCTTTGTATGCACATTCAAACTTCTCTCTTCATTCATACATTTTTTTAGTGTTTTTCTTCCTTAAGAAGACCTAGGTGACTTAGGCTTAGGTATGAATCAACAATTGTGGTCCATCCATTTTTCCACTTAATCCATCCTTTAATTGATTGGTTGCATGTACTTCATAAGAATCCTCAATATAGATTCATTCTTATCATCTAAAATTGAAAAAATTTCTTTATGTCAGCTAAAAAATGGTTTACATAGAAGTTTTTTCCATTACAAACAACTATGTCCAAAACTATTTTACTCGGCACTTGAAGTCTCTAATGCTCGACATCCACTGTATCTTCAATGCTATAACTTAGCCTCTGAATGACTTGACATCTATTAATCACTCGACATCTCAATCACTTGGCATCAACTATCTCCTTGGCACTTGACTGACTCAACACTTACTATTTACTTGGCACATGTTGTATATCTCGCTCAACATATACTATCTAACAACTTGTGCTCGACATAAATTACTTGTTTAGCATGAACTAAGTTCTATCTAGTGAATGAATTAAGTGTATTGTCACTCATATGTCAAAACCAATATGTGATTAACAATCTCCCCCTTTGACATGAGTGACAAAAACACTTGGTTATGCATAAATAACCTTAACTTATGAGCATAACTCAGATAATCTCTATTTAGTACTTGACTTACATACAAAATTTCAAGATTTTGCAAAACTTATGACTTATCAGTCATACCTTAAAATTTTATAACTCCCCTTGAGTTGATTTTTTTTTTTTGAATCTAAATACTCTTGCTAAGTAAATCTACTATTTCTATTTCTGTATTGAATCCCCCTTAGTTTGGTCTCCCCCAAAACTTAGTCATTCTCCCCTTTTTTGACACTTATGTCATGGGTGGTACATGAATAGTGTGTTTGTCCAAGAATGATTTATATACTTCCATTATAAGATTTAGTGCTACATCTTAGTTGTCACATGCTACCTCTAGAGATTTGATTTGAATATCTAACTCGACAACAAGGTTAACTAGGCCTTCATGAGTAGAAAGATGGGGATCTTTCTTCATCAATGTTTCTGCAAAGGCTAGTTCCTTATGCAACACCTCCATGTAAGAAGTCAACATGGACTGGATGTTGATCAGTGTAGCCTAAATGTTGATATCTTGAGATTGTAATGTTGCTAATTGACCTTGTGTTGACAACAAATTTACTCATTGACTTCAAATCTCCCTCTAGGTGGTCAATGTGTCTCTATACTTCTTGTGTGAACATTACATCACACAACTTGGTGTGAAGAGAGAAAATTTTCTCCAACACGTTCTTCACATCATCAATTTTGGTTGCTAACTCAACCTGACTTAGTGAAATGACACTAGATATCTTTTTATTTACCTTGGATTGAAATTTTTGCTCATACCATTTTAGTAATTTTACATTTGTGTCCTAGTATTCATCATTTATCTTTGCCACAATGTTTGCCAACTGCTTAATGATTGGCTTTTCTTCATCAAGTGTATGTAGGCTAAATGTCTTTGATGCCATGTAGTTCTTGTTTTTTCCTATCCTCCCTTTTGAGAAGTTCTAGTTGTTTCTTTCTGGCTAGAGCATCCTATAATATGCTTGTTTTCTCTATGGTGATTGATGCAAGATCAAACTTTAGAAGTTCAATAACCTCATCTAAGTTGATATCACCATAATATATAACCTTATCAACCTTAGATGTACTAGGACTAGACCTTGATGAATGCAATGGTGTAGCTTCGACACTCGGTCTATGAAGTGCTTGACTAGGAATAGGAGTAGTAGTATCTGGTAGGGTAACTAATGTCTGAATTGCTATCTATTCCTCTAGTTTCATAGTCAAGACTGAATCTTTAGTCCTATCCTTCTCCCTTTTTGTGATCTTTATTTCACCTCCTTTTACTTGTGTCGTAGGTGCGGGACTAGCTTCCTAACCTATTTGGATTGGTGTTCCATCTTTCTCAACTATTGAAACTGCTTGTACTAAAATATTTTGCACCAATGTGTTGACATGTGATGTCATTGTGTCATTCCTTTGATATTACTACAATAGGCACTGTAGGTTGTAATTTTGTATATTAAGGGTGGGCAATGGATAATTCTTGAGTTTTCTCCCCTGTAGATGCCAATTTTGCCTTCTCAATCTCATCTACACTCACTAATAGGATGTTTGTATAGTTTTTCCTTGGTGGTGGAATCAATCAATATCTTCTTCATATCCTCCTTTATTAAGGGATTGATGTTATAAGTGGTGTTGTCAAAGACATCCTTGATCTTTACTATTTCTTCTTATTGATCTGCTTTGTCTATATGAGGGGAACTAGCACTCAACATATGTATCTCTAGTACATTCTGATCTTGATATTGCTCTTTCTCAATTGTAGCCTCTATATCTTCTTCATTTACAATGCCTTCCTCATGTCTTTCCATTATAGATTCATCCTTTTTATCTCAACTACCTCTTGTTCAACTTTATCTTCACCTACTTCCACATGTGCTTGATCAATAGCTTTTTCTATCTATAACCCATAAATAACCTTCCATATTTGAGTGCCGTATTTGACAACTTCCTCAATATTATTCTATAAAATGTTAAAGGCTTTGTATTTTGGAGAAAATATCCCCTTGTATTTATTAATGACCTTAGTCATAGATGACTTATCTAATTATAGCATTACTCTAGCAAGAGTAGTCTCCCTTATATTCCTTTTAGTATTAATTGAATTGACATCTTTGCTCAATTCTATCATATATACTTTTGGGTAGAGAGTTGGAAAGCTCAATATGGGTATTCTTGAATGTGGCCATCATTTTGTACATAGATTCTTCAACCTTTTTTATTTCTATTTTACCAAGTTTATCAAACTCAACATGTGTGAACCATGATAAATCAACATTGTTTTTTATATTATCACACAAGTTGTCCAAATCAAATGAGGGACTGTGACTTACCACTTTGAATTGGATATTATCATTTGAATTGGTCCTCTCCTCATTTGATTTAGCTAGAGCTATATATTTTCTCCTTTTCCTTTGCTTAGGTTCATCTTTCTTTGTAGCTATACTAGCTCTCTTTCCTTTAGGCTTCTCAACTTCATGAGTCTTCTTAGTAATAGCTCTTATGCTAGCCTTGGTGATAAGAGCTATAGGCACTTGTTGTGAAGGTTTCACAACTTTTTTGGGTTTTCTTGCTATTGGATTCTTTTATTTTCTCTTTTAATAGGTGCCTCATTGGCTTCTTCTCCCTCAGAACCTTCAACAAATTCTACTTCTTTTTCTCCTTGGTCCTCATCTTAACCTTGTGTAAGAGAATCTAGTGCTTGGGTAGGTGTATCTTCTTCATCATCTTCATTATCTTCTTCTTCTTCTTCTCCTTTTTCCTTTACACCAAATTGTTCCTTGAGGTTTTTCACAAAATTGTTCTTCTTCCTCATCATAGAAGTTGTCATCAAGTCCATTATGATTTTAGACTTGGCTATTATAGTTTCCAAATGTAGTAGCATTCTTATCTACTTCCTCTACCAGTAAAGAAGTGATGGCTATAGATACCTCATCGACATTAATTTCATAAGGAAATGGCTTTGATGCAGGAGCATCCAGAGGTATAAGGGCAATCCTGTGTCACCAAAAAAATATACTTAGACTTAGTTTCTGTTTCATGTGTTTTCATTTTTGGATACCCATTTGGGTCAAATAAGGGTTCCAACTCTCACAGTTCCACCATCAGTGTTCGTGTAAATCCTGAAAAAAAAGGAGTATGTAATTGAGCCATCATTTTGGTGAACTAGGAGGTGTAAATTCACTAGATGAATGTAATTTTAATTTAGAGCATTCCAAAAAAAGAATCAGGTCAAAAGGCCCCACGGTTTGAGAGTTATTGCAATTTTTCGGGTTGTGGAGACCTCCTAAGAATGCTTCAAAGTCAAGTTAGGGGAATTAAATGACCTTGAAAAGGGCTAAAAAATGGGGGATGAGTGGAGTTGGTCCATAGGGCTATAGAGCACTTTGAGATCTTTCTGAAAATGTAAACGGTTCGTCAATCGGAGCTACGATTCAAAAGTTATGCCTCCCAGAAGTTCGATGACCATTTCTGGATTCTTCTAGAATTGCGCCGACTTCTAACGCAGCTTCTAGAACCTTCTATTTGGTCAGTGGATGCCTAATAGAACTTTCTAGAATGTACTCCTAGTCCTTAACCCTTTGAGGTCTATTTAAGGAGATTTCTGGCATTGTAAAAGGCAGTTCAAAGTGGAGTTTGAGAGGAGGTACTGAAAGGAGAAATTATCTCCGCATTTATGCTATTGTAAGCCCTTAGGGCATGTTTTGAAGTTTATTTTCTTTGTACTGAATGTACTAGCTTTTTTTTTAGTTAATACAATTTCCCTTTTCTGTTGTGTCCATTCTATTCTTGGGTTGTGTCCCCATCAAGTGGTATCAGAGCCGGTTTTCCTGAGTGTGTAGACAGAGCGCTGACTGTGAGGTAGTTTGCACTAGGACTGTGTGGTTATGGGTTTGAGTTAAGAAGATGCCTCCATGAAGAGAGCGTGGTGGAAGGGCCAAAGCTATTAATCCTGAGGAGGTTAGAGCCCTCCAAAGGTAGGTACAAGCATTGCAGGAGGAGCTCTGTAGAGGAGCAACTGTGGCCGCAGGTGATGAAAGTGAAGATGACAACGAAGAAGATGAAATTGGACTAGAAGGGGAATTTGATGGGGAAGTTCTGAATCATGCAGAGGAAAGGCTTTTTAGGGCCATTACTAAGTTTGGGAAAAGACCTACAATTAAAGTGGGTGTATTTTCAGGAAATCTGAAACCAGATGAGTTGATCGATTGGATCAATGAACTGGAAGAATACTTTGAGTATGAGGATATCAGGGACCCAGATAGGGTTAAGTTTGCAAAGGCCAAACTGAAAGGCCATGCCAAAATCTGGTGGCAAGAGGTCCAATTGAAAAGAAATAGAAGAGGAAAGGAGAAGATCACAAGATGGGATCGCATGGTGGACAAATTGAAGAAGCAGTTCATTCCTATGGACTACGAGCTTGATTTTTTTAAGAAGATGCATGGGTTAAAGAAAGCAAGAAGATCAGTCCAAGAATATATAGAGGAATTTTACCGACTCTTGATTAGAGCAGGGCATGCAGAAGCAAATAAGGAGAAGGTTTCTCATTATATCAGTGGGTTGTGACCTAGCATCCAAGAGGAATTAAGTCTGGTAAGAATGACCAGCATTGAAGAGGCATACTAGTTTTCCCTACGAGTTGAAGAAAAGCTGAATAAAATGTTTGAAGGAAGACAAAGAGGGTACGATCAAGGAGGAAGGGGAAGTGGTAGATCATCTCGAGGCCGCAATGAAACCCAAGTGAATAATGAAGATGTGGGTACTAGCAGGAACCAGAGGAATGAGGGTTTCAACTGTCCCCATGATCAAGACTTTGGAAATTAGAGAGGAAGAGGTAGAGGACATGGACAAGGAAGAGGAGGCTTTTGTGGTACCTATTTCCATTGCAATGAAGAAGGTCATTGTGCCTCTGAATGCCCCTCAATGACAAGGAATGATAGATAGGAGAGCTAAGGGCCAAGCTAGGGTTTCTCATGTGGATGAGGATGCACAATCATCACATTCAGAGGATGCAAAAAGAGGAGAGACCTTGGTAAATGAAAGAGTCCTACTAAGTGGTGAGATTGAACCAGGACAACAAAAGAGTTTGTTCTGTACCAGATGCAAGTGTGAGGATAAATGTTGTGACGTGATCATTGATGGTGGTAGCACTAATAACTTGGTATCAGAAGAGATGGTCTCTAAGCTGAAGCTCAAGAGGGAGAAGCATCCCTAGCCCTATCGGATTGCTTGGGTAAAAGATGATCATAAGGTCCTGGTAAGTGAACAATGTTTAGTGAAATTCAAAATTGGGAGTTCCCATGATGAAGTTCTCTGTGATGTTATTCTAATGGATGTTTGCCATCTATTATTGGGTAGACCTTGGTAGTTTGATAGACATGCAGTACATGATGGGCATGCAAACACATACTCTCTGACAAAGGATGGAGTTCACCACAAATTGAAGCCCATGAAAAAGGAAGGTGAAAAGGTATGTAGCAGTGCTAGGATTTGTCTTGTTGATAGAAGGATGTTTTTAGATGGCATGAAACATCAACATATGTGCTATGCTTTGATTCCTAGGAAAGATAAAGAAGGTAGTAGTGAAATACCACTTGAAGTTTCAAATTTACTAGGGAAATTTGGAGATATTATCTCTGATAATGTTCCAGATGGATTGCGACCAGTAAGGCAAATCAGTCATCAGATAGATCTGATTCTAGGAGCTAGTTTGCCTAACAAGGCTACTCACAGGATGACTCCTACTGAAATAGAGGAGCTAAATAGATAGGTTCAAGAGCTGTTGAGGAAGGGCTTGATTCGAGAGAGCCTAAGTCCATGTGCAGTACCTGCACTACTCGCACCAAAGAAGGATGGAGAGTGGAGGATGTGTACAAATTATCAAGCTATAAATAGGATAACCATCAAGTACCAATTTCCTTTGTCAAGGATGGATGATCTTATGGACTGCTTGAGTGGAGCTCAGTAATTCACAAAGATAGATCTCAAGAGTGGCTATCATCAGATATGGATTCGAGAAGGACATGAGTGGAAAATAGCCTTCAAGACCAAGGAGGGTCTTTATGAGTGGTTAGTCATGCCCTTTGGATTGATGAACGCCCCAAGCACCTTCATGCGGCCCATGAATGAGGTACTTAAGAAGTTCTTGGGAAATTTTGTTATTGTTTATTTGGATGATATTTTAATTTTCAGCAAGACTTTGGAAGAACATTTATTGCATATTCATAGTGTCCTTGAAAGGCTAAGGGAAGAGAAACTATTAATTAATTTGAAGAAGTGTATTTTTGCAAAAAGGGAGTTAGTCTATTTGGGGTTTGTTATATCACCTGAAGGTCTAAAAATGGATCCAAAGAAGGTAAAAGCCATCTTGGAATGGCCTACTTCAAGTTCTACTACTGAGGTAAGATCATTTCATGGTCTGGTTAGTTTTTATAGAAAGTTTATTAAGAATTTCAGTGGCATATGTGCACCCCTAACTGATACAATAAGAGGGGATAGAAAAGAGTTCAAATGGACTGCAGCAGCTGCGAGAAGTTTTGAATTGCTGAAGAAGAAGGTGACAGAACAGCCTGTGTTGGCACTTCCAAATTTTAGAAAAGTGTTCCAAGTGGATTGTGATGCTAGTGGCAGCACTATTGGGGCTGTATTCAGCCAAGAAGGTAAGCCTATTGCATATTTTAGTGAAAAATTGAATGATGCAAAGAAGAAGTATTCTGTTTATGATCAAGAGTTCTATGCAATAGTTTAGACCTTAAAGAAATGGAGGCATTATTTATTGCCAAAGGAATTTGTTTTGTATACTGATCATCAGGCATTACAGTACCTAAATAGCCAAGGTAAATTGAATCAAAGGCATATGAAGTGGGTAGAGTTCTTGCAGAGCTATACATTTGTGTTGAAGCATAGAAGTGGAAAATCTAATAGGGTTGCAGATGCACTAAGTAGGAGATAGTTGTTGCTTACAGTAATGCAGGTTGAAGTAGTTGGGTTTGATGAACTCAAGAATTTTTACCCTGAGGATCTTGATTTTGATGAAGCATGGAAAGCTTGTAAAGAGCCTGTTGCTATAGAAAGTACCAAGTGGTTAGACTATTTGATTCAGGATGGCATGTTGTTCAAGGGTAGTCAATTGTGCATTCCAATGAGTTCCATAAGGGAAAATCTGATTAAGGAGAAACACAGTGGAGGGATGGTAGGACATTTTGGTCGAGATAAGACCATTGCCATTCTTAGAGAACATTATTTTTGGCCTCAAATTTTGTAGGATGTGAAGAAGTTTGTACAAAGTTGCCAGGTTTGTCTAGTTGCCAAGGGGTTTAGTCACAATACTGGCCTATATCAGCCATTGCCTATTCCATCAAGGCCATGGGAGGACATAAGTATGGATTTTGTTCTTGGATTGCCAAGGACACAAAGGGGTAATGACTTAGTATTCGTGGTGGTTGATAGGTTGTACAAAATGGCACATTTTATTCCATGCCACAAAACTCATGATGTTGTGCATATTGCAGACTTGTTCTTCAGAGAGGTGGTAAGACTACATGGTCTTCCAAGGAATATAGTTTCTGATAGAGATACTAAATTTGTGGGGTATTTCTAGAGGACATTGTGGAAAAAGTTGAGAATAGACTTGAAATTTAGTTCCACGCATCACCCACAAACTAACGGCCAAACAAAAGTGGTAAACTAAAGTCTAGGCAATTTGCTGAGATGTTTAGTTGGGGATAAGTCCAAGGGATGGGATTTGATTCTACCATAGGTAGAGTTTTCTTATAATAACTTTGTAAATAGGAGTACTAGAAAATCACCATTCCAAATTGTATATGGGAGTAGCCCAAGGACTGCACTAGAGCTGAGGAAGATAGAACAAGGGGAAAGGACAAGTGTTGAAGCTAAGGAATTCGCTGAACATATCAAGCGTCTACATGAGGAAGTTCAAGCACACATTACCAAGATGAATCAAGAGTATAAAGCTAGGGCTGATCAAAGGAGAAGACATAAGGAATTCCAAGTAGGGGATCTAGTCATGGTGCACTTACGAAAAGAAAGATTTCCAGCTGGTACTTACAACAAGCTGAAAATGAAGAAATTTGGCCCCTGCAAAATTTTGAAGAAACATGAATCAGGAAATGCATGTGAATTGGAGCTGCCAAATGGTATTCACATTTCTCCCATTTTCAACATTGCAGATTTAACAGAGTATCATGATGATGGTGTAGATGAGGAGCTGGTGTTAGAGCCATGTCCAATTCTTGCTTCTAAGAAGGAGGAGATAGAAGACATTCTAGATCATCACGTGGGTAGGAGTACCAGAAATAGGTAGTATGAAGAGTATTTGGTCAAATGGAAAGGATGACCGATCGAGGACTCAACTTGGATTTCAACAGCTGAGGTTTCCCATTTGGGATTTCCTCTACCATTCATAAAGTGATAGGGTCACTTTTCAATCTACCCTGGGTGTCTGATGCAGGAGCATCCAAAGGTATAAGGGCAATCCCATGTCACCAAAAAAAATACTTAGACTTAGTTTCTATTTCATGCGTTTTCATTTTTGGATACCCATTTGGGTCAAATAAAGGTTCCAACTCTCATAGTTCCACCATTAGTGTTCGTGTAAATCTCGAAAAAAATAGGAGTATGTAATTGAGCCATCATTTTGGTGAAATAGGAGGTGTAAATTGGCTAGATGAATGTAATTTTAATTTAGAGCATTCCAGAAAAAGAATTAGGTCAAAAGGCCCCACGGTTTGAGAGTTATTGCAATTTTTCAGGTTGTCGAGAACTCCTAAGAATGCTTCAAAGTCAGGTTAGGGGCATTAAATGACCTCAAAAAGGGCCAAAAAATGGGGGACGAGTAGAGCTTGTCCATAAGGCTATAGATCACTTTGAGAGCTTTACAAAAATGTAAACAGTTTGTCAATCGGAGCTACGATTCAAAAGTTATGCCTCCCGAAAGTTCGGTGACCATTGTTAGATTCTTCTAGAATTGCGTCGACTTCTAATGCAGCTTCTGAAACCTTCTATTTGGTTGGTGGATGCCTACTAGCACTTTCTAGAATGTACTCCTAGTCCTTAACCCTTCAGGGTCTATTTAAGGAGATTTTTGGCATTGTAAAAGGTAGTTCGGAGTGGAGTTTGAGAGGAGGTACTGAAAGGAGAAATTATCTCCACATTTATGCTATTGTAAGCCCTTAGGGCATGTTTTGAAGTTTATTTTCTTTGTACTGAATGTACTAGCTTATTTTTCAGTTAATACAATTTCCCTTTTCTGTTGTGTCCATTCTGTTCTTGGGTTGTGTCCCCATCAGGCTTGAGACATCTAACCCTTGGAATAATAGCTTGAACACAAGTGAAATCAACATCAACTAGAAAACAAACATCATGGTAATGTTTATCTGCTAGTGACATTGGTATTCTTAGTCTTTGTTTCATTGACTTCTTAAAGTCTTCAAAATAACTTGTCATTATAGTCTCAAAATTATCTCCCAGTTGATCTATGTATTCTCCAATCTAAACTACAATAGACTTATTGGTCTTCCAAGAAACTTTTCCAAATGAGGGAAAAGTGTTCTGTACATAGAAAAATATACAAACAAGTATTGAACCAAATTTGCATTGTACACTTTTTGTCTTTCTTATGGTTCCCAAGTTTTTTGATAATTGCTAGAGTTATAACTGGACAAGGTCATAAGAATAGCCCTTCTTTACTATCTTATAGCCTAAATCCACAACTATACATGGTACACTATTCAATCTTCTAGATTGAAATAACTTATGTGCAATTACTCTTACTACAAATGCAATTGGGGGATTAGTGATTGTGTCTATGGTCATCCCTCTCTTGTTCCATACTGCCCTTGTATTCTTCTTAATTGCCTCTTTTTCATCACTCCTCATTATCTTTGATCTATCTAGGGTAGGATACCCTATTACTCTTTGAATAATCCTCTTGGTTTTCTTGATAGGACCATCTTCTAACCGCATAGAATTGTCATGAATTCTGAGGAGAACTATCTTAATCCAATCTATCTTGAATATGTTAGGAAAATCTAGGGCATTGGTCAACCCTTTTCTCTCTAGAATTTGGTTTTCCTCTTTCAACACTCCATTTCACACAATTTTCCATACAAGTCTCTAGTTTCCATGTCTCCTATACTCCCTACCTTATAAGTGTAGCAACACCTTACATCTTTTATCATTAAAACTTGTGGTGTTATCATAGATAACACATTAGATGAGTCTCCTTTGTATGCAATATCAAGAATTTCCTAAAAATGTGGTTGTGTAATCTCATTACTAATCAACTATACATTTAAAACTTGTTTTCCTTCCTTAACTACAACAACAAAAGAGCTAGACACCATTACAACTATCTAGAGTTTGCATAAATTCAAACAACCTAGCTCGACACACGATAAATACCTTGAAAAATCTAATGTATGGTGGTGAGTAGCAATTGGATCCAATTTGCAAATGCTTGCATCAATTTATCCAATTCAAATTATGCTCTTCATGCTCTCTTCAATCTTGAATGATTGCAAATTAGTCAAAAAATGACCATATAACCCTTGAGACTTGATAATAAATGCTCAGTGCTTACACAACTATAAGGTCAGCTCCAATAGTAATTTTGAATCACTCAACTTCCATGTAATTTCTATCATGCTCAACAACTACAACAAGATTGACCAATACTATCACCTTCGATAGCTTGACATCAACTAAATTTTCACTTAGTAGAAATAGTGAAACTTTTCATGCTTGTCAGCAACATGAAAACTTATAAATTTTTTCTAGGTTCTAACTAATACTTTGCATCCTACTTCATGCATATATGATCTTTTCAGAACTAAATCTTTGGAATTGATGTATATTTTAACTTTGAAATATCAATCCCACACATACCTCTTGATTGCCTAGTTAGGGGTGGTGTGATCACTTGATCCATTAGATGAAATGATCCCATCTAAACTTGATGTTCTGCAATCTTCATTTTTCTTCCATGTCTTTTATATCTTCACTTTGACTTCTTCAACACCAACCTTTCCTTTTCCTTTATTGAATTCACTGGTGGGTGCTTTTGACATTGTTGGATGATTTCTACCAATGTGACCAGTCTTCAAATAACTAAAACATGTAGATTGACTCAACCATCTACCGTAGTCTCTTTTGAAATGTGTTCTAATGCAATTCTTAGAAATATGTCCATACTCTTGATAATAGTGACAACTATACCTTGTATTGTAATCCCAATTGTAGGATCTGTCAGTATGGTTTACCTTAGCTTGCTTGTTTGATGACTAGTTAGGCTTGGATCTACACTCATATGCTCTATATCCATACTTCTTATAGTTGTAACAATAACCTTCAAATATTTGTGCACTTGAAGTCTTGGTCTTGCATTCATGTGTCTAATGTCCTGTGCACTTATGACAATTACCCATGAATTTCTTCATAGGGTTCTGATTTGCATTGTTTCTCTTGCAAAAATTTGTTGTATGACCTATCTTTTCACAATTATGACAAGTAGGTTTGTAGTTCTCAGCTTTGTTGTTTCTTTGTTCACCACTTTTAGATGATTCTCCTTCTTTAGTGCTGATGCATTCTAATCCAAGAGCATCATCATTAGATCTAGGGGATCTCATCTGTTTCTCAAAATACTTGATGGCTTCACTAGGATTATTGAAACTTTTAGAAAATTCTTTTTCTCTTTTTAGAACATTTCTTAATTGTTCATTCTATAATTTTAGGGTTGTGATCTAAATATCCTTTCCATTTAATTCATGATTGGTGATAATCATTCGATTCATTATTTCTAGTTGCATGTGAGCAATCTTATTTACCTCTAATGTCTTCTCTTCTAGTATGTTGGTCAGTATCCTTTTGTCATCTTCAATCATGACTTTGTCTTCCTCAGATTTCTTTTTCTACTCATTCACCTCACATAGAAATACTAATTGGACTTCTTATTCTATCTTAATATTTCTAACCTCTTTAGTTAGGGAACAATTCTTTTCCATTAGATCTATAACTGCTACATCAAATTCACTTGAGTTTTCATCTGCAAAAAATTTAATAGTGTCTTCCTCTTGGTAATGTGTGTCATTCTCCTCAATAGCTATCTCTTTCCATCTCTTTAATGAGTGCTTCAACTTGTATCCTTCTATATTCAGCTGATGTATGGCAAGCTGGATTTCAATCTTCTAGTTCTTAATGACTTTTCCCAACTTGTAGACTTCCATCTTCAAGATCTTTCCTCAAAGCTACAAAGCTTTCCTTTCCATAGAAAAATTCTCTGATACCAACTATTGGAAATACTCTAGGGAAAGTAAACTCTTAGAGAGCAAGGGGGGTGGGTTGTGAATCAATCCTTCAAATCTTTAACCCTTAAAACATTCATCACACATCTATCGCACAATTTGCATATAAATTGAAATACCAAACTAAGCATGTTCATCCATAGCATGAAATCAAATAAACATTCAACATATATATGACACAAGATATTTGGTTACCCATAAACCCTCCAATACATTTACCACACATCCATCTCATAATTTGCATGTAAACTAAAATACTAAACTAAGCATGTTCATCCATAGCATGAAATCAAATAAACATTCAACACGTATATGACACAAGATATTTGGTTACCCAGAAACCCTCCAATGAGAAGGCAAAACTGGGGTAGAGATGACACCCAAAAATCTTCACTACTACAATTGTAAAGTGTATCCAATGAAGGTTACAATGTTTGATCATAAACTATGATCTACCTTGTGAAAGGTGTACCTTGTTAAAGGCTTACAAGATTGTTAGAGCATACCTTGTTAAAGGATTTCAACACCCTATTAGAAGTGTACCTGATTGAAGGACTTAAACTTAAAATGAAGTAAGAACCCTATTAAAAGATTTATAACAACTTGTTAGGACTACTCTATCAAGAGACTTAATTAATTCCTTATTAGAATGTCTCAGCAATGATCCAGTGGTTAGCACTCTGCTGCTAGATAATAGATCACCTATTTGCATGTATCTTTGATCCTCTCTGATTAGATGTATCACTTCCATCCTCTAACTTCTTTCCTCTATTCTCCTCTAACTAATTATACAATTCATAACTTAATGATTATCACAACTCCTTAGTCACCATGAATGCTTTGTTTGTGCATGCAAACTTCTCTCTTCACTCATACAATGTTTTAGGGTTTTCCTTCCTTAACAAGACCTAGGTAAATTAGGGTTAGGAATGAATCAATGATTGTTATTCATCCATTTTTCCACCTAATCCATCCCTTTAACTAATTGGTTGCATGTTCTGCATAGGGATCCTCAATATAGGTTCTATTTTATCATCTAGAATCACAAAAAAAATCCTTAAGTCAGCTCAAAAATGGTTCACATAGAAGTTTGTGCCATTACAAACAACTATGTCCAAAATTATTTTACTCAACACTTGAAGTCTTTGATGTTTGACATCCACTGTATCTTCAATGCTATAATTTAGCCTCTAAATGACTTGACATCCATTGATCACCCAACATGAACTATCTGCTTAGTGATGAGACTAGAATATGATCTATTTTGTCATTTCATTTT